>OX276459.1:22012553-22375053 GCA_946251905.1 Cryptocephalus moraei
GTTTAGCCAACGAGAAATATATGGCCTTTCTTTCGCTTTTATGTTTATCCCATCCTGCGACTCTTTAGAAACGGTCTGTATAAAGCCGGCTACTCACTACGCGAGGTTTGCCAAGTTACTTGACTTGGAATATACTTGGCAAGTACTTGTCCGAGTCCAAGTAAATTGTACACACTACGTGCCTACTTGAAAGTTTCAGTTTATTTCGGGAAGGGCAAGTAGATAGACAAGTACTTATTGAAGACGGACCCGAGTTCTGATACATCTTTAGCTGCCTCTTGTTACATTAAGTTGTGGTTATCTTTTATTCAAAAATAGAAGAAAAAAAAGCGTAAACCTAGAAGATGGTGGCTATCATCTTTAAATAATAGTAGAGATAGGTATGTATAAAATGTACTTATTTTTTGAAATAAATGTAATACCCCACGCCAGTGAGGAGTCCAATCTTTATTATTACTGTTTACGACGAAAAACTACACTCCACTTGCAGAGTCAAAATCATAAACGCGGTATATCTCTTGAAAGACTATAGCTACTCGTCAAGTAAAAACCGCGTAGTCAAGCGCAGAGTAAACAAACTCGGAAGTAATCGACTCGCCGCCTTTGACTTGGACCCGTTTTCCGACAAGCGATGGGAAGTGCAAGTAATTCTCCAAGTCAGTGCGAGTCGCCGTACACATTACTCGCCACTTGCCAAGTACTTGGCAAGTAGCGCGTAGTGAGTGGCCGGCTTAACACTATAACAGCGTTACACATTTTCGCGACGCTCGCTCCAGCATTTTACTTTACAGTAAACATAGTATGTATAACGCCAGCAAACTCATTTTTTTCGCAATTCTCACCGTTTCATCAACGTTAAGCAACGATCCCCTCATTTTGCACAGATACTTGATGAAAAATATCACTTCTCTTCACCTAAACTTCGATTTCGAAAAGGTCCAAAATTAAATATTTACGTGTACTTATTTAAGTTAGAATTATATACCTTTCTTTGAGCAGTCTGACGTCACGGGGGTATCCTCTTCGGGTCAGACCTCGTCGACGGCCATCCGGGCGGCGGCGGGCTTCGCGTTCAGGCCGTCGCCGTCCTCGTCGGGGCTCCCGGCGGCGGCGGCGGCGGTGGCGGCGAGCTTGCTGTTCGCCGCCTCGAGCGCCCTTATCCGGTTCTCGTGCTTCACTATCATCGCCTTCAGCTTGCGGATCTCGTCGGCGAACTCCTGCAGCGCCTTGTTGTCCTGCAACAACGAGGAAATCGTCGCGTGACCCAACTGAGATTGCGAGGGGCGGTCGAACCGAAATTTGGTAAATTTTAGAAAAACGGAACTCATCCGGAGAAGATCGTAGCATACTCATTCTACTTATAACTTATAATATTATATATTATATAATATAATTCTTATAACTATAACTATCTATAACTTATAAATACCTTCTATCTTATAACAATAGTCACGATGGAAATTGGAGTTTCGTATTCTACCAAATCGCTCTACGGAGGTTCATTGAAGTTGGAGTTTCGATACATTTTTATGGAGTTTTAACTTTCTCATTGCGCATTAAGTAGAGGTGCGAACTCGAGTGAGCGAGCGAGTGATTGCACGACTGAGTAAATGAGTGATTAGGCGATTGAACAAGTGATCGAATAATGATTAGGTGATTAAGGTAGTAAGTGATTAAATGTTTTGGTGATCGAGTCAGTAATGAATTTGCTGATTGACTGATGCCCAGTTTCTGAAAGCATAGAATGGAACCAATAAGGCTATTGGTTCCATAAAGTACCAAAAACAGTTTCTGAAACGTTCGACAGGGGTTATCGATTCAATAAGTGCTCACACAAGTTATCGGACCATTACGGTGCGATAAATTATGTGACGCATGCGCACTGTGGAGTGTGGAACAACGACGACCAGCATCATTTTAGGTTAGAATAATAACTGCTCGCTAACCTTTATCTGTGACGCTTGCCATAAGTGACACATGAAACTGCATTTTTGACAGTAACCGTATTTTCTGTCATTCACAAAACGCGAATTTCTAAGCAAATATGACGTTCCGAGATTATCGCCATCTGTGTTACAATAGAAAAATTGCTTGTCGAACCAATACTCATTGAATCTATAACTTACAGAACGAATGCTGTCAGAAACGGCACTAGACTTTATGTGTTCAATAACTTTATGGAACCTATAGTTATTGAACCGATAAAGGAATGTACCAGAAACCGGGCATGAGTGATTTAGGGATTGAATGGTTCAATCATAAGTAAACGAGTGACTAAGCGATTGAATGAATGATTGGGTATTTTGGTGATTGAGTGTGATGGGATGGTTTGGTGATTGATGGATTGAGCAAGTGATTCGTAGCTTGATTTTGTGAACAAGTGGGTGATTGAACGATTTAGTGTTCAAGTGAGTAATGGATTTGTCGATTGGGCGATTGAATGAGTAATTGAGTGATTCCACGTGTGAGTGACTGATCGTATTTTTGTGTGAGTGAGTAACTAAGTGATTGAATGAGTCATCGAATGAATGATTGGGTATTTCGGTGATTGTTTGAGTGACCGGCGAGTGATTGAGCGAGCAAGTGATTCGCTGATTGATGATCGAGTCAGTAATGAATTTGTTGATTGACTGGGTGATTTAGGGATTGAGTGAACGAGTGACTAAGCGATTGAATGAAAGATTTGGTATTTTGGTGATTGAGTGTCATGGGATGGTTTGGTGATTGATTGATTGAGCAAGTGATTCGTAGCTTGATTTTGTGAACGAGTGGGTAATGGATTTGTCGATTGGGTGATTGAATGAGTAATTGAGTGATTCCACGAGTGAGTGACTGATCGAATTTTCGTGTGAGTGAGTAACTAAGTGATTGATTGAGTTATCGAATGAATGATTGGGTATTTCGGTGATTGTTTGAGTGAGCGAGCAAGTGATTCGCTGATAGATTATGTGAGCGAGTAATTGTTTGGATGATTAGGGTAGTAAGTGATTGAACAATTTGAGTGAGTAATGCATTTGTCGATTGAGCGACTCGGTGATTGAGTAATTGGACGATTGAATGAGTAATTGGGGGATTCCATGAGGGAGAGACTGATCGAATTTTTGTGCGATTGAGTAACTAAGTGATCTAATGAATAATTGTAATTCAATGATGGGGTATCTCGGTATTGAGTGTGACCGGGTGGTTTGGAGATTGCTTGAGTGACCGGTGAATGATTGAGCAAGTGATTCGCTGATTGATTATGTGAGCAAGTAGTTGCTCACGCAATTGGGTGATAGAGTAGAGTGATTGAATGATTTGGTGATCGAGTGAATAATGAATTCGTTGATTGAGTGGGTAATTTGGGGATTGAGTGATTCAATCATTGAGTAATTGGATTTTTCAATAAGTGACTGATCGAATTTTTGTATGAGCGAGAGATTAGGTGATTGGGTAAATCAGTGACTAAGCGATTCAATGATCGAATGAATGATTGAGTGTGATCGGATCATTTGGTGATTGATTGATTGAGGAAGTGATTCGACGTTTCATTATGTGAGCAAGTAGGTGATTAGGGCAGCGATAGATTGAATGATTTGATGATCGAGTGAGTAATGGATTTGTCGATTGAGTGATTCGGCGATTGGATTAGTAACTGTGTGATTCCATGAGTGAGTGAATGATCGAAGTTTTGTGTAGGTATGTGAGTGATTGAGTACATGAGTAACTAAGTGATCGAAGGAGTACTTGTGTGACTGAATGATTAGGTAATTCGGTGATTGAGTGTAATCGAGTTGTTTGGTAATTGTTTCAGTGAGCGGCGAATGATTGAGTGATTGACTGAGTGAGCAATTGATTCGTTGATTGATTATGTGGGTGTAATTAGAGTAGTCAGTGATTGAATGATTTGGTGATCGAGTGAGTAATGAATTTGTTGACTGAATGGACGATTTGGAGATTGAGTTATGTGATGAATTGAATGAATGAATGATTCAGTGAGGAGTGACTGATCGATTTTTTGTGAGCGAGTCATTGGATGATTGAATAAATGAGTAACTAAGCGATTGAATGAATGACTGTGTGACCGAATGATTGGGTATTTGGTGATTGAGTGTGATCTGGTGGTTTGGTAATTGATTGATTGAGCAAGTGATTCGACGCTTAATTATATGAGCAAGTAGGTGATTGATTGATTAGGATAGAGAGTGAGTCATGGATTTGTTGATTGAGTGATTGGGTAATTCAGTGAGCGAGTGACTGATTCGAATTACTGTGTGAGCGAGTGATTAGCTAATCGAGTAAATGTGTGACTAAGCGATTGAATTAGTGATTGAATGGTTGGGTATTTTGGTGATTGAGCGAGCGAATGTTTTGGTGAGTGATGCGGCGAGTGAGTTATTACGTGATTCGGTAACTAAGTGAGTAAGTTGGTTTAAGTAAGTAAATTTGTTGAGTGAGTGAGTGAGTGATCGGGTGATTCGGTGATTGATTCAATGATTGAATGTTTCATTTTTTTATGTTTATGGGTGCAAAGTGATTAAAGCAGAATTTTCTAATGTCTCGAACCAAAATTCACGTTATGAAAACCAATTCGGGTAACAGTCCCAAACTTCGATAGAATACTTTAATGAAACTACTAAGTAACTTTATGGAGTTGCGTTGAAATTTGAGTTCCATAAAAAAGTTGTGAATTTTTAAAGTGGAGAGTTATATAAGCAGATAAATTAAAATTCATATCATCAAAACCAATTTTGATAATAGCCCTAAACTGGGTTAGTACATATTTCAATAATGCTACGCTAAGTAACTCTGAGAAGTTTCACTGAAACTGGAGTTTCGTTAAATTTTTTTGTGAATTTTTAAAGTTCATTGTGATATAAGCGAACAGACAAATTCATACTTTCGAAATCAATTCAGACAATAAGCACAAACTTCTTTGGTACTTGAATGAAACCGCATTGGGTAACTTTATGGAGTTTCATTGAAACTGAAGTTCTAGAAGTCACTGAAATTCATTACAAACAAAATGGAGATGACATGTCACTTGTATCCAACGGTGTCGCCCTAATATACTCCAATTGAAACAAGAAAATCCTAAGATGATAACTATTGTCCTGCGGCAAAGGAGAATGAAATCTATCCCTTCCCATCTCCTCATACGAACCGTAAAGCCCTAACGAGCTCATCAGGGACGCTAAACGACATAATAATGATCATCGCCGGCCATTACCGCATCCTTTGATAAACGTCGACGTTTACCACCGGACCGTGTAATGTCCGTTTATATATCCGCCGGAGGACGTCGATCGCCCATCCAGCCGCGACGATGTACCTCCACCTGACGCTGCTCCTGCTCTTCTTGCGACCAGCCGCTCCGGTACTCACTTTTCCCTCCAATCGACCATACCGACTCTCAAGCCGATACGTCGTCGTTTCAGGACAAGTCGTACGTGATGGAAGTCGAGACGGTGAGGAACTGCGCCGGCGCCGAATACGACCACCTCGAGAGCCGATACGAGAACATCAAGTTCGTCAAGATCAATCGCACGACGAAGGCGCTCAGCTACGAGATCAACTTCAAGAGGCCCTTCGACGAGAACATCGGGGTCGGTGAGACCGGGAGGCCCCCCACCGGAGCATCACCGCATCAGTATCACTAGCACGATCAATATCACCTTTCCGATTCACCATTTCACCTCAGCCATTATCTATTCACTCTGGATATAGGCCATCTCTCATATTCGACCACTCTCGTCTGTTCTGCGTGACCCGATACCAATTCGAACCTGCGAATCATAACTCATCTCTATTGAGGTCTTCCAACACTTCTCCTCTCTCCCCGAGGTCTCCACCTGGTAGTATACCCGCTCCAGTTTGTCTATGTATGTCGCTATGTCTGGCCACGTGTCCAGCCCATTGAACCAATTCTTTTTGTGATGTACGTAACTTTAGTTTCTTGTCTTATCCATTGGTTCGTCTTGTGGTCTCTCGGGTGAATTCCTAGAATTCTTCTTTCTATGGCTCTCTGGTGTATTTCCAATTTATGTTTGATCTTTTCAGTCACTACTCAGGTCTCACAACCATAAATGTGACCACCGGTGGTATATACTCGTAAATTTTAAGAGATTAGGATATTCATACTGAAGACGTTGACTGCCCCTCCTCGTCTAATTATTCTGTCGATTTCCATTTCTCGATGTTGTTTGCTTCGTTATAGCTTGTCTGGAGCATTGTCGCGATCGACCTCGCAGGAATCCTGAAGGAGGACACGCACCCTCAGCAAAACGTAAATTACCAAAACATAACCTGATCAATTATTAAGGGGTCAAGTGACCTGTCACGCTGCCAAGTTGAACTACGTGCCCGCCAGCCGTTTTGCTTGGGAAATGACGTTCTCTGCGACGCTGAGATTCCTGCACCTGCTACCCTTCCAGGCCCCCTGGGGACTTCTGTAAGCGTATGTTTTTTCAACATTGATTAACTTTGCCTTTTTGGTTTAATCGTTTGTTCACTTTCACTTTGTCTTTGCCGTCCTGTATCATGGGCTCTCTGTCTCCCCTAAATGAAACACCACTAGCCCCTATTTGTTAATAAATGTCGTTTATTTGGTCCTTTTGTCTCCATCTGAGCTACCACCCAGAGCACCCCTCTGGGCCCTAGGCCCTTTGGACCGTGACAGTATATGTATGTTTGTGTCTTTTTTATTGTGTTTTCATGAATTAGAATTGTGTCGTCTTCATCCTGTGTTTTTCTAATGGGTTTTTGTGTACTTCATGTATAATCCTACTTTTGCAGCTTCATCTTGTAGTTCCTCTAACATACTTTTCAATTCTTGTTTGTCCCTTGAGAACAATACGATATCGTCGGCAAACCTTAGATTATGTAAGTGTTCACCCTATATGTACATAAGTATTAGAGTGAACAATTTCGGCGATATTACATCTCCTTGTCGAAACCCTCTTTTGGCGTTTATTCTGCTTGTTGTGCCATGTAGTTTTATCGACATCGTCGAGACCCTATAGAATATAGATGTTTTCAATGAGGTTTATATAACGTTGGCACTTGGTACACTCTAGCATTTCTCAAGGATTCTATTATTGCCCAGATTTCTACAGTGTCGAAGACAGATGGCGTGAAGAGAGAGGTTATGCGGAAATTGGGAGAGACGTATCTCGGGCGTCCCTCTCTCTAATTAACCTCTCTCTCCCTTAAACCCTATAAATTTCTTGCATACACTCTCAGAACTCGGCTCTCCAATGTTCAGTAGACACAGAACATAAACGGTGAAAATAGTGGTTGTGTTTCAATGGACGTTCCAGAGGCGACCCTGAAGCGGTGTTTAGGTGAAGGGAAATAGTAGTCCACTGCTAATATCAGACATTTAAATTTCGACACCTTAGTATTATACTCTGCAACTTCCTCAATGACCTCACTGTGTGAAGATTTTCTCTCAGTCGGGTCACCTTCCTCGTAGATTAGAACAACTATAGCATTTTCGCCACCTTCGAGGATGTGTTCTTCTGTTAGGCACTTATTGAATAATTTCACTAGTTCTTGTTTCGTCCCACTCTCGCTTTCTTTGAGCCTTTCATGCTCTATGCTCTCAGTCACTTACTTAACCGGGGCAGCGGTGGCCGTGTGGTTTAAGGCGCTGGCTTTGGGTCAAGCGGTCACTGTCGTCGTGGGTTCGAATCCCACGTAAACCAGGGGTGTTGTGTTTGTTGCGGGAAGTGTGTAAAATGTATCCAAAATTCCGTGCCTATTCACGCCGGTAACCAGTCCGGGTAGGATCGGATATCCTGTAGGAGGGCGGGACTAGGATACACACACCCTGAGTCGGTAGAGCACGGAGTGTGTCGACTGGGGTGAGAGCCTTAGGGGGTACATCCGTGCTCGAGGACCGTGGTTCGGAGCCCAAGTGAAACTGTAGGTCCAGTTTAGCCTTGCAGCAAAACGGAGACGTTAATTACAATACACACACACACACTTACTTAACCTCACTTTCGCACAAAACACAAAATACGTTTGAGATCGCTCACAATTCAACGTTCTTGCGAACGACTCTTCCCGAAAGCACTCGAACGCTTCCATTGTCCCGGAGACACACTAATGCAACATATCGCACCGCACTCACGATAACGAGTACCGTCGCCCCGACGCCCTCGTCCCGTTAACCCGACTCTCTTCCAGACCGCCCTCGATCTCGCCAAGTGGACGAGCGCCGGCTGGACCGACCTGCCGTTCCTGCCGCTCGTACCGAACGCGTGCGCCGTCTACCTCAGGAGCTTCCGGTCGACGTTCCTGCGGTACGCGACCCACATGAACCTCAAGCATCCGGACAGGTGCCCGTGGCCGGCGGTGAGCTCGATCGTACCGATAAGAGACTGAACCGATCCGATCCGGGTACTTTCTTCCCCAGCAGCAGAGGTACGTGATGAGGAATTTCGTGTTCGACTTCGATCACAGCTTCAACTTCCCGTTGACGGGCCGATTCAGGACGCGTGTCAAGACGATAGAGATGCGGAGCGGCACGCTGACGTCGTGCATGGAGACGATCGCCAACATGAGGGAGACCGTCGACTAGAGTCTTAAGTAACTAAAGATTAATAAATGAACCGACTCACCACCAATGTTCCCTGGTTCGATCCCGACTTGCTCCCCTTCGGCGGTATCTTGTCGAGCACGTTCCTCCTCGACACCGACAACGAGGACTTGGACTCGGGCGGCTTATAGCCGTCCTTCAGCGATATGAGGATCGGCTCGGCGTCCTTGCCCGACATCCACTCTTCGCTCGTCTGCGCGGCCGTGTCGCCGACCGTGTCCGGGTACAGGTCCTCCTGGAACAGCTCCGACTTACGGGGCACCGTCATCGTTATCACCTGCGTGTAACGGGGCGCGCGGTTAGTACGTACTACGTCGTGTCTGGTGACGAAGCGTCTGGGATCGGCTCACCTGACACAGCCCCGAATTGTTGAGGCGGTAGAACCGCGAGATCTCGCACGAGGTGACGTCGCAGCCCCTCTTCGGCATCATGCCGATGCCGCGTTGTGGGTCGGGCGTCTGGAACGTGTTGATGTAGTGGACGAACGGCGGCTCGGGCGTTATCTCGAAATACCTACGGATCGAGTCGGGATCAGGTCGATTTTAGGTTTGGTTAGGGTAATGTGGTGCGTGCGCAGCCGCTGTAGAGAACGGGTCGGTCTCTGATTGGCGGAAACTGTGGCGCGAACCTAAACTTCTAGGATCCGACCAATCACAACCGAACGCAGTAGCGGCGTTGTCCGCTACTGGCGCTACTGCGCATGCACCACTTCTATGTAAGTCCCCCAACTCTGCTTGAAGGTCGCCTTTAATCGATATTTGCGTTTCATAGTCTAGCACTCTAGGCTATTGACTATGTCATTTAATAAGCAACTACGGTGTTCAAGGAATTTTATTGTTTCATACGGTCAATTGACCTCTGAAGATGATAACATCAATGACTGCTACCAAATAGAGCCTTGAGTTATTGAGATCGGGGTAAGTTTATCCACTATTTTTTTGGCATTCGTAGAAAGTTGATATTAACAAAGTGGTTCTATCCAATCTAGATTTTGAAACAACTAAGAATCAAATACTGCAAAACATTTAAATACGTGTAAGTCTATGAAAAAATGGGAAAAGCACCGACGATAACAAAATCGGACAAGAAGCGAGGCAATTCAAAAATTAAACTCGATATTATGAAATGACAAATTGACGAAAACCACGACCATTATTTTCAAAACAATTTTACATAGTATTGCCACATATGGCTCAGAAACCTGGGAAATGACAAAGAGAGGTCGTGACAGACTTCTGGCTTTGGAAATAGACCTCTGGAGATCTCTAGACTTCAACATATCAGGAACCATAGAATTAAGGAAATTATCTCAGTGGAGAGGACAATCATAGATACTATCCAAACTAAGCAACTATTGTGGTATGGCCCCCTAGAAAGAAAACGAGAACTGGTGGCCAAAAAGAATGTGGCAACGGGGGCCCCCCCTAAGAGAAGAAAACGTGGAAGGCCTGGCACGACAGACAGAGGTGAGAAAAGAGAATCGAGAAACGGAAAGAAAAACTCGCATACATACATACTCCCACATACGCTCTACCTTATGACGGAGTCGCCCTTGCCGCAGAGGTAGACGAGGTTCGTGTCCGGGTCGTACAACGGGAACATGACGCCGTTCGACGTGTCGAGCTCGACCATGACGATCGGCTCGTCGAGGCAGTCGGGCGTCCTGAGGCTGTACTGCCTCTCGGACATCTTCGAGAAGCCCGTCGTGAAGACGAGGCCGTGCCTCAGGAAGATCGCCCGGGTCGCCTTCGAGCCCTCATGACACACCGCCTCCGTCTCCACTTCGCCCGTCCTCGGGTTGATTATGCGGATCTTCTTGTCCTTACACGTCGTCAGCAGCTTCGAGCCGTCCCAGTTGAAGCAGGCGCTGTACACGATGTCCGGGTGGCAGTCGAGCTCGACGAGCGCCTCGCCCTGACCTACGGGAAACAGAAACCGTTACAAGTACAATTCGGTACTCCTAGCTATGGTTAAGTGAATCCGACTAGATCGAATCGTTGTAAATGCCTATCATATAACCTCAAAATCAACTCGCCGATGATACTCTCTGCACTTGTTTGTGCTGAGTCAAGTCAGGAGTGTCAACATTGTTTCGAACCTCAAGAGGAACTCTTCGTAGATCGTACGAAGTGCGTAACGACAATAGTAGGAGAGATAGAGCAGGTTTTCGCTCGTCATCGAGAACATTAACAGAATATTATCTTATTGCATTGCCACAGAGTTGCGAGATTTACACGGAACTGGGGCATGCGCAGTAGCGGACGAGTAACGGTCGTTTTGGATTGGTTGGATCGCAGGTATAAATCCGTTTGCGCCATAATTTTGGTCAATCAGAAACCGACCCCTTCTCTACGGCAACTACACATGCACCACTTCCATGTAAATCTTGCAACTCTGAGTTGCCATCCTAAAATACGTTTCTGTATTTAAGAAAATTACTGAGGGGCATCTGCTTACAGCGTTGTAATCTATATGACTATTACATCACCGTTGATACTTCTTATACTTGTTTATGCTGTTTGAGAAATTTGTGACTTAACATAAACAACAAGTACACGGAGTATCATCGGTGAGACAATCATATTTTTTCAGGCGTGGGCCCACGGACTCTATGCAGAACTGTCATTGTCTCGCTTTGGGTAAGACTTCTACTCTCGACTCTCTACTAAGTTAGCATTACGATTGTGTCGAATAACAAAAAATTTCGCGGTCGCCCCCTTACCGACGTTCCATATGACGACCTGGTTGTCGCTGCCGGCCGTCAGCAGCACGTTCTGGGCGGTGGGGTGCCACAGCACGAGCCCGACGCGCCGCTGGTGGTAGACGAGGTCGACGACGGGCTCGGTGAGCGTCTTGTGGAGGCCCCCGTCCGGTATGTGCCATACCTTGACGACGCAGTCCTCCGAGCCGCTCGCTATGATATTGTCGTTGTGCGGACACCAGGCGATGTCGAGGACGGGGCCCTTATGGCCGCCGACGAGCGGGTGGTCGGCGGCTATGCGACCCACCTAAAAGGAGAACGACGTGTAAACAAACCTGACTGTCAACAAAACGAACAGCAAAGCGAAACTATATCGGATCGTAATCGCGACCTGGCAACGTTCCAAGGGAAACTTTTCCAGCCTCCAGATACGTATTCCCATCGTTTTCTGGAAACGTCCACGGACGCGGCCCCCCCAAGGACGTCCCCGTCCTAAAGTTAGCCTGCCCCGTCTATAAATAAGTCGATATCGGCCGCCGTGCAACGTTATAAATAGACCGGCGAAAGGCGCGCTGACACAAAGGGAGGCGCATCGGCGACGTACCTTATTGTGCGGCAGGACGATGAATGCGCCCCCGCCGGCGCTCTCGACGATGATCGCGAGGAACTTGGGGTTGACGGCGCAGAACGTCGAGTCCCACGAACTCTTCGACACGCGTATGTTGTCATAGCACTGCTCCCGCTTGAGGGCCTGCCCGTACACGTGCCTGAACTTCGAGCTGCGCACCACGCGAAAGGACATCTGGAAAATGGGTCAGCGGGGGACCGTCCCCCGTTACACACACATATACGACCTAACCTAAAAAAAAAGAACGGAACGGGACGATAGCGACCGTCCCGCCGCGGCGCTCACCTTCGGGTCGTCGTTGTGTCGTGTCGATGTTTTGTGCGTCGATTTACATTCACATTTAGGGCTGTCGATGGATTTTCACACGCTCCTCATAACTAGTCCACTTAATACTGGAGAAATCCCATATTTGGTTATGGGGAGAGAGAGTGAAACGTCAAACGTTGTTGCCTAGGCGCGGAACGACAGATTCGGACACGGAACGACGGATTCCGGCGCTACCAACCCACGTAGAAGGAAAGAGCCAACACGGGCCACGAAATTAATAAAGATAGCCTCGTTCCTTTCAAAGTCACCTGAAGTCACATATTTACCTTAAAAAAATATAAAATGTCCCCATTGAAGTTAAACAGTATATTAAAGTATCAGTGTATATTTAACTCGCCGAAGTGCTCGAAATAGAGCAAGTGTTTGAAAGAGCAGTTATCCACGAATACTTTACGCAATTTTTTTTATTGATACCAAACCCATCGTGCCAGCAATCGGCTCGCCCCGCTACGGCCAAAAACGCTCTGTTATTGGTTGATTTCGCCGTTGCTGATGCGTTTCCATGGGAACTTTAAAAAACGCGCGTGCTAAAAAGCCCGAATTACGCACGCCATAGCGTGTTTGAAATAGACAAAAGAGGGTATCAATAAAAAAATGTTTTTGAAATTTAGATGAACCTGAATTTAAGTATATAGAAGACATTAAAAATTGACGGAAAATTTGGAATATCATATACCTAATTATCACCCTACAATTTATTTTAATGGCTTCTCCAGTTGCATTAATAGTAATACCCATTGTTTGTACTCCAATTTGGCATTAAATGGGCTTTTGTAGCTATATATTTCGAACGGTTTTTGCATATATTTGTCAAATTTCATGCATAAATATGCGCATATTTGAATACATACATTTGTCTTTAAATTTCGTCTTCTTGGAGAGAGAAATCTTTGGATTGTTGCATAAGAATGCAGCACAATTTTCTTTAGTAACTATTGCCTACACCCTACACCTTACCCGCTCGGAATGGTATACATAAGATATAAGTTATATTAGAGTAAAATTTTAGTAATTTTTACATTTTTATGCGAAATTTTTGAATTAATCACATGCCCTTCGAGAAATATCCTAAGATCCCACTTTTATACTGTAAGGGAACCGTAGCGTCGTTGCTCGAGAATTAGACGTTTCCTGGAATTGAAGTGTCCTTCCCAGAAGGGATCCTTCTAATATTATCGACCCCACACCTGACACCAAAACCTAACGGTTCTCGTGAGCCCAAATAATTACATTTCAATTGTTTGTGTTTTTTAATTGTTTTTGCTTTGGTTTTGAATTGATTTATTACAGTTTCTATATGAGTACATCAGCGTCATTATCAGCTTGCTTGCCTAAAATATTTTCAGTGACAAATGTTTCTTTTAGTATTGTAATGGACCGAGACTTATTATGAATGTTTGGCAGACAATGTTGCTGGCTAGTTGGAACTGTCATAAATTGTGTAATGTAACATACCCGGGTCGGTTCAATAAGTGAAACCGAGCAGGAACGTCATTTTACCTCACCCCTACGTTGTGTTCTTTTATGCGCCCAGACGGAGACAAATTTAGGGAAACTTGAGGGTGAAAATGGTATCAAATAAATAAACACAGAATTTGTAATACACCTACTTTATTGATAACAAAAAAAGTCATGCCGTACTCAGCCTGGAATTCAAGAGGGGAAAGAGCACGGCAGAGAAACCCTCTATCTCAATTCCAAAGTAGCTAATTATGCTGCACCAAGATTTATAATAATAATTTAGTCACTGTTCCCGTACTAAAACTGTCGTTTCCCATTCAAAACAGAAGAGGGTGTTGGTTAGTTAGCCGGACGTCGCCGGAAGGTACTGAGGTCCCATACGGGAGGCTACCCAGCTATTTAGTTGAAAATTTGAACCCATATCTCTAGGCAATTTTTATGCGTGCTAGGATATTGGTCCAGTCACGGATGGAAAATGTTAGTTGATTCAACAAGGCCCTTACATACCCTGTACCCAGAGTCATACTTTGCAACCCAAGTCATACTTAAACGACAATCTTAACACGAAAGACCAGTAAGAGATCAATTCATCGGTTTACATTTAAATGTAGTTTTAAGTCATTAAAACGATTCAAATAAATATCCACCAGTTGGTGAACATTATACAAATATCCATTGCAAGAGAAATATCAACATATTAAATACATGTTACATAATTAAACAGAAACATAACGTGATAATTACTAACCTGTTATTACTCAGCAAGGGCGCCGTACTGACTGAACCCTGAACCCAACAAAAAATCGATAATCCACGTTCTCTCTCCCAAACGGCCGTTAGCTCTCGTGGTTGACTTCTTACTGCCCCCGTGCCCCCCGTCCCACTTCTCACCGTTATTTCACTCGGTTCAACCTTGAATCTTTCCTCTCAAACCCTTACGTAAACATTACATTTTATATAACCGAAATTTTTAAAGTAAAGGGCGTTACAAACGAGAAGGTTTGTTCTTAAAGAAATATAATTTTTAATTTCAATTACCGATAGTCGGTACAGCTCAATTGGTCGAAGAGAATATCACAAGATGCCGATATTTTTACTACACAGCAACGTTGTTGTGCGGCTTTAATATTTGTTGTAGAATCGGTATAGCCATCAAATATGACGGTCACGCTTTAACCAAAATGTCTGCGCATACAATGAGCACATTTATCTGAGATGTTGCTGAATATATATTAGTTCCTCGATTCTAAGCGATCTGTTGAGTAGCAGACAGATGCTTCTCAAGGTCACATGGTCACATAAAATGAGGGTCTGGGTTTCTTTTCAGTTCATATTCTTAGAATTATCATTAAAAAATAATGTATTAGTCACCCAACTAATAGTTTTACTTATTATATTGTAATGCGAGAAGTAAACAAAGCGACACATGTTTACTCCTTCAAAAGAATAACTACGACGCGTACAAGACAGGTGCATGAACATTTCCTGCGTAGGCGTTCTAGAATATACTAGAACGTTCTTTATCGGAGTTGGGGGTGTATATATAAGGGGGCTTGTGATCGAGGGAGTTAGTTAGAAGTAGAGAAGCAGAAGTGAACGCGACATACGATCCGAATGCGGAGCAGTACAAATAAATTATGTAGTGTCTAGTCTAGTGAACAAGTAGTTTAGTGTGTTAAATAAATTAGTGTTCAATTAATGTAAATAAATTATAAAATAAACGTTACAATATTATGCATCCAATGATATGCATAAGCATCATAGTTATGCATATTATGGAGAATACACCTTTAGTAAATTTTGGCATCACTTTTTCTCAGAAATGGTGACTCTTAGAGAAAAACATGTAAGGGCAATTTTTGTAGATAATTGTAGATAGTTTTGTGGATATCATATTTGATAAGATGATTTATCGTCAACTTTGACCTCACATACAATTTTGCATACGTGGTATCGATGGGAACTTTTCACTATCGTTCATGTGAATTTTCAGCTTTATGGGAATTATCCAAGGATGGATGCAGTTTTTACACATTTGGACACGGGGATTCGTTGTTCTTTATTTGCCACAAAAGAATATGAAAAATCCACTTTTGAAACATTTTGAAAAATATCGAATGTGGTCTATTTTCTCCTGTCCGAGTTAAAATAATGAATTTTTCGAATTTCACTATGAAACTCGCAGGGTTTCAGATTGCTGTGAAAAACAGCTTTTGAGATCGAAGATTCAATATCTTTTATTTTTCAGCAAAAAAAATGGAAAATCCAATTTTGAAATGTTTTTGAAAAATATCGACTGTGGTTAACTTTATCCGTTTCTAGTCAAACTAGTGAATTTTTTAATTTCACTATAAAACTCGCAGGGTTAGTCGGACTACTGCTGTAAAATCGTTTCAATAATCTAACAATTTGTTCAACAATAACAATTTTCAAAAAACAGCGCTTTGTTTAAAAATATAATAGTATTGAAAGTAAGAGCTTTACGAAGGTAACTTTTATACTTTTTAAATCAGGAATTCGTTCTCTTTCGTTTGCTATCGAAAAATCAATTTTGAATTTTGGGTCTAATTTTAAAACTATACTGGGTGTCCCATTTTAATGTACCACCTCTGATATCTCCTTAAATATGCAATTTAGCGAAAAATGGTTCAGAAAAAAGTTCCAGGACTCGAAGGGGGCCATCGAAAAATGACCTTGAAATGCATTTTCAGGGTCAAATCAAGGTCAACTTTAGGTTTTTTAACGGAAACACACATTTTTTATGTCTAATACGTATCATTTGTATGAAATATTTTATTCGTAAATGCTTTAATTTCTCGCTAGAAGACACTTTTCAGCTTTGACATTTATGTGACCTTGGCTTGACCATGTCAAGTCTGATGAAGGTCGGGCCAAGGCCTAGTCACAGTCAGGCCAAGTTCAATCTACAGGTCAACTTCAAGTCTCAATCAAGGTCACGATCAAGTGACAGTAGGACCACGAAAATGGCTGACTACACCCCAGCAGAGATTGTCAATATGATCAAGATTCTTGGAGAATGTAACGACAATTACAGCGGTGCGGCGAGATTGTACGCTGAAAGGTATCCAGATGCTCGTCACTTCCACATTCCACTAGAAATCAGGCGACGCATGTGGTTACAGCAGGATGGTGCTCCGGCTCATCCCGTGGACTACATGTCAGGAGATTTCTGAACGCGACATATTCAGATGGCTGGATTGGCATTGGTAGTCCACGCTGTGAATTCCCGGCGAGATGGCCAGATTTAACCCCGCTAGACTTCTTCCTGCGGGGAGCTGTAAAGCAGAGAGTTTACGCGGAACGCCCGATGACGGTACAAAATATGATGGACAAGATTGTTGCAGCGTTCCAGGCAATCACCCCACAAACATTAATAGATGTCCAAAGAAGTTTCCGGCAGAGAGTACAAATGTGTATTCTGTATTCAACAGAATGGGCATTTGATAGAGCATTTGAGGCGCTGAAATAGCTGACGTTGGGGTCTTGCCTTAAGTGGCTGGAAGGGGGGGGGTCTTTGCCTTGGCTGGTTAGACTCTGAGTGGTTGGACTGTGAAGGATGTTGCCTTAACTGGACGTATTGATGGTTGAATCGAGGTCAAAGCTGAAAAGTGTAAAAACGAAAAAAATGTTCCATACAAAAGATACGTATTTTTTATCGAAGAATCCGAATATGACATAAAAAATGTTTCCATAAAAAAAAAAAACTAAAGGTGACCTTGATTTGGCCTTGAAAATGCATTTCAAGGTCATTTTGGATGGCCCCCTTCGAGCCCTAGAACTTTTGTCTGAACCATTTTTCGCTAAATTGCATATCTAAACAGATATCAGGGGTGGAACATTAAAAGGGGACACCTTGTATATGGAATTATTTAATTTATCTACTTTGCGTTACTAATTATCTCATTATTACATCAAAAGTAGTGTAATAATATTCATATTATTACAAAACTTTTGGTAACTTTTAGTTTTGTTGAATTGATACATCAGCCTATCACGTAGACGTGCGTAGACGTCAAGGTTAAATTATTAGTATTTCAATAAATTTCTTGAGCAGCTCTGCGTATTTCTGGGGGTATACGGGTTAATTCTACATTTTTGTCTTCCAATTTGCCAAGTGAGTAAGTAGTTATTGAAGTTGTCCTAGGGCTACTAGATTTTCAAATTTAAATACGAAACGGTAAAGTCACTAGATATCTAGTGACTTTAACGAAACGGCAATGTCAGTGACATCAGCGTAACCAACCCACGCAAAATTCCCTAGTGTAATACGAACACATGAACAACCAAAATTTAATGGATTAATAAAGCAAAGTAGTTTGACAATACTTCGTTTTATTAAACTAGTATGATAATACACTATATTTTTCTATCCAAAAACAGCACAATCAATAAGACGCATATAAGATTTTTGGTAGAGTTTCAACTCATTAGGAATAATGGCTTTTGAGATATCGAGATATTTCTAAAAAAAAAAAACAACCTTTTTTTATAAAAATGTAATAAGTAATAACTTAGAAAGTAGGTGCCTTACAAAAGGTAATTCATACACTTTTAAAATCTAAGATAGGTCCACTTTAATTTAAAAAACAAACATCAACATTTGGACCGTTTTGAGATTTTTTTTCAAAAAATATCTTTAAAACGCAATAACTCCGAAAGTAAGTACCCTACGAATGAAACTATTTCTTTTGAAATTACGGAATCGTCCTCTTTCATACGCTACAGAATTAAAAATTCAAAAGATTAGAAGTAATTAACCATCCTTCCTAGGACCCAAAAGGTGAATTTTCGAAATTCAGCAAGGAACTTCCATAGCCACCTTCGGTATCAGTTTACGGTATTATCCGTAACCTGAAGCTTAGAAATTCAAGCCGTTATCTCTCAAGGTCCCCCTCCTATCTCATATCTCCGGTCAGAGTCCGGAGATAGCACGCGGCTCGAATCGCTCCTCGGCGCATTCTACTTCCCCATGCCTTCCGTAGCGATCATCGGCGCCGGAGCGGCGGGTATCGCGGCGTACGCGAGGCTCCGCGAGAGCGGCGCCCCCTTCGACATCGTCGTCCTCGAGGCGGGACAGCGGATCGGCGGCCGCGTCCGCTCCGTCGAATTCGGGGGCAGCATAGTCGACCTCGGCGGGCAGTGGGTGCACGGCGAGCGCGGCAACGTCGTCTACGAGACGGTGAAGGACATGGACCTGCTCGGTCCCTCTCTGAACGCCTATGACGATTTCACCTTCTACGTGTCGGACGGGCGGACGCTCGACAAGGCGGCCACAGACGAGCTATTCGAGATCGGCGGGCGCATCCTCGGCGATGCAGAGGGGGCCGCAGCGGCCCCCGAGAGGACCTTCGGGGAGTACTTCGTGAGAAGGTGAGCTACTAGCTGACCTGTAATTGATTCACATTCAGTCGACTGTCAAACCGTACTATTAATGATAACTCCATCGTAGATTGAATGTACTCTTTAACTCACCCCTCGGTCGATATCCCGGGCCCTCTGCGCTAATAGGAAGGGGCACAGGGAACTCCTCCCTCATCTCAAGCTAGAATTAAAAACGTAGGTGGTACCGTTAAGTACAGACTAGCAAGTCCGATATTGAGCTAAGCGACCTTTGAGTACCACTGAGCTGAGTTATTATCCGACGCTGTTACCACTGCCATTTTTTATTCTCGAAAATGTGGGAATCAGACAGTGAAAATAATCAAACAGCACTATGCATTAATTGAGGTTAGGTTTGACCGTTTGACATAACCTCACTTTCGACAGAACGAATCTCATTAAGTTTGTCTCTTTCGATAAAAAGAGAGAGGAGGTAACAAATGTGGTTCAAACAAATAGACCAAAGCTCAGCAGACCAAAGTGGCTTCTGCATATAGTCGACTTCCTGTAAGAAATCTTTCTCTCCAGTGGCGTAGCATTTAAAATACATTAACTAAAGTCATGAAATAATAATTCCAGTTTGTATGAAGCAGTTTAATTTTCGATAAAATGTCACAAAATGGTAACATATAAAACAATTCGAATCAACTATAGAATTTTTTTTAATTTTCTTGATCAATTTAATGTATATTTATAATAATACAACGTGATCAAGAATGACTGTTTGAGTTGGCAATGCTGAATTTCATTTTTAAATGGTACAACTGGTAATTTGAATTTGCTATTTCAAATTCAAATTTCTGATAACCCATTTACTGGTTGGCAGTACTCTCTCGAAGCGACATACCAGCAATTTCAGGAATTGTTTCCAGAGACTTTGGTCACTTTTGCTGTCTTTCTGCAACATTGCATGCGAGTAGTTGAACGTTATTTAAACACAGGGAGCGTGAGCAAACAAAAATCAACTGGTAGACCTTCTACTCTAAACAAGGAAGTTGTCGAGGATATCAGAACTCGAACGCAAAGAAGTCCTCCCAAATCCTTAATAAAGCTCTCCCTTCAAGCAGGTTTGGTCCTTATGCCTCCTATTCAACCAATTTTCATTCTTACCCATAAGACTTCCACTTTTCCATGTTGTTCTAATTCACGGTTTTACAGGTTTTTCATATGGAAGTTGCTCCACTGTGCTTAAAAACAAATTAAAGTACCACCCTTACAACATTTCCACCGTCCAGTCATTAACCCCTCCTTATAACCCGCAGAGAGTTTTATTTTGCAATTGGTTCAATGACATATTAAATAGTAAGAATGCCTATACCTAGTGACAATACCTTCTTTTCCGACGAAGCCTGGTTTCATCTCAACGGCTATGTGAATAAACAAAATTACAGAATTTGGTCAGGTTAAAATCCTTATGCTATCAGAGAGACACATTTGCACCCGGTTAAAATTGGTGTTTGGTTGGCAGTCTCAAGGACGCAGGTGTATGGGCCGATTTTTTTAATTTCACCGCGTCAATTTGGAGAGATATATATCCAACACCTTTTGAGGCCTTTTATAAACCAATTAACAGACGAAGAGCGTCAAATTGGATATTTCCAACAAGACTACAAGGGCACATACGGCTCGTGCTACTATGGGATATTTAAGAGACAATTTTGGAGACTGAGTAATTAGTCAGGGCATTTGGACAAGCAGGTCAAGATCTCACTCCATTAGATTTTTCGTTATTTGGGCTCTTGAAGGACAATGTCTTTAGGAACATATAGCATACTGAAGAAGAGCTGCGAGAGACAATATTTCAAGAAGTGGCAAACATTACCTCCAATATGCTGGTGAATATCTTCGAGAGCCTAAAAAGAAGAGTTAATTTATGTCTGGACCAAAATGGGGGGCATTTTAAGCATAACCTTTAGCTGTTTAATTAAATCATTGTTCTGTATTTCGAGTTTCATTTTTTAAGCGTTAATTTTTATTCACATAACCTACAACCTTGTCGCTGATTGTTATGTCAAATTTTTGTCAAATAAACATATCTGGTTGTAGCATTGCAAACCCTTAGGCAAAAAAATCCTCCAGGTAGGATTGCCAACTCAAACAGTCATTCTTGATCACCCAGTAGTTCATAACAAAATTACCTACATCAGTTTTTAACAACCTTATGCAGTTGTTCATTCTTTGGAAAACTGAAATAAACCAAAAATTGCAACCACGTCACTCACTAGAATGCCAACTAAAAAGAAGCTAATAATTGAAAAATGGTATAAATCGCCACGAATTATTTTAATACTAACAATATCAACCTCAAAGATTTATTATAAAACTACCGATGAAAAGAAACTCCAGTTTTCCTCGATTTGTGGGAAATTAGATTTTTATAATAAGATTTTATAATAATAATGTTTTGTAGTAAGACAACTTTGGTAGTTAATGGAAATTCCAGAAACTACCTGAGCGTCCCTACTTTAACGATATAAGAACAAACAGTAAACCAGGAAGGAGAGGAAGAGTTGATTCGGTTATGTAGTGGGTATATTATATTAAAAATATGAATGTATTTATTATTAATTGTTAAACTGTGGTTCCCAATGGTAGACTGTAGCTCCCCCCATAGATCGGCCACTGCACATTTCAGCAATAACAATCGCAAACACGCGTTAGAAAAGTGGTGTCTCAATATGGCCGGTTCCGTCTACAAAATTTATTACCCCCTTTCCCTAATTAATTGTTACATCCTCTCTCTTTTATCTCTATGTCCTATTTCAATGGTAATTTTATCTATTTGAATTTGTGCATTAATAATTTCGGGATGGGACGTTTGGCCGCCGCCGTTTGGCCGTCGCCGTTTGGCCGTCGCCGTTTGGACGTAGGGACGTTTGGACGTAGGGACGTTTGGACGTAGGGACGTTTGACCGTCAGGACGTTTGGACGTCGGGACATTTGGCCGTGGCAAATTTGGTCGTGTATTGCAAACACCTTAAACACTATGTTGAGGGGTAATGGTAAGGGTAATACTTTTTCGTGGATTCTGTTTATATAATTAAATGACAATTATTAGATCTCACAATACAATTGGTTTTACCTATATTATTTAACCCACAAATATGAATATAAAAATGTTACATTTTCTCCAAAAAGTATGTAATAGTTATTTAATTCAATTTTATCATTTATGCATTTTTATACATGTTTTATTTTTGGGGTGATGTATTTTGCTTACTGGAAATCAAGAGAAGAAACAACAAAAATATTAGAAATTACAATTATTCATAATTATCGTAATTGATATTTTGAGAATCATTTTTCTAGTTTGCCTATGTCTCATTTATACTGTGATATCATTTACGATTTATTAGATATAGAAACCTTCATTTTTCTGCAAATTATGTATTTTTAATATATACATATTATGTCTATCGAAAAAATATATACTATGTGTAATAATGAGAGGTTTTAACTTGAAATTCTAACTCTAATAATAATATTTATTAGTTTGGTGAGTACCTATTTATTTCGGATTCATTTATTTTATGTTCATTTATTAATGAAATACATTTATGTAATTTATTTTATTTATTGATTTATCACTTTTATTATCCACTGGTAAAATTTGCAAACCTACGTTAAATAGGTATTGGTAGGTACTTCACTGTATTTTTATTCATATATTAATTACCCCGTCTTACAAACTGCAACATATAATAATTGCCATTAAATTATAAACAGAATCCACGAAAAAGTATTACCCTTACCATTACCCCTCAACATAGTGTTTACGGTGTTTGCAATACACGACCAAATTTGCCACGGCCAAATGTCCCGACGTCCAAACGTCCTGACGGCCAAACGTCCTGACGGCCAAACGTCCCTACGTCCAAACGTCCCTACGTCCAAACGGCGACGGCCAAACGGCGACGGCCAAACGGCGGCGGCCAAACGTCCTAGACCCTAATAATTTTATCAAGAGTAAACTTGTTAAAATATAATTTTTATCCAAATATATTTGTATTTATGGTGCTGGGGCTATTATTAAGTTTTGTTAATCACTTTCTTTCCATAAATATGTTTTTGTTTTATTTTTTTTTTTTAAATTAGTTTGATCCCTACTTTTATACTAATTATTGGATGGGGGTATCAACTTAGGGAATGCTTGTACAGTCCGTTAAGTTTTCATTAAATTGTATGCGTGTGAGTATTTTATGTAGGAATATGTTCATATCTAATTATGTGTGTATATGTATTTGTGCGAGAGGTTTTTTGAATGTACAATTATACAAGATTTAATACATACCGTCTCAATATTTGTGGTTTTAATAACATTCAATGAATTCGGAACTCTCATGCATTTTTTCAAAGAGTTCCCAAGAGTTACCAAAGCATTAAACATAATATTGTAGCGTTTATTTTATAATTTATTTACATTAATTGAACACTAATTTATTTAACACACTTAACTACTTTTACACTAGACTAGACACTACATAATTTATTTATACTGCTCCGCATTCGGATCGTATGTCGCGTTCACTTCTGCTTCTCTACTTCTAACTAACTCCCTCGATCACAAACCCCCTTATATATACATCCCCAACCCTGATCGAGAACATTCCAGTACATTCTAGAAGCCTACGCAGCAAATGTTCATCCACCTGTTTTGTACGCGTCGTAGTTATTCTTTTGAAGGAGTAAACATGTGTCGCTTTGTTTACTTCTCGCATTACACTGCCCCCGCCTTAGAGACGTTTCGTCTCGGAACGTATCCCTGGTAGGCCCATGCAGGAACCTGCAGTTAGTCCCCCGCTTACAGCGAGACGTGGCGTCAAAATAACACGGGACCGTCTTCCCGAGTCGACATGGTGCAGGCCCAAAACAGCAGACTAAAACTTCCACTCCGGTATTCTTGAACACTACTTCCAGCATATTCCGGACAACCCTCCAGTCCAGCTGATCTCGTCCAGCACCTAACTTGGGGACAGCTAGCTTCCTGATGTCGAGCTCCAGCAGTCGGTCTCGTAGCCTATGCAAGGTTCGCCATACATCGTGATAACATGGTTTAAGGGACCCGATCTCCTTCGTAACCAGATAAAAGATGTGTCTTACGTTGTCACGTAGTTCCAGAACCTTGCCAATTTCCGGGAGTTGCGCTCTGAGTTGTTCCAAGCGCCCGTACTTCTTCTTGAAAACCGTGGCGATACCTCGTGACATTACCAGGTCGGCGGACACGCAATGGGCCAACGAGTATTCTTCAGGTACGCTGAACAAATCCTGTTGTTTTTCACAGGTTACCCCATACCGTGCTTTTCCGGTACCCCCGTAGGCGCTCATAAATTCTTCGAACGAAAGTTCGTTCTCCTGCGCCATCGTGTTTCTTACTCGGGGGACCTCCGCCTCATCGTGCGACCCCTCATAGGGTGCCAACCGATTAAAGTGCACCACTCTCGGCTTGCCGTTTGGTAGTTTGCTTACCCGGTAGACCACGTCATTGATTCGTTTCTTCACAATATAGGGACCTTCCCAATTGGTCTGTAACTTAGGGGACAAACCACGTTTCTTCTGTGGGTTGTACAGCCAAACTCGGTCTCCCATTTGGTAGCCACCCTCTTTAGCGTTGATGTCGTAACGCTCTTTGATGCGATCACTGGCGATATTTAGTTGGTATCGGACTTGATCGTGAATCTCGTTCATCCTTTGCCGCATCCTGGAGACGTAATCTTCCCCCGAAACGTCCTCGTCCGGTCTAGCGCCAAAGATTAGATCACAGGGCAGTTTAAGTTCTCGCCCGAACAGGACTTTGGCTGGAGTTTGTCCTGTCGACTCATGAACGGCCGAGCGGTAGGCCATCAGGAAGAACGGCACGTGTTCGTCCCAGTCTCGTTGATGTGACGAAACCATTTTCGCCAGATAGCGGTTGAGGGTGCGATTCATCCGTTCTACCATGCCGTCAGACTGAGGGTGAAGGGCCGTGGTTCTTGTTTTTCGTACCCCAAACTTCTCACATATCCTCCGGAATAGGCCACTCTCAAAGTTTCTTCCTTGATCCGAGTGTAATTCCATGGGTACTCCAAACCGGCAGATCAGCTCCTTCACGAGCACATCGGCCACTGTCTCTGCCTCCTGATTGGGGAGAGCGTACGCTTCTACCCACTTCGTAAAATAGTCCATTACGACCAGGATGTATTTATTCCCCTTTTCGGTCTCAGGGAAGGGTCCTGCTATATCAATAGCGATCCTTTCGAAGGGGCTCCCGACGTTATATTGTTTCATGGGAGCTTTCGGTCGTCTTTGTGGCCCATTACTTGCGAAACATGTAGTACATTTCTTGCACCAGTCCTTCACGTCGTCTGAACAATTGATCCAGTAGAATCGCTCTCGTACTTTCTGCAGGGTTTTCTTGATCCCTAAATGTCCACCAGACGACTCGTCGTGAAGGTGCCGCAAGACCTCCGGGATTTTACTGGAGGGAATTACCAACTGCCGTCTTTCCTCCGTTCCGTCTTGGCTCTCCAGTACGCGTTTTAGTAGTCCACCCTCAACCACTAACGAGTCCCACTGTGCCCAATAGCTCTTGAGTTTTGGCGAGCCAGGTGATACCTTTTGCCACTCAGGACGCTCTCCTCCCTCCTTCCAAACCAGGATTTCTTTGAGAACCGGGTCTTTTTCTTGCTCTTGTCGTAACGAGGATGGTGTCCATTCCTCGGCGACCACGGTGGTTCGGTAGACTTTCTCGGACTTTTCCTCAGCTCTATGACAATGAGGACATTCATCAGGGCATGGTCTTCTCGAGAGTGCGTCTGCGTTTCCATGACTCTGTCCTGGCCGATGTTCTATAACAAAGTCATACTCCTGGAGCCTCTCGATCCAGCGAGCGATTTGTCCTTCGGGATTCTTAAACTGGAGGAGCCATTTAAGAGCAGCATGATCGGTCCGGATCAAAAACCTCCTTCCACATAAATATTTATGGAAGTGCTCGATGGACTTGACGATGGCCAATAATTCACGTCGGGTGACGCAGTAATTCCTTTCTGGTTTGGAGAGTACCTTGCTGAAGTATCCAAGGACACGTTCTTGTCCCTCCTGACGCTGCGACAGAACACTTCCAATTCCCACATTGCTCGCGTCGGTGTCCAGGATGAACTGTCCTTCTGGCAGAGGAAAACTCAGCACTGGGGCACTGGTCAACTTCCTCTTCAGCTCGTCGAAGGCAGACTGGCATTCCTCATCCCAACAGAAGTTTCGTCCTTCTTCCGTGAGCCTTGTCAACGGCTTAGCGACGTCGGAGAACATCCGGACATATCGTCGGTAGTACGTGCAGAGGCCCAGAAAACTCCTCAACTGGTGTTTATCTACCGGTATTGGCCACTCCTTCACCGTACTTGTCTTGTCCGGATCAACGGCGACGCCCTCTCTGCTCACTACGTGCCCTAAGTACGAGACCTTCCTTCCGAAGAGTTGACATTTCTTCGGGTTCAGTTTCAGCCCCGCACCTCGCAGTCTCTGGAAGACGTCCTCTAAGTTTTTCAGATGTCCTTCGAAGGTCTTGCCCATCACGATGACATCGTCCAAATAGACTAGGCACGTTTTCCACGTCAGACCCATTAGCACGCTCTCCATCAGCCTCTCAAACGTCGCTGGGGCATTACAAAGTCCGAATGGCATGACTGTAAAATGCCACAGGCCGTTACCGAAGGTAAATGCCGTCTTTTCCTTATCGGCAGGGTCCATTTCGACTTGCCAATAGCCGCTTTTTAAATCCAAGGTCGAAAATATCGTGGATCCAGCAAGGGTATCGAGTGTGTCGTCGATACGTGGTAGCGGGTAGCTGTCCTTTTTGGTGACACTGTTCACCTGCCGGTAGTCTACACAGAATCGAGTAGTCCCATCCTTTTTCTTCACCAGTACTACCGGCGAGGCCCATGGACTGCTTGACGGCTCGATGACCCCGTCCCGCTCTAGGTCCTTGATGATTTTCTCGGCTTCCTCCCGTTTGGCCAAGGGTAGTCGTCTTGCTGTTTGTCGAATCGGTCGTGTCTCGCCCGTGTCAATTTTGTGTGTCACGACCTTGGTCTTTCCCAGCTTTCCATTCTCGGTGGTAAATATGTCCTGGTACTTATTTATTAATTCGTGGGCCTTTTGTTTCTGTGTGGGCGAGAGAAACGCACTGGTCTGGGAAAGAATTTGTTTCAAGTCCTGCGGAGTGTGTCTGGACCTTTCTTCCTCACTAACGCCCCTTACGATGGCCGAAGCGGCTATACATGTGCCCAGCTTCGTACCCTTCTTGATGGTGACCGGGTACTGATTGATGTTGAGTAGCCGCACAGGCACTTCCCTTGAGAGAGTAACGAGCGCCTTTCCTACCAGTACCCCCCGAGCCAGTCGATTGTCATCGTTTTCTGGTTCGATCACGGCTGGGATTCCCTCTTCCACAACACCCCTCAGACAGGTAGAGGTGATCGTTTCGCTTCGTTCCGGGAGAATCACATCTTCTGCCATTATTACGTCTAACACAAAGTTGTCACGATTGTGTAGCAGTAATTCTTCTTGACCGATCCTCAACACTCGGTGTCCGAAATCCAACTGGAATCCATGATTCCTCATGACGTCCATCCCCAGTATGACGTCTTCCTCAATTTCGGCTATGAGAACAGGATGGTCAAACTTTACTCGTCCCAACGTCATGCTAACCGTCGCTTCACCGTGTATTACTGCCTTCTCTCCAGTGGCAGTTCTTAATTGCCACCTACTTGGCCTAATCTTCCTACGGTCCCTCACAACTTCCGAGCGTACGATCGTCTTCGTAGCTCCCGTGTCCACAAGCATGGCGTGGGATCTCCCGTCGATAGTGCCATCGACGTACGCGCTCCCCAATTGGTGGGAAAACGAGGCTATACTGGCCCGGGGGTTTCCACTGCTACGGGTCGACGTTCCCCCTTTCTTATCGACCCGCATTAGTTTTCCTGGGCCTTCGCCGGCGCCGCTGTTCTGGGCTGCTTGCAAGAACTCTTCACATGGCCCACTTCGCCACAGTTCCAACAGCGAACTACCTTCTTCTTCGCCGACAGCATCTCCATGATCTGCTGTAGGACCCTTTCCACGAGTTTCTCAGTGTCTACTTCCTCTGTAACCGCTCGAACACGGCCGTGACCGCGGGAAGCTTCCATGGCTGCATCATGCTCCAGTGCGATGGCGAGCGCGTCCATTAATGTTTTCGGTCGAGCTAGTCTCAGGGCCCTCTGCAGTTCCTGGTCCCGCAGCCCGCTCACGAACGTCTGCACTGCGAGGCACTCCATCATCTGTTCCGGTGCCGTTGGATACGCCAACCTCACTAGTCTGGCTACGTCCGCTTCGAACTCCTGCAGGGTCTCGTTCGATCTCTGACGGCGATTGGACATCTGGGATTGATGGACTTGCTCCAGATGTGTTTGGCCGAACCGCATTTCCAGTCGCCTCAGCAGCTCATTGTAATTCCCGGCTTCCTCGGTGGATAGCGTCTGAAGAACTTCCAACGCCTCTCCACGCAAGGCTACCGTTAGGGAAACAGCTTTTTCGTGAGGGGACCAAGCATTAGCCTCCGCTGCTGCCTCAAACTGCTTCTTGTAGCTGGCCCACGGAATTTTTCCATCGAACGTTGGGGGCGTCACTCGATTGGTGCATATCGAGTTCTGTTGAACGACCGCCTTTATTTCTTCCTTCGTCTCGCCGCTACTGACTCGCCTTAGTCGTTCTTCCAACTGCTTCGTCTTCTGTTTAATTTCGTGTTCTTTCCCCTCGCCGCTACTGACTTGTTCTAGTCGTTCTTCCAACTGCTTGATCCTCTCTTCAATCTCCTTACGCTGAGCCTCAATCTGGTCGGTTATCTGCGCAGTAATATCTTCCCTCTGGGCGGCGATTTGAGCAGTAATATCTTCCCTCTGGGCGGCGATTTCTTCCCTCTGGGCAGCGATTTGGGCAGTGATGTCTTCCCTCTGGGCAGCGATTTGAGCAGTGATGTCTTCCCTCTGATCGGCGATTTCTTCCCTCTGGGCAGCGATTTGAGCAGTGATGTCTTCCCTCTGGGCGGCGATTTGAGCAGTGATGTCTTCCCTCTGGGCGGCGCTTTCTTCCCTCTGGGCGGCGATTTCTTCCCTGTGGGCAGCGATTTGAGCAGTGATGTCTTCCCTCTGATCGGCGATTTCTTCCCTCTGGGCAGCGATTTGAGCAGTGATGTCTTCCCTCTGGGCGGCGATTTGAGAAGTGATGTCTTCCCTCTGGGCGGCGCTTTCTTCCCTCTGGGCGGCAATTTCTTCCCTCTGGGCGGCGATTTGCTTCGTGATGTCATCGTCTTCGAACTCGAAAACTTCCGGGTCCTGGCCATTTTCTTTCAAAAATGCTGAGAGCCGGTCCTGGAGTTCAGTCTTCCTCCCTCCTGTTTCCAATTCTCGTTCCTCGAGTTCTTTTTTTAACTCGGCCACTTTTAATTCGCGTAACTTCTTCATGATCCGCTCTTCTGACACCAATGTAGCGTTTATTTTATAATTTATTTACATTAATTGAACACTAATTTATTTAACACACTTAACTACTTTTACACTAGACTAGACACTACATAATTTATTTATACTGCTCCGCATTCGGATCGTATGTCGCGTTCACTTCTGCTTCTCTACTTCTAACTAACTCCCTCGATCACAAACCCCCTTATATATACATCCCCAACCCTGATCGAGAACATTCCAGTACATTCTAGAAGCCTACGCAGCAAATGTTCATCCACCTGTTTTGTACGCGTCGTAGTTATTCTTTTGAAGGAGTAAACATGTGTCGCTTTGTTTACTTCTCGCATTACAATATTAAAAAATTTGCCGTTTTTGACCAATAAAAATTGCCGTAGAGCCTAAAGATGGACATTTTGAGCTTCGACCCCATTGAGACTTTTGATCAGGGGGACAAAATGAACAATTTCCCAAATTTTTAGCAAATTTCACCGGAAGACCGTTTTTCATATAAAATGTGCGGGTACCTTTTTGGTTGGCCTAATAAAAGGAAATACCGTCCATAGCCATGGCAAACCTAATATTTTTTTGTCGTTGGAATTCAGGACATGATTTATTGGAAGTGTAGTGGTCCTCCACTTTACAATAAAAACAACATTTTGAACAGTCTCCTTCAAGGACTTCCTTTGCACATTTTGAGTATTTAGGTTTACCCCGACAAAGTTTTTTTGGTATGCCCATACATTAGGCAATTCATGCACCTAATTGCCGGCGAGATATATCGGGAGGTTTGGAAGGGGTGATCGCAAATCCGTACCTGTTTAGGGATAAGAGTTCCCTCGATTGTACAAACTATAGATGAAGTTTTATTATAATTCACTTCCTTAGAACGTCTATCCCGAGTCGATAAACGTGGCAGGTTAATTAATAATAGTATTTGTATTCTTCAATGAGGGAATCTTAAGCGCAACTTTGAGTTCCTCTTCCGAGTAACCCAAGTCAACATATTTAATGAGGAATTTACATGAGATTTTATTAATAGGAATAGATACTTTGTGGTGAAGTTCCTTTAGACGTTCATCTAGGAGCAGATTGTTTGCCGAGGAATAATTGGAGAACCTGACTCCTAATCTATTTTTCCCCTTCCCTTGTATGTCGAGAATGTTAGGGATCTTAAGATTATGAAGAGTTATCGCGATACCTAGTGTATTGTAGTTACCTATATTTTGGTAATATATCACATATATTTATATTTTATCTATATATCGGTTTTTTGTATCTAATTTTACTAAGGGTTGGGCATAATCGGCGGAACACCTGATTTATGCCTTTATTATGCGCAGTACTAAAAATTGTCTGGGATAAAAATGTATGTATATTTTATGCACTATTTAACGATGCCCGGTGATTTTCGTCATACGTCATATTTATCAAGATATGACGTCATCGGATACTATTTTAAATGTATCACTCTGTATTTATAATTTTTTTGGATAGATCTGGTTTTTCCAAATCCACTAATATAAGATTCGGGGGGGTCTCTGACTTACCAGTTCATATAATAAAATAATAACATATAAAGAATTATTTAATAAACAGTGAAAATATTTATGTAATAAAAAATCATAATTAATTTACATTATTCTAAGTACTCACATAAAGTAAGTACTAAGTGTTTCATCATTCAAAGTAGGTGTTCGAATTGAAATCCTTCAGCGGCCTGACAATATCCAAGTGGATCAATAAACTACCTTAAAGAATTTTGAATAACTGCAGGCGTTATTTTTTCAACAGCAGATCTTATTCTTTCTTCCAATGCTTCCAACGGTTGTGGCCGGTCCTTATACACTACTGATTTTAAATGGCCCCAAAGAAAAAAGTCCATTGAGGATAAATCCGGTGACCGAGCTGGCCACTCAATATGTCCTCTTCGACCCACCCATCTTTGCGGAATTATTGTGTTCAGGTATTGTCTCACCCTTGCATAGAAATGAGGTGGAGCACCATCTTGCTGGAACCAAATTTTATCAGAGAGTTGTAAATGATTTCTTTGATTCGGAAATAAACGAACTAATTCTGGAACTATCTGTTCTTGAAGAAGGTGATAATAACGATCACCATTCAAAGTTTCTCTCATAAAGAATGGGCCAATAATTCTTCCTCTAACTACACCAGCCCAAACATTTAACTTTTGTGGATATTCGGTGTGACCTTCTATCATCCAGTGAGGATTATGATCAGACCAATACCGGCAATTATGTTTATTTACAAATCCACTTAGACAAAATGTTGACTCGTCAGTAAAAACAATGTTGTTCATGAACATATTATTGTCATTAATGGTATTCATCATTACCTGACAGAACTGCATTCGCCTGTCTGGGTCATCTCCATTTAATTCTTGGTGTAATTGCACTTTATAAGGATGAAATTTATTTACTTTTAGAATCCTCCTTACAGATCTCTCACTCAGATTATTGTCTAACGCCAGCTTTGGTATTGAAGTTTTTGGTTCTTCCTGTACACTTAAAACCACATTATGTGCATTTTCTTCATTTGTGGCTGTCCTCTTCCGTCCAGATCCGGGTATGTTTTTCACACTTCCTGTTTGATTGAACTTGCCCAAAATTCTGGACACCGTAGATTTAGAAATTGGGGTAATCCTGCCAGGAAATGTTTCATTGAACAAATCACAAGCTTCTTGCAGAGATCTCTTTCTGTCTCCAAATCCAATAATCATTAATAATGTAATTCTTTCGCGTTCACTCAGTTCAATCATGGTTTAAATTAATAAAACTCGTTAATGGCATCAAATGTCAGAGTTATTTATAGTATCGAACAGGTGAAACTATGGCAAAACAATTGAAAATAGTACAGGGTAATAGTACAAATAACTGTGTGGACAGTTATTCATTAATTATCCAAAGCAATAGTTACCTTTCAATTTTATTATTTCACTATGAACTGGTAAGTCAGAGACCCCCCCGAATCTTATATTAATGGATTTGGAAAAAACAGATCTATCCAAAAAAATTATAAATACAAGGTGATACATTTAAAATAGTATCCGATGACGTCATATCTTGATAAATATGACGTATGACGAAAATCACCAAGCACCATTAAATAGCGCATAAAATATACAAACACTTTTATCCGAGACAATTTTTAGTACTGCTTACAATTAAGGCATAAATCGGGTGTTCCGCCGATTATGCCCAACACGTATATCGTGTGACATTTCGATTTTTTTCATTTTAAAAACTATGTCACGTCTCGTCGTTCCGCTCGCAGGTACAACGAGGGTGTCGCCGGGACCCGCCCCGAGGTCAAGGAGCTGTCCGGCCTCGTCCTCCGGTGGTTCAACAAGTTCTTCCTGTGCCTAGACCCAGCGGAGTCTTGGCACGACGTACCGACCGTCGGGGCGTTCGCCTTCAAGAAGTATGAGGGCAACCAGCACCTCAACTGGCGCGACAAGGGGTACGCGACCATCCTGGACGTATTGCTGGTAAGACAGGTACGAGATTACTAGCGCCGAGTCTCAGTGAGTCCTTTCCAGAAAAGGTTCCCGAACCCGAGCGAGCGCCTCCCCTTCGAAGACAGCCTCCGTCTCGGCAAGGAGGTGACGAGGATCTCGTGGGACGCCGCGCCTAAGGTGAAGCTGTACTGCTCGGACGGGTCGACGTTCGAGGCGGACCACTGCGTCGTGACCGTGTCGCTCGGCGTGCTCCAGGCACGGCTCGGGACGCTCTTCGAGCCGCCGCTGCCGGCGTCCAAGTCGGAGGCGGTGGCTAACATGAGCATCGGCGTCGCGAACAAGATCCTGCTGCGGTTCCCGACGAGGTGGTGGCCGGACGACCTGAAAGGCTTCAGCCTGTGCTGGACGGAGGAGGACGCGAAGAGGTTGGCGGCCGAGGCGCCGCACTTCGAGCCGTCTCTCGGCGGCCGCTCGTGGCTCGAAGACGTGTTCGGGTTCTACCCGATCGATAGCCACCCGAGGGTGCTGCTCGGGTGGGTCACGGGACCGCTCGCCGGTGACGTCGAGCTGCTGTCGGACGACGCCGTCATCGCGGACTGCATGTACCTGCTGAGGAGGTTCACGGGCGGGCGGTACGAGATCCCCGAGCCGGAGGCGGTGCTCAGGTGAGATCGTCCCGATGGTCCTGTATGGTTCTTATGTGAGATTTCTGTGTCGTCATAGATCGAAGTGGAAGTCCGATCCGCACTTCAACGGCTCGTACAGTTACCACGGCGTCGCCGGGGGCGTTTCAGCGACTGAGGAGCTGATCCGCCCGGTGAGGTCGTCGCTGGGGAAGGAGGTGCTGCTGTTCGCCGGCGAGGCGACTCACCCGACTCGCTTCTCGACGGTCGACGGGGCGATCGAGACGGGCCGCAGGGAGGCCGACAGGTTGATCGCACTGTACGAGTGATTTCGGTCGCAATGTCGCACTTTTGTGATTAAAGTTCTGACGGCGTCCGAACAGTTTTCAGTAGTTTTATTTCGCGCCCCACCCTATATATTTTTTTCCGACTTTAACGCACTACCTCGGAGGCGGGCAATAAACACCGCCCCGGGTAAATTCACCGGGGGGAGACAGAAGTAGCCCTGCGGGCCCCCTTCGGCTCGGACGATGGACTGCCCCAGTCAGAACTACCTATCTACTTAATTACTATGAAATGCCGACTACCCGCCTGGGATCATCCAAGAAATTGGACCCTCGCCATACGGGCTAGTTAGGTGTGCAGGGCACGGCTAGAGATGTTAGTCAAAAGTTCCTCCTGGTCACGCCCTACGTCCCCCATCCCGGCTAGCCGGATTAGGGGTTCGGGCACCTGTACACATATTCCTGAGAAAAAAGGCATTGGGGAAGGGTACGCCAATAGAGCAGCCCTTCCACCTCCAGGGGGAAGTTACTCCAAGACAGGAGAGCAAATAGCACATAGATACTACCATCACAAAAAAAAGAAAATAAACACAAAACACCTAAAACACCAGCTCTCCCCGCCGGGTCAAAAGGATAACCGGAAGGGAAGAGAAAAAAAACACAGGTAAGAATAAAAGTAAGAAGCGTAAGCTATATACCTAGTCCCTTCTCAAGTAAATAAAAAAAAATCAGAAGGAAAGCAAAGCGAGAGTAACTCATGATTTTTTTTTACTCACCCATGACCAATTCGCCTCACCTTGAGGGAGAAACGAGAATTCTTCTTTATTTTCCCTACCTCCTGATGACGACCACTAACTCCCTTCTAGGGGTGATCTCCTGTTGAAACTTCGATCTCCTGAGGGAGGTAATGGCTTGAAAACCCTCATCCCATATACTCTTGGACCTAATCATTCCCCTAATTATTCCTTCGGGCGACCACTCTATTCCCAGCTGCCCCCTGAGCCTTGTCGTATGGTGTCGCCATAACGGGCAATGAAGGACAGCATGCTCCGGCGCGATTTTTCCTATTCTTTTGGTATAGGATTTGAACGACCCATGCCCCGAGAGGAACTGTGTAAACCAATGGTTGTGGGTGCGGTGCCCACAGTTCACCCACTCGCCCAGATCAGGGATTATCCTTCTGGTCCATGCCGCAGTCGTGGTTTCGCCCTCCCATCTCCTCTGCCATTGGGATATCGTTCTCCTCCTGGCCATTCTACGGTTACCAGGGAGCTTACCGCCCCCGATGTTAAATAAAAACCTCCGCTCCTTAGCCAGGAGGTCGATGGGAGGGGTGCCGGCAATTACCTGGAGCGCGGCCGTAGATGTAGTCCGGTATGCACAGACCACCCGGAGCAGGATGCGTCGCTGCATGCTCTCGAGCTTGGTCTGGTACTTCTTATAATTCAACGTCTCGCACCATATAGGTGCGCCGTACAGTAGTATGGAGTATACGATTTGTGCCATTACCTCCCTCTTGCGACCCGAAGGTCCTCCCACACACGGCATCAATTTGGATAATGCTCCATTTCTCCTATCCGCCGATTCAATGGTTGCCATTATATGGTCATGGAACCTCCATCCCTCCGTGAGTACGACCCCTAGATATTTCAAGGAGGGGGTGGTGGCAAAGGGCACGCCCCCCAGCCGAACTTCAAATCGTCTGCCCGTTCTCGGACCTTTCACCACCAGCACCTGGGTCTTTTCTCCCGCGATACTCAGCCTGTGTGCCTCTAGCCAATACACCACCCTCCTATACACAGCGTCAAGCTCTCTACACGCCACCGCCTTATCATTTGCTTTGGAGATTATAACGAGGTCGTCGGCATACGCTATTACCTCGGTACTCGCAGGGAGTCCGATCCTGAGAACCCCGTCAAATAGCACCTTCCATAGGGTGGGACCCAGGACGGACCCCTGCGGGACCTCGGTGTCGGTACGATGGCTCACGTTCCGCGTAACTTTTATGGTTCTATTCTCCAGATACCTTTCTACAGCACTGATCAGATAGGGGGCGATCCCCCGCCTACTCATGGCCTTAACGATAAGTGGCCACGATGCCGTGTTAAATGCATTTCTAATGTCCAATGTCGCCATGATCGCCCACTTGTACGGGGAGGCATTCGTCGCAGAGAGTTGCTTCAGGGCGGTCATGGTAGACTTCCCCCTCTGGAAGCCGTGTTGGGCAGGAGAAAAGCCCCCCAGCTCCTCGTACTCCTCCTCGATTCTATCTCTTAGTATGTATTCATATACTTTTGCCATCGACGACAGTAGGCAGATCGGTCTATATGATCCCGGGAGGTTGGGATCCTTTCCCTCCTTTGGGATTAGGACGACCCCAGCCTCCCTCCATTCAACAGGGAATGCCTGTTGCTCTAATAGTTCATTCAAGACCGATAGGATCTTTTCAGGGATTTCCTCGTATATCAGCTTGAGTGCATGTGGGGTAAGACCGTCAGGTCCCGGCGCGGCTCTCAACTTGATCCTTTTAATAGCGTGGTCCAGTTCTATTCGGGAGACCTCCGGGGGGTTGGGCACCGTCTCCCCACGCACCCAATCCTGACCCAGCTGCGGGAAGAGTGCCTTAACGATAGTCAGTTTCTTTCCCTTATCCAAACTAATTTCAGGTTTAGTACTCCTTACGAGGCTGGTGGCAATCTTATACCCTGCTCCCCATATGTCCATGTTAAGATCATCCAGGAGCGCATCCCAACTCCGCTTACGATTAAGACGTATTTGCCTCCGCAGCTCCTTTTTTGCAGCTCTTTCCTGCTCCCTTAACTGGGGTATTACGTCTTCCCCTGTTTGGGCTCGTCTCCGAGCTCGCGCCAGGCGCCTCCTGGCCCTCATCGCTGCTGCTCGAAGTTCTTCTATTTCAGGAGTCCACCAATAGGGGGTCCTAGCTACCAGGCCAGAGGGGAGCTTCTCCTGCGCCTCTGCAATACATTGCCCAATGATTCCTGGGAATTCAGGCGTGCCCGCCGAGGCCAGCCTCTCCATGGCAAGACGCTTAAGAGACTCAACGTTAATCTTGGCCTCACTCCATTCCTCTACTCGTCGCCCCAGGTCTAGTTCGATGTTCACCATGGCGTGTAGCGTCGTAGGGATTTTGAACTGCGCTCCCCAGCTCCACCCCCTCCTGGCGAGCGATCTCGAGCATAGAGTGACATCGATATGGGACTCGGAGCCGCCCCTCCTGAAGGTCGGTGATCCGTCATTCATTATCGTGAGTCCCGACGCATCAACCCACTCGGAGAGTACTTCCCCTCTCCGGTCCAACAGCGGAGCCCCCCATGCCGGGGACTTCGCGTTGAAATCCCCTCCAATCAGGCATTGTTGGGTCTCAGTGGCGATCATGGCCATAATGGTCTCCATGTCGCTCTTGTATGTCTCTATGGACGTGTTCGGGGATAAGTAGACCCCCCCATACCACGCCCTGTCCAATTTGATACCTACACACCCAGGGCACGATCGTCGCTCTGTCGGGAGCCCCCTCGGAGTCGAGGACTGGATCACTCCAATCGCCACATTTTCCCTTTCGTCCAGGAACCACTTTGCCTTCCTAGCAAGCATCTTATTAGGCTCGGATACTATAAGCAACTTGGTGTTAGTACGTGTGGCATCCGCCACCGCCAGGACGTGTGCCGTTTTTGACCGCCCAATGTTGATCTGCTTAATCTTCATATTATGAAAGGTATAAACATGTCACTCCGCAGCTAGGCTCCCGGGACTTTTCTCGACCATCGGACGGGTATGGAGCCGTTCTCTTGTTCCAGTTACCACGGTAGGCGGTAGAGAGCCCCAGCCTAATAGACATCAGTCGCAGCATTCTATCCCCGCCCCTGGGTTTCCCCTTGAGGGCCGGGTGTCCCCGGATATGGTCCTTCCCCATTCTCTCCTCTTTTTTTTCCGCCTTCCTGTGCTGCGGGCATCGCCTGGTTCCCGCCCTGTGCCCGCCTGCGTCACAATCCGGGCACCACTCTTCGTTAGGACAGTCCCTCTGCGAGTGTCCTTTCTTCCCGCATCTCCAACACATGTTAGTTCGGTCAGGGCCACGACACTGGCCAGCTCTATGGCCATCCCCCCAGCACCTGTAACACCGAGTAGCGGCCGGTCTCGCCTCCACATTACAGAGTACCATTCCTATTCGAAGTGGTGCCCGCTTGGTAATGGTGTCAACCACCGAGATCGGCACCCTGACTGTCACGGCCGTCATGGACCCTATATATTACGAGACGCGTATACAACGTGTTTCAAAATGGATGAAATATGTTTTCAAAATTTATCTGTGAAAGTGTAGATATGAAACAATTATAAGAGAATTTTTTTGGTAAAAAGGGGTTTGTAGCCCCAGCCGAGATTTGAACCCGGGTCTCCCAATTTCGCGTCGGGTGTTCTGACTACTAAACTACTGAGCCACGTACCAGTTTCATTTAAGATGTTCCTGTTAAACGCTTTAAGAGGAAATGCGGAGGTCGTATTGGTTGTACGCAACACACCGCACCTCCTCTCACGTTAATTAAGTGATATCTTACGGGATCTCGTTTTATAACAGAAATACATAGATGAAATATGTTCTCGAAATTAATCTGTGAAAGTGTATATATATGACACAATTGTGAGAGAATTTTTTTGAAAAAGGAGTTTGTAGCCCCAGCCGAGGTGTGGTGTGTTGAGTACAACCAATACGTCCTCCGCATTTCCTCTCAAAGCGTTTAACAGGAACATCTGAAATGAAACTGGTACGTGGCTCAGTAGTTTAGTGGTCAGAACACCCGACGCGAAATTGGGAGACCCGGGTTCAAATCCCGGCTGGGGCTACAAACTCAAAAAATTATCTTACAATTGTTTCATGTGTTTCAAAATGATTGTCATCTAGTCGGTTGTGGAATTCCCATGTAAAATAAAAAAAACCGCTTTGCAAAAATAGGAGTTTCTACCAGCTATACATAACCTCAAAATAACCTACTTAACCTCTTTTAACGTCTGGTTTTTCTTTGTCAAAAGAAAACGAATTCTGATTATTTGTTCTGGCCCTGAAAAGGGCCGTTAATTACCAGCAGTACTGATTGCCAGTTTCACAATAAATGTTCGAAGTAACACTTGTCAGAATTAGATATAGGTTCAAATCAATAGAGCGCGGCACATCAAAAATTACATGCACAGAAATTCCAAAGCCAACTATACCAAAATCCGTTTTACTTCGCGAGTGGCTCATTGCCACAACAAGTTGCGAGTGGCACACGCAAAACTCGTAAAATCACATCCCTACTTCGAGCGATTCGCCGCTTCAGCAAATTTTCAACGTAAAGAAAGAAACAGAAAGAAGCGGAGTTGCCAAAACTTAAAAATCCGCGCTATAAAACATAAGTCGAAACCCGTAGAATGACAATATGGAGAAAGTTGTTTACAATACGTACACGTGTCGGATGAACAGTGTCGGTGCCCGGCGAAATACGCGCTAGTTAGTACACGTGTACTATTTGTTTTTATTTGTCATTAGGCAATATTTCTTTCAGTCATCTGATTTCTGTAATAGCGCTATAATTATTTCAATATTATAGTTGCAAACTAACATTGTTTCATTCCATTAAAATGATATAACTTCGATTATTTATATTTCGAAGACAAAATGAAATATACACGCCCTGTTTCTACTTTCCCCTCACTTCTTCATCCCGCGGAGCACTAATGGCTTCTAGGATTCACTCTGGGATGAATTGAAACTCGGGTATAGATGACAATCAGTTTGAAACACTTTGTATATTATTATAAAGTGCGTTTTTTAATTCCTGTACCCGAAGTGGCGTATTAATAGTGTATTCTATTTACGCTTAACCAGCGCGTAAATATGATTATTGAGAGCTTTAACATATTGTCATTATTTTTCAACCTGGCTTTGGGTTGATCGTTTTTTCTTCCATACGAGTCATTTTGAGAAGTGTAACGAAATTTATCATTTTAAATTATTACAATTTAGTTTTTAATTAATTTTTCAGTGACGCCACTGGTCGGTTGGATATTCTTATTAAAGTATGGTGATTTTAGGTCTTAACCTAAGAGGAATGAATAGCACAAAACCAAAAAGCATTTCCAATAACTCGTTTTTTTCGGCCGCGTAACGACACCGCACTATTAATAATATACGGTTGTTGTTATTACTGCTGTCAGTATTTTGAAACTTCCAATATGTCCCTATAAATGTGGGGCTGGGCCAACGATTATAGACTAGCCAGGATTGCTCACTTTCATTTGAGCAATGTTGGACAGTTTTGTGACGTCACCACCGGTGCTGAAGTACGTTTACGTGTTGATCTGTGGAAGACGTGATGTGGATATCGTACGTAAATATGGATTACGTAGAGTACGTACGTAAACCGTACTGTTTACAATGATAAATCTTACTGTTTACTACAGTAAAATGAATAAATCTCTATCTTCTGTCCAGCACCGGTGGTGACGTCACAGAGTTTTTGGCAGGCAGATTCGGCGAACTGAGCAATCCTGGTAGTAGTCTATAATCGTTGGGGGCTGGCCAGAGGACAAACGACAGACGACAGACCAGGATAGGGACAGACGACGCTCTTTTAGCAGTTCTGATTGGTTGTTACATTGACGTTGTCAAAAATGTCAGGCATTGGCGGCTAAATTGAATTTGACCTTCACAACACAGGTATTTACACTTCACGGTACGTTCTTATTAACAAATATAACGACGATTTTTTCCAGTCACAAAAATCTTTGTGCTCTAGATAATAACGATAGATAATAATAACGTCAATAAGATAATAATAACGATAGATAATAATTTACAAAAATGGTACTTAAGAAATTTAGTTCCGGTAAGATATTTACGTTTGAAGGTGTCTCCCGTGTTAATTTCCCATAAGAGCGATTTGTTTTGATTCCCATCACTAACCTATCCCAATGTGTGACGTCACCACTAAACGCGCGTATACGGGGCCATTGTTCTCCGTCGCGCTTGCGCTTCATCTACCAAGTCACTCTCTTCTGTCTCACTTGTTTTCGCCCGACTCACTATGGGACGAGATAGGACGCTAGCGATATAGAAGTATTACATATATGAAGTTAAGTAATTCCCATACGCAGTTCAGTTTGTCTGTGAACGCTGCTTCCGCTGATGTAGTCGTTATCAGTTAGTATACAGTTAAAGGATTTTGGTGCAGAAATGTTTAGCCCGTCCTCTCATTTGGTAATGAATCCGTTTGAACTACATTTCAAAATGAATTGTAGTCGCATAATTCAAACTCATCGAAACTAACAAAAAGTACAATTTAGTCTGTTGGACTCCCGGATGGCTCCGAATCACACCATTTTTTTTTTACGTGGAAACAGTACGTTACAAAGACATATTAAAATGCCGTTTTCTACCAAGACTCAAACTTTCTAACCGACTCATTGGAACTAATCTAAGGACAATTCGGTACATTGGACTCCAGGATGGCTCGGAATCGAGCAATTTTGTTAAACGTAGGAAAATGGTGCATTACAACTCTAATTCGAGATGAAGTGTAATCTCACGACTCGAAACTCCATAACCGACTCATTGGAAATATCAAATTTAGTCCGTTGAACTCCGGGACGGCCCGGAATTACAAACTATCTAACTGAGACGAGTGGCGCGTCCGTACCATTTCCTAAAATAATGAAGTGCGCAGCTCGAAACGAGCCGTCTCAACTAACGCATACCTGCGCAACCAGCAACCAGCGACATGCGCAGAAGAACCATTTTTTTTATAGGTTAAATTCGGTTAGGTTTTGCCGGTGTCGGGGTGGAGGGGGTACCTGCGAGGCGAAGTCCGAGTCCTGGAGCTTGTGCAGCAGGTTCATCGCCTTGCAGTCGCTGTGGCCGCAGACGATTATGTGCCGTATGTCGTTGATTATGCAGCCGAGCTCGAGGGCGGCCGGTTCGTTCGTCGTGTACTCGTCGAGGAAGTGCTGCGAGTGCGGCACTATGTTCCCGGCGTTCCTCACTGCGACAAAATGTAAGAGTTTAGTTCGTCGAACTCCGGGACGGCTCGGAATTAGACAGTTTCGAATACGGCAGAGTAGTTCATTTGAAGTTTAAGTAGAAGGTCATAGCTTGAAATGTGAAAGTACTTTTTACGTTTCACTAGGACATATTGAACCATTAACTGAAGTGAAACTTTAAAGATATCACAAAAGTCACTTGAATGTTCTGTGTTTTAATATATAAGTAGATGTTCTGTGTTCCAACATACAGATGTTCTGTGACGTGAAGGTGTTCTGTATTGAGCTAAACCGTGATTTTCCATTCACAGGTATATCTGTGAACGTGATTTTTTATTCACTGTGATTTTAACCTGTGAATGTGAATTCACGGTTTAAACTTAATGCCTTGTTGTCAACAGCGTAAGCGTGCATGCAGTTCACATCATATGGTCGCTATCCTGTGAATGTGAATTCACGGTTTACGTTTACTGTTTCGGGAACGTGTTCGATCTTCGACTGTTCTCCCTCTCCTCTCCGTGATCCGTGACTCGTTCCTTCATATTCACATTCACCATTCACATTCACGGGCCACGGCATTCACGCTTTATTTTAAAATTGTTCACAGGTCGTGAATGTGATTTTCCGTTAACAGTGAATAATTCACAGGTAGTGATTTTTAGCTCAACTCTAGACTGTTCTGTGTTCTAATATATAGATGTTCTGTGGGGTCGCATGTTCAACAAACCTCGATCTTAATCAAAATTTTAATACTGCATTCTAATTGTATCTATAGCAAGAATTGTTTAGTTTAAAATCAGTCAGTCTTGGTGTTTCGTTATATAACAAGGTAGGTTTATGCGTTAAGTCTCAATTTACCGTTTTTTTAATATAGGTTATGTTTTCTAGCAAAGCATGGCCATCGTGCCTTGCCCAAGAACATGGAAGCTACCTTTGGCATCTGGATGTTTTCCACAAGTGGAGGAAATGCATCACCGATCCCAAGTGTGTTTCTTCTCAAAATTATTACCTACAATAACTGTAAGACACGTAAGACCGATATATAGAAAGGTACGTCCATGTTGTACATGGATAATTACTTGCTACTTCGAAGGAAGTACTGTGAACGATGGATTAGGATTAGCAAACCATATACATCACATAGTTGCAACTAATAAGTATATGAATGTTACAATTAGGGATATTATCTTTCACAGTCCCCGAGACTTTTGTGTTATATATAACATTAATTGTGATTCGGCGGATTTTTTATTTAAACTGACGAAATCGTTATATCTATGACGATGAATTATAGACTAATTAGAAATACCTGTATTTCTGTATTTCTATGAATAATTATAGTGTTAATTAAATAATTTTTTCTACATAATCTCGACTAGCTCAAATTCAATTCTACCTCCCCCTTTATTAATCGTATTATAATTATTTGACTTTACAACTATAGGTAGTACTTTCCTTGCTTGCTTGCTTTTTGTGTTAACGTCTCTTTTTGCTGCCAGGGCTAATTGGACAGTTTAACGTGGGCTCCGAACCACGGTCCTCGAGCACGGTTGTACCCCCTAAGGCTCTCACCCCAGTTGATCCACTCCGTGCCCTACCGACTCAGGGTGTGTGTGTGTGTATCCTAGTCCCGCCCTCCTACAGGATATCCGATCGTATCCGGCCTGGTTACCGGCGTGAATAGGAACGGGATTTCGGATACAAACGAATTAAACTCTACTTTCATTAGTTCGAATGGCTCAATTAAGAAGCTCGAAGTGCCTTTTGTGACATCTTTCAAATTTCACTTTAGCTTGAAGTTCCCTTACCTACGAACATGTCGCCGACGTTCGTCTGCGTGAACCTCGTCGGTATCATCCGACTGTCGATGCAGGTGAAGAACACCGCCTTCGGCTGCAAGAAGATAATAGAGGAACCTGTAATGGCCGCGCTCTCGACTGCGCGCGCATCTCACCGTCGGATTGTCGCGGACTCATAATACAACGTGATCAAGAATGACTGTTTGAGTTGGCAATGCTGAATTTCATTTTTAAATGGTACAACTGGTAATTTGAATTTGCTATGTCAAATTCAAATTTCTGTTATTCTTTTCAAATTTATTTATTTAAAATGGTTTTCACGTTACAACACGATATTTTCGTTGGAATGGCGTACTTTCGAAGCGGGATTTATAACCCAATTACTGGTTGGCAGTACTCTCTCGAAGCGACATACCAGCAATTTCAGAAAATGTTTCCGGAGACTTTGGTCACTTTTGCTGTCTTTCAGCAGCATTGTATGCGAGTAGTTGAACGTTATTTAAACACAGGGAGCGTAAGCAAACAAAAATCAACTGGTAGACCTTCTACTCTAAACGAGGAAGTTGTCGAGGATATCAGAACTCGAATGCAAACAAGTCCTCGCAAATCCTTAAGAAAGCTCTCCTTTCAAACAGGTTGGGTCCTTATGCCTCCTATTTAACCAATTTTCATTCTTACCCATAAGAGTTCTACTTTTCCATGTTGTTCTAATTCACGATTTTACAGGTTTATCATATGGAAGTTGCTCCACTGTGCTTAAAAAGAAATTAAAGTACCACCCTTACAAAATTTCCATCGTCCAGTCATTAACCCCTCCTGATCACCCGCAGAGAGTTTTATTTTGCAATTGGTTCAATGACATATTAAATAATAATGATATCCTTGACAATACCTTCTATTCCGACGAAGCCTGGTTTCATCTCAACGGCTATGTGAATAACCAAATTACAGAATTTGGTCAGGTGAAAATCCTTACGCTATCAGAGAGACACATTTACACCCGGTTAAAGTTTGTGTTTGGATGGCAGTGTCAAGTACGCGGGTGTATGGGCCAATATTTTTTAATTTTACCGTCAATTCGGAGAGATATATCCAACACCTTTTGAGGCCTTTTATAAACCAATTAACAGACGAAGAGCATCAAATTGGATATTTCCAACAAGACTCTGCAAGGGCACATACGGCTCGTGCTACTATGGGATATTTAAGAGAGAATTTCGGCGACAGAGTAATTAGTCAGGGCATATGGCCAAGTAGGTCACCAGATCTCACCCCATTAGATTTTGCGTTATTTGGGCTCTTGAAGGACAATGTCTTTAGGAATATATTGCATACTGAAGAGGAGCTGCAGGAGGCAATAGTTCAGGAAGTGGCAAACATTACCCCCAATATGCTGGTGAATATCTTCGAGAGCCTAAAAAGAAGAGTTACTTTATGTCTGGACCAAAATGGGGGGCATTTTGAGCATTACCTTTAGCCGGTTTAATTAAATCATTGTTCTGTATCTGTATTTCGAGTTTCATTTTTAAGCGTTAATTTTTATTCACATAACCTACAATCTTATCGCTGATTGTTCTTCTTCTTCTTTTATTTGGCCTTCGCTGCTATGTCGATCCAGCCACTTACATAACGCTGATTGTTTTGTCAAATAAATGAAACAAACTTCCTGGCGAGGGGGTCGCGCAGGGGAGGCGGAGTTCGTGACGTAGACTGGCGACCCAGGTCTGAGTTTTATTACCTGTGTTTAATCTAACTCTGGTTTCATCTATGCTCTGTATTACTCTGACAATTCGGCGTTTGGCTGGCGTTTCGTTTGTAATTGACAACAGTTTTGAGTTTTTCAAAGTATTTTTTGCATCGCCGGTCACCGTGTGACGTATATGACGTTGTGGTAGGTCAGGATCGCTTGAGGCAATCTATTTAAAGTTGATACGCCTTGTCTGGTTGTAGCATTGCAAACCCTTAGGCAAAAAAATCCTCCAGGTAGGATTGCCAACTCAAACAGTCATTGTTGATCACCCTGTAGAAAAGAAAAAAAAATATTGTAGAACTTCTGATCTGTGTAATCAGGGACGTGCTTTTATTCGGGCAAGTGCTCTATGGTTCGAGCAGCTGGTACACATGTGGTACACTTTAAAAACACGGCCTAGTGCACGGCCGTCTTTATTGAAAGGCCGAAGCATTAAATTTGGCAACATCGCCGACTAAGAAAATAGAAGGCCGACTTATCGGAACATGGCCGTCTTTACGTGTTTACATTCGAATAATTCAAATGCAGATGATATAAGATTATAGCGTTAATCTTAGTTAAAGTGGTTTTAAACTATTTCTACGACGATTTAGAAGAATCTGGCTTACCGACAGAAGAAAGCCTCATCCAGGATGTGAAAAATAAGGAGAAGACAAATGAGGAAAGTGGTGACAGTGGTGATGAAGAAATTATACAAAGACCACAGCAAAAACCATCTAAGCTACAAGTGTTCAATGCTTTTTCAACATTAAGAACAGCCTTTCAGTTTAAAACGTTCCGGAAAATGTGTTTGTTCAATTATAGGGGCTTGGTTAGGCCCTTAGGAAAAAATATTTATTTCACATACAAACACATTTTTATTGAAATTAATTAGCATATTGTAAATTATTCACATTTATAAATCATGTTTATCTAATTTATAAAATATTATGTACAGTTTTTTTGGAATAATTTCTTATTTTGGTTTGTACATCACACGACAAAGTTTTTTCATATACCTAAATCTTCAAGCCGCTATAATTGAACAAACACATTTTCTGGAACGTCTTCAAACTGAAAGGCTGTTCTTATTGTTGAAAATGCATTGAACACTTGTAGCTTAGATGGTTTTTGTATAATTTCTTTATCACCACTGTCACCACTTTCCTCGTTTGTCTTCTCCTTATAACCATTAAAAATGGGGGAATTTCCATATAGCGAGACCTTTATATAACGAGCAAATTTTGCAGCACCTTCATTCTCGTTATATAGAGGTTCGACTGTATAAAGACATTCGTTTTACAAAAAAAAAATGTAAGAAATTCTGTACTGTATCGAAAGTCTTAAAAATTGGGTTTTACTTACATTTTATTAGTACGCAGAGCATACAAAAATAAAATTAATTTATATAGGTATGTAAAGTATGTATTTAGTAACAGTCACTATAGAAAATACAGTCCAAAACACACTTAATTTAAAGAAAAAACACTTCTTCACTCAACATTAAATGTTGTAAATATAACCTTAAATTCACACAATCGGCCTTCGCCGCAGCGTTGCCAAATATCAATGTTCCGGCCCATATACATATAAAGGTCTATACTGAGCCTAGCCCATAAGCGCAATAAGTGGATTTTGGTCCCAACATTATGAGATAGAAATAGCGATATGCCCATAAGACTATCTCTCTCTAGTTGCACTTGAGTGTCATGCGCATGCGCTTCACTTTTGTGTTCGATTGGTCGGATTTGTTCGTGATCGTGCCGATCGTGGTTCCGTGCGTTTCCGCCGTGTCCCGTCACCCATGTTTTGACTTTAACCCCTTTAACCTGCTTTAACCTCGTTTGCTGTTGGGTTGGGTCATAGACATAATACTATATAGACTACGGATCGGTATAGGGCGCGATGTGCCGAGTGGGAGCGAGAGGCAAATAAATAAGGCGACTTGCCTCTCACTCTAATTGAGCGGAGTTGACAACTCCGTAACCATGACGATCTAACCTCTTGCCTTGTCAGTCACTTGTCAGTTACGTCACGTCCTTTTATTTTGGAGGTCGTGGGTTCTAAACTCCAAGAAAACGAACTTGTTCTTCTCAATTCCACTATTTTCCCGCTATATTTACAAGTTTTATTTCATTTCTTATATTTCCTCAATAGTTTTCGAAGATAAGTGATAACAAATTCTTGATTGTGCTGACACATGATTGACATGAGGCATGAGGCTGTAGAGGTTAGAGCGTCATGGTTACGGAGTTGTTAGCTCCGCCCATTTAGAGTGAGAAACAAGTCGCCTTATTTATTTGCCTCTCGCTCCCACTCGGCACATCGCGCCTTATACCGATCCGTAGTCTATACAGTATTATGTCTATGGGTTGGGTTGGGGCAGCGGTGGCCGAGTTGTTTAAGGTATGGTTTAAGGCGAAGACTTTGAATCAGGCAGTCACCGTCGTTGTGGGTTCGCAGTCCCACGTAATCCATGGGTGGTGTGTGTGTTGCGGGAGAAGTGTGTAAAATGTATCCAAAATCTCTATTCACGCCGGTAACCAGGTCGGATAGGATTAACTGGGGTGAGAGCCTTAAGGGGGTACAACCGTGCTCGAGGACCGTAGTTCGGAGTCCACGTTAAACTGTAGGTCCCGTCCAAATTGGCCACAGCAGCGAAAAAGAGACGTTAACTTAATAAGACAAGACAAGACAACCTCGTTTGCTCGTTTCGCCTTGCCAATCTCGCCATTTATCTTGCTTGTTTGATGTTTAGATGTCAGTTTACGTTTGTAAAAGGTTTCCTTACAAATTAAAGACTAACCGGATTCAATACGACGTGTAAAGGCGGTACTGGGTTTCAAAATAGTTTTAATTGCGCGCCTAAATGGTTATTGCAGTTCATTCGTCGGCGCTTGCGCTTGCGCACAAGTAGCCAGATCCAAACAAAGACAGACTTATGCGAGATTTATATATCTATTTCATAATGTTGGGACATGAAATTCCCACTTATGCTCGGTATATATCTTATATGTATATGTTCCGGCTAAAGTCACTAGATATACAAAGTACCGCAATCCATTGACCCCACGTGTAAGAGAGAGATAGAATCATTCCGAACCAAAATGGCGGCTATTTTTAGGGATTTTAGTAGGAATTTTATTGTCTACACTAAACAGTTGTCGAATTTGTGACAATTATTGACAAATGACATCATAACATTTTTCCAGGAGGTAACGCGTGGTGTGTGGTAACGCGGTAATTTCTAATAAAGGCGAGATTTTTTATTTTTCGATTGGGATTTGCTTATAAAAATGGTGTGGTGTTGTTGTGAAATCTTTGTGATATTTTAAATACAATACATAAACAATTTCCAGCTCCTAAACATATTTTAAATTGCCACAATATTTGTAACAAATTAGTTAAGATATTTCTAAGGAGCCGTTTATATTTTTTATTAAAAAACATTGGTACAAATAATACGAATACGGATGTTTAAAGTAGCCGTAGTATTATCATGAGTGCATTATTGAATAATATATATTTGTAACGCATACACTTGGTTTTATTTGACAGTGTTTAGGGTATAACTTTGCAAATTCTTTTGAATATAGGCAAGTAAGAAAATGATAGGTTTGTTCCAGTAAACAGAAAAATATGTTATGAACATGTTTCTATTATACTCACTCACATTTAAAAAAAAATAGTGTTAATTCTTAACTGTTTTTGATTCTGTCTACCTAAGCATATTACCTGCTACTCTATTTCAATTTTAGTTACTTTTATCACTTGTTTTTGTTCTTTAAATTGAAAAAATGGGTAGATGAAGGAGAATGCAACAAATTTTCATATATTTAGCTTTCAAGTTTTCATTGTAAGTACTGGTAATAATAGAATAATATTACATGTCATTTATTAGTAATGATAATATTCACGGAGTGCTGTTGGCAGTTTCATAAAATAGGCCAACATAACCTTCATTTTAACATAACAATTTAATTTTTGTAAGAAATATCACCTACGTAACTTTTCCATTCATTCACTTCACCCTTCAAGCATTATTCAAGTTCGCATACTTGAATAACGCGCTATTTCCCCCACCACAAACCGAACCAATATGGCGGACGATTGCGGTACTTTGTATATCTAGTGACTTTAGTTCCGGCCTTTCAGTAAAGACCATAGGGGCAAACAAAGTTTGACAGTTTGACAGCGCCATAAGAGTATTCATGGTCGTGTTGTTTGTTGGTGAAAAGGTGATTTTTAGAAAATGAAAACAACTTAACTCACTCTTAAAAACATACAATGGGACACTTGTCGATCAATAGTCACAAATGACATAACCAAGTTGTTTTAAGTTGTTTGCCCACAACGGCCATATTGGATTTGCTTTTGACAGGTCGTTGGAATGCTTAATTGACAGGCCGGCAGAAAGTTAGGTTATGTATCCATAACCATTAACCTCACAATTACAACTAAAATTTGAATTCCAAATGTTCTAAATTTGACAAATCAATTTAAAGGGTGTTGCAAATGCAAGTGTAGTGTGCTGTATTTATATAGGATAATAGAAGTTTAAAATTATAAATTTAATGGTTTCAACAAAATGTTGGTAACTATTGTCATGATGAAAAAATATACACTAAAGCAATATACACGTTTTACGTTTTATTTCAAATTTTGGAGCATATAATTTTTAATGGGACATAAATGACGTCAAAATATACTTACAGGGACGTCACAAAATGACGTCATGTTTTCGCCTTATTGACGTCATAGGCATGACCAAAATGTAATGTGACGTCAATTTGACAGCAGTTGCCGACGTTTCGTCCGATATTACGGACATAATCATGGCTATTTTTAGGTGGAAAAGAGTTGTATGCATTACCATAGACAATTCATAATGAATTGTCTGTGGCAGTACATAGATTTGACCACTAATCTGTATATCGCCAATGTGAGATTTATTGGAAGGCCATTATTAAAAATAGAAACCCCCCAAAATGGCGTGTTGGACCAGTGACAAAATACAACTCGATAAATCTCACATTGGCGATATACAGTGGTCAAATCTATGTAATGAAGAAGAAGGAGAAAGTCTACATCATCTAGGCTCACTCCTTCTCTTCCTTTATAACATAACATGTTACACGATGGCAATGTTAAGGCGCGTCCAGACTTGTAACAAAACATGTTGTATAACAAAGTTATACAACTTGTTGGAAATTTCTAGTAAAAAAAATGTTATGTAACACGAAGTTATATAACTTTTTTGTGGTTTTATAGCAAGTTATGTTACCCGGAGGGTGTCGGTAAAGATCAATGACAGTTAGATAACATTGTTTTACAAGTTACGCGCTCGTCCACATCAATCTGAGTTTGACTTTTGTGTTTTGTTAACAGCCCCCCCTCCATACACACACACACACACACACGCACACATGTACACATCAAGAAATGAAACGAATCCAATAGTGGCCTCACAAGCTTCGGGAACAATCTGGGAAATGCTCTGCTTTGAGATTTTGGACAAATAACTCGAGCTTTGATAGGAATCACCACTTGCTAAAAACTATAAAAGTCTGCGTTGGACCAGACGGTGGAAGTGAAACTTCTTTGGCCATATGCACACACACGCGCGTGCGCGCGCTCACCGACGGACAGGATATATAAATGAAATATAAAAGATAAGTTGTTTTTGCTGCCTCAACCTTGCACCGGTCCGCTCGAGTCTGCCGACAGTCTCGCCTCAGGTGATCTCCCACCTGCTGACAGTTGTAACATCAAACGCTTTCGATTGCCCTGCTCCGGGGAAGTGCTACAGACGCCATAAGCACTCGCTCGTAGCTCTGCCGGCAATCCAGCAATAATACAGGAGACAGCATTTCGCTGGTAACGCCGACTCTCCCGCCAGCTTCGCCTGGTAGTAGGTGGTCATTGTCTCGCTGGCCAACTTTTCCCATCTCATCATCCCGTGGAAATCTCGCTGCCTAAGGAACGACGTCACTAACAGGGCTCGCCACTTTGCCCATGGTCGATCATTAGTTGTCGAGATGCTGATGCCAGAGCTTCGCCGCCCCTGCAACAAAGTTCTCTTCTCTAAATCTGTCCAGTCGTAGATCGCCCCCAAGTTGATCAATCTTGGAGAGCCATCGCGGTGTCCACACTGCTCTCCGGGCTGCTGGGGTCGATAACTTCCACCATCTTCATCGCCAAAGACGGTCGAAGTCGTGCACTCGCCTGCCCCACTCCGGATTTCTCGCTGCGGCTCGATCCGACCGTCGGTATCTGCCACGACACATTCAGAGCAACAATGGTCGCTTGTTGCCTCGCCGCTTCCACTATCTATTGCTGGAGTCCTCCCACGACCGCCTTCACGATGGTCTCCACAGATTCGCGCGTACGCCGCCTCGAGCCCGTTCGTCTTGTGTTCGAGAATTACCACCCATTCGCCGCGGAACCAGTCCCCGTGCGCCGTGGGCTTTCATCTCTTCCGGTGTCTCCATGTTCTCATCTGAGGTGAGGTGAGGCACGGCGCGTCCTCACTTTTCTCTATGTCCATGTCACGTAATTAAACAATACACCTCACCGTTTTTTCGCCGCTCGAAGTTATTATTTCTCGCCGTTTGATGTTAGGTTAGGTGTCAGCTGTTCGAAAGTCTAGACGCTCTCCGGTGTTGCCACGTTGACCTCTTTGGTAGCACATGTAAACGATTTGGCGATCGGCTCGGTTCGCGGGCGCGATGGAAGAGGTACACACTTTACGCGCTTTCTGACAACACGGCTTTGTCCTCGGATTACTTATCACGCGTGACGCGGTTTTTCGACCAACACCCCATCCCAATGTATACAACGTGCGCAAAGAAGTTTCACTTCAAAAATCTCAGAGTAACTGCAAGTCTTTCTCTTGGTGGTATAGCATCTCGAAATTTGGTGTCCTTTTTTGAAATCGTACGACCATCAATGTTGGTCAATATAGTTTCAAAATCAGAACTATTCATTCTGGCAAAGTTCCTAAAACTCCCATCATCCTGGAAGGGATCTCTGCCGTCTTTCAGCAGATCTTTCATCTGCTGAGTTCCACTGTATTGGTGTCGTGCTTGCAGTGATGGTCGTACCCAGTGTCTCCGCTTCTTTCGCTGACGGTTCGCTAGAATTACACAAGCTGCTGCTGCTAGCACTACATCTTCCACAGATGAAGTCATGATCACTACTGAATCATTGAGTGTGGTGTGGACGCCTTTTCCAAAAAAGTTGCATAACTTTGGTTATATAAACTATGAAATTTGTTACAAATGTGGACGCGCCTTTACGCATACTTCGCCTCTCCTCTTTACTTCGGCGAGTCCAATAGTCTGTATAAATAATAATACTTATAAAATAAAAGTCTCATTGTATATACACGAATGAACATTTATTTGTCATTTGTATGAATGCGTGAGTGACGCTTTAAATGATGTGATTGAACAAAACTCTTATCGCAATATGAACATTTAAAAGGTTTACCTGTATGAATGCGTAAGTGAACATTTAAATTACTCGAATAAGTAAAACTCTTATCGCAATGAGAGCAATTAAAAGGTTTTTCACCTGTATGAATGCGTAAGTGAACATTTAAAGAACCCGACGTAGTAAAGCTCTTATTGCAATATGAACATATAAAAGGTTTCTCACCTGTATGAACGCGTAAGTGAACATTTAAATTACTCCAATCAGGAAAACTCTTATCGCAATATGAACATTTATAAGGTTTTTCACGTGTATGAGTGTGTAAGTGAATCTTTAATGTATAAGGAAAATTGAAAGTTTTACCACAATATGTACACATAAGGTTATTATTAACGTTTTTCTGGTGAATCATAGAGTCTAGTAGCACTTGGCGTTCTAAGACGACACGTGACACTAACCTATCCTTTCCTTTGCCACCCGACACTGTAGGATCAGACGCTTCTTCTTTTTTCCAGACGTCTTCTTCGTTTACGAGATAATCCTCATTGTCGATAAGAGGTTCCTTTTTGATGTTTCCAGCCGACAGTACTTTATCTATCGTGGAATCGTTGCTCTTCATAGGGGAATTTGAGCAGCCCGCTAGTATTTGTCCTTCAGCGAAAACTCCACTCGACACTGCAAGATGAAAGGAATTCGACTCTACTTCATTTGAAATTTCTGTTTTAATTAAGGGAGGATACTCGATGTCGATGGAAGGTTCGTCTTTGATCTCTCCCATCGATAGCAGCTCAACTATTTTGGATGTGTTGATCTTACATCTCTCGATGTAAATCGAAAATCCCCCATAGCGTGATTTACACCTGTCGCAGATATTCCTGTGGGATGTCATATTCGGATCCTGAAAAGAAAGATATCGGTTAATGTTTCCTGGATAAGTAAAGTGGCACAGCAAAACTAAATACAGTATTAAAATTACACAAGTCAAATGTGTGATGTAAACTGCGCCTCATACTCACTTCGGCGCTGATTGTTTTCCAAAAACGCCACAAATGTTCGTCAATGGTTTGCACTGGTGCTTCTTGCAGACACCAGTCGCAAATGGTCACCACTCCTTCCGTATTACTCATGGCACTATAGAAGCTGATTGAGCACTTTACAGATTGCAAAAACTATTAAAAAGAGGCAAACAGATTATTTTCTGATGCTTCTCGAGTACGCCTCGTGCACGCTTTTGAAGCAGAATTAATGAAATCACAAATTTTCTAGGTTATGTCGTTATGTCACGTCACAGAACATTAATTCCACAAGAGGGACATTACATTAGTCATAGCACGCGACATTAGCAATGACGTAGGGCATTTTGGAGAGGATAAACCATGGCAACTGTTTCTACACTACTTTTTTTCTTATGGAAGATTATGGGAAAATTTTCAAGCAGCTGGTAATCTATGTATTATTAATTTCACGGTCGTTGATTAAATTTCACCCCTTTTGAGGCAGTTTTATTTCTCTCTGCGGTGTATGTGTTACGCAGGGAGTTTCTCGTATTTCTAATTGGTGTAACGTGTCGCCGACCTGTTGTTCCAATTCTGCGTATCCTTCGTGATCTATTTCGTATTCTTCGCCGTGGATGATTATCTCGTCGTGAAGTTCTTGAACAATCTCCCATGCTTTGGCTATTTGTTGCCGATGATAGGCGTACGACCATCGTGGTATCGTTCTCGCTATTTCGTCGTTTGCTTGTCCTAGTAATCTTGTTAAGTTGGTTATTTTTACCTTTAGCTTGGCCTGTCCGAGTTATTGCTCTGTGTGTTGCTTGGGTGCCTTATCTTCCAATGTCGGTTCTTGTAGTTTTAACTCAAAAACTTGCTTCTTGGGTGTTTTGTACTCCTCGTGTGACGGCAGGTACAGTCGACATGTCTTGTAGTTTTGCTCTATCTTTTTGAAATACCACACCCCAGTTCGTGGAACATCTCGTTGTTCTGTTGGGCTTTCTCCCATAACGTATCTAGATGATCCACCTTTTTCTGTAGATACTCCTTAGTTTTTCTCCAAGTTCCGTCTTTCTTGCAGTTATTATGTAGTTGCACGATTTCTTGAGATATTTTTTCTTGTTCTTGAACCAGTTCCTCTGCTCGCTCCATCTCGTTGGTTTCAGGATACTTGGCTCGGCTCCCGCTTTGTGTTGGCGTCGAAGTTCTAGAAGTTGTGTAGTTGTAGTCCCCGGCGGTTCTTCATCCCGGCTGCAGTAACGCCAGTGACTTGCTTTGTTCGTCGTATCGAACTTGTAGAATTGTAGATTCTTCATGAAAGATTGTGAGTACCCCTATTGTTTTTCCTTGCCACTCTTTTTGTGATCTTATCACTCTTATCACTCCTTGTCGCTCTTTGTTACTCTATTTGCAAGAAATCTTTCGGTTATTTTCTTTTTATTGGTTAAACGAACGACTTTATTGCTAATAGAGTGGAACTAAAATAATACAGGTCGTTTTGAAGCATTTAATGAGAATGAAATAGCTACACACATTTATTTTATTTCTAGCAACAATAATTATTTGTATTACGATAAAATATTATTATTACTATTATTTATTACCAATAAAAATTACATAAATACATTATATGTCAGATTTTTTTAAGTGATACATACCATAGACTACCTTGCTTTTAAGGTTAGTCTACATACAACATTGGTAATATAATGTACGTCTGGAAAAGCCTAAGAGAAAAACCATTAAAACATACAAGAATTGTGGTTGTTTAGGTGTCGAAGAGAAAATTTAACTTTTACATTTCAAAACTACATATTTGCAGTAATACTTACGGATATTTGAGTTAAGGCTTCAGATGACATTGAAAATATAGTGGGTATAGCTTCTGGCAGGAGTCGTCTTTTGTTTGATACTTGGTACTTGGTAAAACCATTTTTCTTCAAAATGTACTGAACTGTACTGTACTTTTTTTTCCAGGTTTTACTATTTGAGTTACCTATAACCACTGCATATCGCTCTCGGTGGATACCGTTTGGTTTATTGTTCTTTTTCTGAGCGTAGTGAGTAGCTTCTTTATTAGTTCCGATGTTTTACCAATAGAATAGCTCGCTTTTGTTTGCAGGTTGAGAGGTACTAGCACCCGAGAGTAACATACTCAGCTCTTTTGATATCGTAACGGAACGGCTTTGCCGAAAACAAGTAAACACGTCTGGGACTGTCCGGGTTGCACGAATTCGTTCTAGAAGCGATGGGAACAGGCGCGGATCCAGGAATTTTTCTAGGGGGGGGCGCACAGTAAACTTGCCATTGTTAAAAAAACATATTTCCTATTAGTTTTTCATAAGCTTTAATTTATTTTCAGACATAAAAAGAGAACATATCACTAACAAAACTTATCTACGTATAAATCTGTTGTAAAATATAAAGCGGAAATTAATATTTAACAATATAGGTACATATGCTACGATCTACGATGAAACTTAAATGTATAAAAGTCGACTAAAGTCAGTAATCGTGGTTTTAATTATGTAAAACATTTTATAGTGAGCGAAAGAAATCCCATGAAAAATATATCAAGTAAAATAAATGTATTTAATACAGACAAGTAAATTGCCGTCTAGATCACAAATTCCATTTTGCGGTTTTTTCGAGCAAATCTATCGATGATTTTGTTGATATCTATCTCGAACTTATGCATTGATAATAGAGCTAATCCTGCCAACCTTTCTTGTCCGATAGTAGTTCTTAGCCACGTTTTTATTCTTCTGAGACAAGAAAAGCTTCTTTCGACAGATGCGATAGATACAGGTAGGGTGCCAAAAATCGTTAATAATAAAAAAACATTAGGAAAGTAATGTTTATCCAAAACATCTAACGTGTCTAGAGCAGATTCTATATTTCTATTTTTAAATGTTTCCTTATAAATTTCAATTTCCCCAAATAGTTGATCTGAAGTTGTACAATCTATAAGCACTTCTTTATATTTTTCAAAAATTCTTGACACGGTTTCCCTCAATAGACGATTTTCTTTTAGGTTACTAGGGATTAAATCATTCAATAAAAATAATTCCAAGGTCTTATCTGGAAACCTTTCCTTTAGATCTAAACAGAGATTGTCTAAAATGGGAATAAACAGAGATCGTCTCCAGTAAACTTCAACGCTTAATTTTCCGAAATCATCAAAATTGGCCCTATTTCTTTGGCGTTGAGCTTGACGAGGTATTGTTATTTCTATTAATAAATCGTTTGCGAGAACTTGTGCTTCTTCAAAAATCTTCTGAAATGTTTCATCGCATTCTCTTCTTTTTCTAGAAATTGTCTCTAGAATTGTTTTCAGTCTGACAGTGGCCAATTCTAAGTCAATATTTTTTTGTTGTAGATATTTGCTGAAAGGTAGTGTTAAACTAAATATTTCGGCCAAAACGAACACTGTTAAGATAAACTCTCCATCAATGCTTTTTATTAAAGAAGCGGCTTTAGTCGAACTTTCATCATTAAAATTGGATATTTCTTCCAATGCATTAAGTATTGATGGCAGATCATTTTTGAACTGAATGATTGAGTCGTGTCTCTCGACCCATCTCGTCTGGCATGGACTTTTTAAAGATACTTTTAAATGTTGAGACAGAATAAAATGTCTTTTGGAAGAAGCATTAAAAAATGATACCACCTCTTGAACAGTACCCAAAGTATTGCGTGCCAGTTGAACACCACAGCATTTGCTTATACTTAAATTTAAACAATGACTTTGACATGGAGAAATTGTAGCATATCTTGAAGATTTTAATATTTCTGCTGCCGCACCTCTGACTGTGGACATATTGACAGAGCAGCCATCGCATCCTACACCAACGCAATTTTCCAGAGACAAACCCAATGCTTTTAGTACATTAGTTACAGATTGACCTAATATGACTCCTGTTATTTTTGGTTCTTTTCCTGATTTAGTAGCATCACTTCCGCATTTAAAATTGTCTTGATACAAATCAAAGAACCCAATAAAATCTTCGTAAATTTTTCCCTGATATATGTACCGCAGGCACACACTCATTTGCGATACGTGAGCAATATCCGTAGTCTCATCAAAGATAACAGAGTAATATTTGGATTCGCCTGTAATTCTTTCAAAGATCACTGAGAGGATTTCTTCACCACAGCAATTGATCAATGTGTTTGCAGTAGTTTTGCTGATGTAAGTGGCATTCGCGTTTGCGGTTTTTAGGTGGTTTTCCAGCTCTATATCACCTGCATCGATTCTGAAGCGCAATAAAGCCCGAAAGCAGCCATCGTTGTCTTCCACCAATTTAACCGAACCCTCTGAATCTAAAATATTTCCGTCGTCCCGATGACCTCTCAATGGAATATTTTGACGCCCATGGAAAATTATCGTTTTCAAAATAGGAATCAGCCTACTTCTATTTTCCAAAACTTGTTTTCTTCTGAAGAGATCCAACTGGTTGCGTATATCTTCGCTGGGATTTTCATAGGATAGTATGAAATTATTTCCTGTAACAAATTTTTTAACATGTTATTTTTCACTAACCCATACATTATGACGGTATAAAACGTGGCATTTTTAGTTGCTTTATCACAAAAAACTATCGAAATTAAACTAAGTGGCGTATTTTTGTCAAAAATTTTGTTAATTCACCCCCCCTGACGCCACTGGACTTAATAATTTTGATCATCTAGTTAGTGCCAAATTAGGCCCTTATTATTACAAACAATTCTATTGAATTTCTAAAAAAAGCGGTCAAAAGACAATTGAATTATTTTAAAACGAATCGTTATTTAAAAAAATGCATTACGTATTCCTCCATTTGCATAACAACGCGAAGGCTATTGTTTTCGCGCCAATTTTAATTAAATTAATTACTTAATAAAATTAAAGCGATTTTATTTTAATGAAATTAAAATTCTTATGGGCTAATACTGCGATCTGAACATTTTAAGACAATAAAAAAATAAAAGGCAATTTGTCTTTCATTCGCGAAATACAAAATTAATAGCTTTTTTTAATTTTTAAACGATTTAGGTGAGCGATATACCTCAATATATGAAAAGAAGTATAAAATAAAACAAAATAGGACAAATAGGTACTCACCCTTTTCAACGGCTTCTCGATGATAGATATGTTGCTGGTGATATTCCAAATAACCATCTTTTCCGGTAAGTTTTGCGTATTTTTGTAGAGCCTCCGTCACAAAATGCCTCGGTTTCTCAGCTTTTTGTCCACCAACTAACTTGTCCATATTGAAAATTACGCAATATTTGCAAAATAGTCCGTTTTTTATTTTTGAAAAAACCAACCATTTATATTTTTCAAAATGGGAAATGTTTGGCTTGCGTTTTTCTTGTCGACCACGTTTAACGTGAATTGAATAAGGAAAATTAAAGTTTTTGTCGGGCATCCGATAATTTTTTAAAATTTGATATTTGTCAAAATTCGTGAATGCCTTTTGATCAATCAATAGCCCAATATCGTGCAAAACTCGAGTGTCCTCAGATTCAGAAACGGATGTAAGATGATCTTTGGAAAATTGAGTAGAAACGGTAATACCAGAATTATTTTCGACCGGTTGAACAGTTGTTGATGAACATGGCTCAATTTGAACATGATCCCTTTTGAATTGAGAATCATCATGCTTGGCCGATTTCGATTTTTTTAAAATGAAAAAATCAAGAGTACCTTTTCTTTTCACAGCACCAGTACTAGGTATTTCTTCACTATTATTTACAGTTGTACTTGAATTTGAATCAACTGAATCAACCATATCGATCGCGCGCCACTAATTTTAAATAAGAAGCCAAGCTGCAAGAAGCTGTTTGAACAGAGTCTTTGTTTATACTAAAGTCAAAACTGAAATCTCAATACATATTGTAAGAAAATAGCATGCCATAAAGATAAGCACCCGTCGTCTCTTCTGAAAATTTCCTAATGAGGTGAATTCCCCGAACTGATTTCGGAACTTTCTGGAAGTCGTCGAATATAGCATCGAGTTCCTATTAGCCTGTTTACATTTTTACAAGTTCAATTTTGTAACTTATGTAAATACAAAAAATTGCAAAACATAGTGGTGATTTATTGAGCTGGGGCTTGAGGGGAGGGCGCGCGCCCCTCGCGCCCCCTGGCTGGATCCGCCCTTGGATGGGAACAATCTCGTAAGGCCGAGACGCTTCGATTCCCCGAAAACCCGAGGAGAAATTCGTGGAACTAACTCGAAACTGCCAGAAAGTTCGGGAAGGCGTCTACCTGCATTCGTAAGGAATGCCGGACCCAAGGCGGGGACAGTCGAAGAATCGCAGTGTAAAGTGTAAACATATGTGTGTACGAATATAAATTAAGCGATTGTTAAGTTAAGTTTATAAGTGTAAGAGTTAGAAATAAATTAATTAGGACAAATAGTGTAGTGTTTAGTTTTAGTCAATAGTAGAAACGTTACAATATTTATTATCAACTTATTATCAATACATCATTACATCAGTCATTAAGTAGATCAAGATTTCTATTCATATGCATCTCAGCACACATCCAGTTTTTCTCAATACCGAGTACAACTGTATCATCGGCAAAAGCATACACATTATTACATATATATCGAACATGTCATTAATATAAATACAAATAGTACAAACTAGAGGACCTAATATGGAACCTTTATGAAAAAAGTGAACATTTATTTGCCACCTGTATGAATATGTAAGTGCACATTTAAATATGTCATCCGAGTAAAACTCTTAGTGCAATGTGAACATTTATAAGGTTTTTCACCTGTATGAGAGCGTAAGTGAACACTTAATTGAGTCGACTGAATAAAACTCTTACCGCAATAGGAACATTTAAAAGGCTTTTCACCTGTATGTATGCGTATGTGACGATTTAAAGTAGACAAGTCAGTAAAACTCTTATCGCAATATGAACATTTAAAAGGTTTTCTACCTGTATGAGTGCGTAAATGAACATTTAAACTAATTAAATGAGTAAAACTCTTATCGCAATATGAACATTTAAAAGGCTTTTCACCTGTATGTATGCGTAAGTGATCTTTTAAAGAACTCGAATAAGCAAAACACTTATTGCAATGTGAACATTTAAAAGGTTTTTCACCTGTATGAATGCGTAAGTGATTATTTAACGTACTCAATTGAGCAAAACTCTTATCGCAAAATGAACATTTAAAAGGTTTTTCACCTGTATGAGTGCGCAAGTGATTCTTCAAATTACGAGAGTAATTTAAAGTTTTACCACAATATGTACATGTACGGTTATTATTAACGCTCTTCTGGTGACCCATAGAGTCTGAAATGTCTTCTTCACTTATGACATGATCCTCAATGTCGGTAAAAGGTTCCTTTTTGACCTTTCCAGCCGACAGTGCTTCATCTATCGTAGAATCGTTGCTCCTCATAGGAGAATTTGAGCAGCCCGCTAGCATTTGTCGTTCAACGAAAACTCCACTCGACACTGTAGGACAATAGGAATTCGAATCTACTTCGTTTAAAATTTCCGTTTTAATTAAGGGAGGATACTCGATGTCGATGGTAGGCTCGTCTTTGATCTGTCCCATCGATAACAGCTCATCTATTGTGGAAGTGTTGATCTTACACCTCTCGATGTAAATCGCAAATCCCTCGTAGCGTGATTTACATTTGTCGCAAATCTTCCTGTGGGATGTCACAATGGGATCCTGAAAGGAACGACATCGGTAAACGTTTCGTAGTTAAGTGAAGTGGCATAGCAAGACCAAATACAGTATTACAATTCCACAAGTCAAACGAGTGACCTAAACTGCGCCCCATACTCACTTCCAGGCTGATTATCTTCCAGAAACGCCACAACTCGTCGTCGATGGTTTGCACTCGTGCTTCTTGCAGGCACCAGTCGCAAACAGTCACCACTTCTTCAGTATTACTCATGGCACTTGATGTATAAAAACTCTTCTTTCAATCCTCAAGCAACAAGCAACGTTGCCAGACGGCCGACGTAATTCTGAAAATACACCAACTCAATAACAAAAAAATCACCAGATAAGTGCTTAAAATGACAAGTGAAAGCGGGCCCGACGGAACACATGTTACCGGCTCCTGTATGCACGTTGCACGTTGCACCATAGACATAAGTACTTATAATACTGGGTACTGGGTGATCAAAAATGACTGTTTGAGTTGGCAAACGTGACAATACAATGGTAAGATTTTACCCCCCACCTCTTCTCAGGTGTAAATCGAAAAATATCGATCCTACGGCAAAATTGATGAGGACTAAAATTGTGGGAAATTCTACTTTAAACAAATTTGTTAATCACAATTTTTCGCGTGAAATTGACAATAAACGTGAAAAGACAAAAATAAGATTTCACCCCCTCCTTTTCTCGGGTATACATCGAAAAATATCGATCTTAGGAAAAAAATGATAGAAACCAAAATTGTGGGAAATTTAATTTCAAACAACTTTTGTAATAGCTATTTTTCGTGTAGAATTGAAAATAAACGAGTTATTTAATAAACAAAAGTTCACCCTTAAATTCAAGATGGCGGATGACGCAACGGGTCTGGTACCCGGCAATCTAAATTTAGACTGCCAGTGACCCCCCCCCCCTAAACAAATTTTTTTTGCAAGGTTTGCCCCCTTTTGGAGCTAATTCGATTGGGCTACTAATGCAAAATTAGGATTATAATAGTAGTCTCATTTATACCTACTTTATTCTCGAACTAAATAAATGTATGTTTAATTCTTCTTTCTTCTTATTTTATTTATCTATATTTCTCTCAGCCCAAAAGCAATGAAGTTGTAAATGGTCAATTTTTGACGGTTAACTCGGGTTAAATTTTCGAGAATTTAAAGGCCGATTCACACTAGGCGGTCAGGTCAAGGTACGGTCACGATCTACTCACAGTAAAAGATTTGGTGTAGTATTCACATTTTACATTCAACTGACGCTCATTTTAATCAGTTTTATGAAAACCATCGAGACGGGAAGATGAAGAAATTTTCAATAACTGATTTGGCTGCAATTGCAATAAGTTTGGATGATGAAGAAAAACAAAACAAGAAACGTAGGAAGATATGGGTTCGCGATATTTTGAAGAAGAGGAAGACGGAAGGAGAATTTTTCACTTTATATAAAGGCCTTGTAGACGACGAAACAAAATTTTTCCAATATTTTCGAATGACAAAACACACATTTCAATACATTTTGGATAAAGTTTCAGCAGATTTGATAAAGCAGAATACCACATTTCGAGAGGCACTTTCACCACTGGAGAAGTTAGCAGTTTGCTTGAGGTAAGTTGAAAAGTGGTAAAACATTGTTACATTTAATTTTGTTCTGGGTTCTAATTCAATTTATTAAAAGTTTATTGATACAGAGTTTTTACAAAAAGTGTAATAAATCGACAAATTCAATGGACTGGCATAAACTAAAAAAAAAAAAAAACTGCCCAACCTATAAAGGCGTATTGGGAGAGAAATTTTCATAATAGACGATGATGTAGAAGATAGGGGTGTGGGTGTGGATGCGGGGGAAGATGGCGTATATGAAGAACATGTTGGATCGTTTCTATAATTATTGAGGCCCGAACCCGAATAGTATACCCAAAGGTTTGAAAAGGCTGATGTTGGTTTGCATATTGCTGATCATTTCCAGTGCCAGATAATAAGTATTTACTCTCAATATCTGACACCATATTAAAAATTCTTGTTTTTACTAAATGAAAATCAACAGCAGAAAAATTGCGCACAGTGGCCTTAATACTGTCAAAAAACAAATCAACATTGTCTTTTTCTTTCGGTTCTTCCAGGTCTTGTTGACTAATAATATAGTTCATAAGTGTTGCACTAGCGCACCTTCTCAGTGGTATTGTTGGCTCAGGTGGACGCGCATCACAAATTCATTGCTGTTGACATAGGATCATATGGTAAAAATAGCGATGGGGGAATATTTGCTAGTTCACAGCTAGGAAAAGCCCTAGATAATGGAAAACTAAATATTCCAGAAGACAAGGAGCTTCCTGGAACTAAAAATATGGCACCATATGTAATAATTGGCGATTCGGCGTTTCCATTGAGAAGGAATATTATGAGGCCATATCCAGAACCACAAGTTAATGTCAATATAGAAAAACGTATTGTAACGTTTATTTTATAATTTATTTACATTAATTAACACTAATTTATTTAACACACTATAGTACTTGTTCACTAGACTAGACACTACATAATTTATTTGTACTGCTCCGCTTTCGGATCGTATGTCGCGTTCACTTCTGCTTCTCTACTTCTCACTAACTCCCTCGATCACAAGCCCCCTTATATATACACCCCCAACCATAATCGAGATCATTCTCGAACCTTCTAGAACGCCTACGCAGCAAATGTTCATGCACCTGTCTTGTACGCGTCGTAGTTATTCATTTGAAGGAGTAAACATGTGTCGCTTTGTTTACTTCTCGCATTACACTGCCCCCGCCTTAGAGACGTTTCGTCTCGGAACGTATCCCTGGTAGGCCCATGCAGGAACCTGCAGTTAGCCCCCCGCTTACAGCGAGACGTGGCGTCAAAATAACAGGGGACCGTCTTCCCGAGTCGACATGGTGCAGGCCCAAAACAGCAGACTAAAACTTCCACTCCGGTATTCTTCAACACTACTTCCAGCATATTCCGGACAACCCTCCAGTCCAGCTGATCTCGTCCAGCACCTAACTTGGGGACAGCTAGCTTCCTGATGTCGAGCTCCAGCAGTCGGTCTCGTAGCCTATGCAAGGTTCGCCATACATCGTGATAACATGGTTTAAGGGACCCGATCTCCTTCGTAACCAGATAAAAGATGTGTCTTACGTTGTCACGTAGTTCCAGAACCTTGCCAATTTCCGGGAGTTGCGCTCTGAGTTGTTCCAAGCGCCCGTACTTCTTCTTGAAAACCGTGGCGATACCTCGTGACATTACCAGGACGGCGGACACGCAATGGGCCAACGAGTATTCTTCAGGTACGCTGAACAAATCCTGTTGTTTTTCACAGGTTACCCCATACCGTGCTTTTCCGGTACCCCCGTAGGCGCTCATAAATTCTTCGAACGAAAGTTCGTTCTCCTGCGCCATCGTGTTTCTTACTCGGGGGACCTCCGCCTCATCGTGCGACCCCTCATAGGGTGCCAACCGATTAAAGTGCACCACTCTCGGCTTGCCGTTTGGTAGTTTGCTTACCCGGTAGACCACGTCATTGATTCGTTTCTTCACAACATAGGGACCTTCCCAATTGGTCTGTAACTTAGGGGACAAACCTCGTTTCTTCTGTGGGTTGTACAGCCAAACTCGATCTCCCATTTGGTAGCCACCCTCTTTAGCGTTGATGTCGTAACGCTCTTTGATGCGATCACTGGCGATATTTAGTTGGTACCGGACTTGATCGTGAATCTCGTTCATCCTTTGCCGCATCCGGGAAACGTAATCTTCCCCCGAAACGTCCTCGTCCGGTCTAGCGCCAAAGATTAGATCACAGGGCAGTTTAAGTTCTCGCCCGAACAGGACTTTGGCTGGAGTTTGTCCTGTCGACTCATGAACCGCCGAGCGGTAGGCCATCAGGAAGAACGGCACGTGTTCGTCCCAGTCTCGTTGATGTGACGAGACCATTTTCGCCAGATAGCGGTTGAGGGTGCGATTCATTCGTTCTACCATGCCGTCAGACTGAGGGTGAAGGGCCGTGGTTCTTGTTTTTCGTACCCCAAACTTTTCACAGATCCTCCGGAATAGACCACTCTCAAAGTTTCTTCCTTGATCCGAGTGTAATTCCATGGGTACTCCAAACCGGCAGATCAGCTCCTTCACGAGCACATCGGCCACTGTCTCTGCCTCCTGATTAGGGAGAGCGTACGCTTCTACCCACTTCGTAAAATAGTCCATTACGACCAGGATGTATTTATTCCCCTTTTCGGTCTCAGGGAAGGGTCCTGCTATATCAATAGCGATCCTTTCGAAGGGGCTCCCGACGTTATATTGTTTCATGGGAGCTTTCGGTCGTCTTTGTGGCCCATTACTTGCGAAACATGTAGTACATTTCTTGCACCAGTCCTTCACGTCGTCTGAACAATTGATCCAGTAGAATCGCTCTCGTACTTTCTGCAGGGTTTTCTTGATCCCTAAATGTCCACCAGACGACTCGTCGTGAAGGTGCCGGAAGACCTCCGGGATTTTACTGGAGGGAATTACCAACTGCCGTCTTTCCTCCGTCCCGTCTTGGCTCTCCAGTACGCGTTTTAGTAGTCCATCCTCAACCACTAGCGAGTCCCACTGTGCCCAATAGCTCTTGAGTTTTGGCGAGCCAGGTGATACCTTTTGCTACTCAGGACGCTCTCCTCCCTCCTTCCAAACCAGAATTTCTTTGAGAACCGGGTCTTTTTCTTGCTCTTGTCGTAACGAGGATGGTGTCCATTCCTCGGCGACCACGGTGGTTCGGTAGACTTTCTCGGACTTTTCCTCAGCTCTATGACAATGAGGACATTCATCAGGGCATGGTCTTCTCGAGAGTGCGTCTGCGTTTCCATGACTCTGTCCTGGCCGATGTTCTATAACAAAGTCATACTCCTGGAGCCTCTCGATCCAGCGAGCGATCTGTCCTTCGGGATTCTTAAACTGGAGGAGCCATTTAAGAGCAGCATGATCGGTCCGGATCAAAAACCTCCTTCCACATAAATATTTATGGAAGTGCTCGATGGACTTGACGATGGCCAATAATTCACGTCGGGTGACGCAGTAATTCCTTTCTGGTTTGGAGAGTACCTTGCTGAAGTATCCAAGGACACGTTCTTGTCCCTCCTGACGCTGCGACAGAACACTTCCAATTCCCACATTGCTCGCGTCGGTGTCCAGAATAAACTGTCCTTCTGGCAGAGGAAAACTCAGCACTGGGGCACTGGTCAACTTCCTCTTCAGCTCGTCGAAGGCAGACTGGCATTCCTCATCCCAACAGAAGTTTCGTCCTTCTTCCGTGAGCCTTGTCAACGGCTTAGCGACGTCGGAGAACATCCGGACATAGCGTCGGTAGTACGTGCAGAGGCCCAGAAAACTCCTCAACTGGTGTTTATCTACCGGTATTGGCCACTCCTTCACCGTACTTGTCTTTTCCGGATCAACGGCGACGCCCTCTCTGCTCACTACGTGCTCTAAGTACGAGACCTTCCTTCTGAAGAGTTGACATTTCTTCGGGTTCAGTTTCAGCCCCGCACCTCGCAGTCTCTGGAAGACGTCCTCTAAGTTTTTCAGATGTCCTTCGAAGGTCTTGCCCATCACGATGACATCGTCCAAATAGACTAGGCACGTTTTCCACGTCAGACCCATTAGCACGCTCTCCATCAGCCTCTCAAACGTCGCTGGGGCATTACAAAGTCCGAATGGCATGACTGTAAAATGCCACAGGCCGTTACCGAAGGTAAATGCCGTCTTTTCCTTATCGGCAGGGTCCATTTCGACTTGCCAATAGCCGCTTTTTAAATCCAAGGTCGAAAATATCGTGGATCCAGCAAGGGTATCGAGTGTGTCGTCGATACGTGGTAGCGGGTAGCTGTCCTTTTTGGTGACACTGTTCACCTGCCGGTAGTCTACACAGAATCGAGTAGTCCCATCCTTTTTCTTTACCAATACTACCGGCGAGGCCCATGGACTGCTTGACGGCTCGATGACCCCGTCCCGCTCTAGGTCCCTGATGATTTGCTCGGCTTCCTCCCGTTTGGCCAAGGGTAGTCGTCTTGCTGTTTGTCGAATCGGCCGTGTCTCGCCCGTGTCAATTTTATGTGTCACGACCTTAGTCTTTCCCAGCTTCCCATTCTCGTTGGCCTTTTGTTTCTGTGTGGGCGAGAGAAATGCACTGGTCTGGGAAAGAATTTGTTTCAAGCCCTGCGGAGTGTGTCTGGACCTTTCTTCCTCACTAACGCCCCTGACGATGGCCGAAGCGGCTTTACACGTGCCCAGCTTCGTACCCTTCTTGATGGTAACCGGGTACTGATTGATGTTAAGTAGTCGCACAGGCACTTCACTTGAGAGAGTAACGAGCGCCTTTCCTACCAGTACCCCCCGAGCCAGTCGATTGTCATCGTTTTCTGGTTCGATCACGGCTGGAATTCCCTCTTTCACAACACCCCTCAGACAGGTAGAGGTGATCGTTTCGCTTCGTTCTGGGAGAATCACATCTTCTGCCATTATTACGTCTAACACAAAGTTGTCACGATTGTGTAGCAGTAATTCTTCTTGACCGATCCTCAACACTCGGTGTCCGAAATCCAACTGGAATTCATGATTCCTCATGACGTCCATCCCCAGTATGACGTCTTCCTCAATTTCGGCTATGAGAACAGGATGGTCAAACTTTACTCGTCCCAACGTCATGCTAACCGTCGCTTCACCGTGTATTACTGCCTTCTCCCCAGTGGCAGTTCTTAATTGCCACCTACTTGGCCTAATCTTCCTACGGTCCCTCACAACTTCCGAGCGTACGATCGTCTTCGTAGCTCCCGTGTCCACAAGCATGGCGTGGGATCTCCCGTCGATAGTGCCATCGACGTACGCGCTCCCCAATTGGTGGGAAAACGAGGCTATACTGGCCCGGGGATTCCTATTGCCACGGGTCGACGTCCCCTCCCTTTTATCGACCCGCATTAGTTTTTCCGGGGCCTTTGCCGGCACCGCTGTTTTGGGCCGCGTCTTCTGTGCTGACAGCAACTCCATGATCTGCTGGACGGCCTTCTCCACGAGTTTTTCTGTGCCTACCTCCTCGGTAACAGCTCGAGCACAACCGTGAATGCGGGAGGCTTCCATTGCTGCCTCATGTTCTAGTGCGATGGCGAGCGCGTTCATTACTGTTTTCGGTCGAGCTAGCCTCAGGGCCATCTGCAGTTCCTGGTCCCGCAGCCCGCTCACGAACGTCTGCACTGCGAGGCACTCCATCATCTGTTCCGGCGCCGTGGGATACGCCAACCTCACTAGTCTGGCTACGTCCGCTTCGAACTCCTGCAGGGTCTCGTTCGATCTCTGACGGCGATTGAACATCTGGGATTGATGGACTTGCTCCAGATGTGTTTGGCCGAACCGCATTTCCAGTCGCCTCAGCAGCTCCGTGTAATTCCCGGCTTCCTCGGTGGATAGCGTCTGAAGAACTTCCAACGCCTCTCCACGTAAGGCTACCGTTAGGGAAACAGCTTTCTCGTGAGGGGACCAAGCATTAGCCTCCGCTGCGGCCTCAAACTGCTTCTTGTAGCTGGCCCACGGAATTTTTCCATCGAACGTTGGGGGCGTCACTCGATTAGTGCATATCGAGTTCTGTTGAACGACCGCCTTTATTTCTTCCTTCGTCTCGCCGCTACTGACTCGCCTTAGTCGTTCTTCCAACTGCTTCGTCTTCTGTTTAATTTCGTCTTCTTTCCCCTCGCCGCTACTGACTTGTTCTAGTCGTTCTTCCAACTGCTTGATCTTCTCTTCAATCTCCTTACGCTGAGCCTCCATCTGGTCGGTTATCTCTTCCCTCTGGGCGGCGATTTGAGCAGAAATATCTTCCCTCTGGGCGGCGATTTCTTCCCTCTGGGCGGCGATTTCTTCCCTCTGGGCAGCGATTTGAGCAGTGATGTCTTCCCTCTGGGCAGCGATTTGAGCAGTGATGTCTTCCCTCTGAGCGGAGATTTGAGCAGTGATGTCTTCCCTCTGGGCGGCGCTTTCTTCCCTCTGGGCGGCGATTTGCTTCGTGATGTCATCGGCTTCGAACTCGAAAACTTCCGGGTCCAGGCCATTTTCTTTCAAAAATGCTGAGAGCCGGTCCTGGAATTCAGTCTTCCTCCCTCCTGTTTCCAATTCTCGTTCCTCGAGTTCTTTTTTTAACTCGGCCACTTTTAATTCGCGTAACTTCTTCATGATCCCACTTCTGACACCATTGTAACGTTTATTTTATAATTTATTTACATTGCTTGAACACTAATTTATTTAACACACTTAACTACTTGTTCACTAGACTAGACACTACATAATTTATTTGTACTGCTCCGCATTCGGATCGTATGTCGCGTTCACTTCTGCTTCTCTACTTCTAACTAACTCCCTCGATCACAAGCCCCCTTATATATACACTCCCAACCCCGATAAAGAACGTTCTAGTATATTCTAGAACGCCTACGCAGGAAATGTTCATGCACCTGTCTTGTACGCGTCGTAGTTATTCTTTTGAAGGAGTAAACATGTGTCGCTTTGTTTACTTCTCGCATTACATTATCAATAAAACCCTTATCGCAATATGAACATTTAAAAGGTTTTTCACCTGTATGAGTGCGTAAGTGAACTTTTAAAGTTTTTGAATCAGCAAAACTCTTATTACAATGAGAACACTTAAAAGGTTTTTCACCTGTATGAATGCGTAAGTGAATATTTAACTGGCTCGATTGAACAAAACTCTTCTCGCAATATGAACATTTAAAAGGCCTTTCACCTGTATGAGTGCGTGAGTGAACTGTTAAATTACTCGAGTCAGTAAATCCCTTATTGCAATGTGAACATTTAAAAGGTTTCTCACCTGTATGAATGCGTAAGTGAATATTTAACTTACCCGACTCGGTAAAACCCTTCTTGCAATATGAACATTTAAAAGGTTTTTTACCTGTATGAATGCGTAAGTGAACATTTAAAGAACCTGACGTAGTAAAGCTCTTATCGCAATATATGAACATTTAAAAGGTTTTTCACCTGTATGAGTGCGCAAGTGAACCTTCAATTTACAAGGGGAATTTAAAATTTGACCACAATATGTACACGTACGGTTATTATTAACTTTCTTCTGGTAAACTAGAGAGTTTGGTAGCACTTGGCGTTCTAGGACGACACGTAGCACTAACCTATCCTTTCCCGTGCCACCCGACGCTGTAGGATAACCAGGATCGGACGCTTCTTTTTTTTTCCAAACGTCTTCTTCATTTATGAGATGGTCCTCAATGTCGGTAATAGGTTCCTTTTTAATCTTTTCAGCAGACAGTACTTCATCTATCGTGGAATCATTGCTCTTCATAGAAGAATTTGAGCAGCCCGCTAGCATTTGTTGTTCAATGAAAACTCCACTCGACACTGCAGGACGAAGGGAATTCGAATCTTCTTCGTTTAAAATTTCTGTTTTCATTAAGGGAGGATACTCGATGTCGATGGGAGGTTCGTCTTTGACCTGTCCCGTCGATAGTAGCTCATCTACTTTGGACGCATTGATCTTACACCTCTCGATGTAAATCGCAAATCCCTCGTAGCGTGATTTACATTTGTCACAGATACTCCTGTGGGATATCATATTCGGATCCTGAAAGGAAAGATATCGGTTGACGTTTCGTGGATAAGTGAAGTGGCACAGCAAGACCGAATACAGTATTCCAATTCCACAAGTCAAATGTGTGATGTAAACTGCGCTTCATACTCACTTCAGCGCTGATTATTATCCAGAAACGCCACAACTTCTCGTCGATGGTTTGCACTCGTGCTTCTTGCAGGCACCAGTCGCAAATGACTCCTTCTGTATTACTCATGGTAGGTACTGTGATCGAGCACTTTACAGATTGCAAAAAATTGTTAGAAAGAGGCGAATAGATTACTTTCTGCTGCTCGTCAAGTACGCCTCTTGCACGCTTCTAAAACAGAAAGGTTAGTTTGATACTGACTGGTCAATACTGGTAACAGTGGTAACTGGTTTGATATCACAGAACATTAATTTCAGAGGAGTGACCACAGACCATTAATATAACTAGACCCGTTTGTTTACAAAATAATGTATTGACAAGATCTTAGCACATTCTAAGCGTATTTTTGCGCTGTTGCATGAATGCAAATGAAGAATTCTCGCTTACGATTTGCTTATACATCCAGCCTACTTCGCCTGCGGTTGGTCAGTTGTACGTAAATCTAAAATAATATAGACTTTCGTTATGAGCGGCAACGTGGCAACATCGCGTCCTAGTCTGTCACACGCTAACCCAACCAAACCAAAACTAACCGGTAGTAATTTTGATAAAAATAGGAAACATTTAACAATGGTTAATAGGTGCAAGATATGCAACGTTTATAGCGATGCAGGGAAAGCCTGGGGATTGTCTTTTCATAGGTAAATAAGGAGATTTATTAATGAAATTTTTTGAGGTTATGTATCATCTCAGTGGCGTTCTATCAGTGTTATTATTTTAGGTTTCCAGCAGATCCAATTATAAGAAATATTTGGATTTCTGTTTTGGGACTTAGCGAAAATGATAACATAACAAAATCGTCCTATATTTGCTCAAAATATTTTTCAGTAAAGATGATTTTGTGTCTAAAATAGGTGCAACCGACAATGCTAGATATTTAAAGAGAGATGCTGTTTCATTGCCGATGCATCAAGTTTTTGAACCTAAAAGTACTACAAGGTAATTAATTTCTACTCTGTAACTGTGTTTAATAGAAATGTCAAATTTATGAATTTGTCAAAATTCGAACCGAGACATTTTTTGAATTTAAATTTCAATCTTTTCAATGTAAATTTTAACAAAAATATTATACTGGTTACTGTGAGAAACAATTATTTCTTAAGATATGAGAAAAAATAGTAATTTTATTAACCATTATTAACCATTTTATTAATCACTAAACAACTTTGAGGAGTTATATCTCAGAAGCTAAGGAGCAAAATAGCAACTTATTATGAATAAAAAGAAGCGTTTTTCCGAGTACTTTCCTGCTATGTTTTCAGAATTTCATTTAACAAAAAATTCGCCGAGGTAATCTATTTGTTTATAAGCAAAAAAAAACGACACCAACTTTAAACAATGACTGTATCCGTTCTAATAAATATTTTTTAATTCTGACAAAAGTACATGAAAGCTTGTTCCCTCTTATATATGACCGCTAGTTTTATTAAAATCGAATAGTGGAAAAAAATTTAAACAATTTTGAAAATTTTCAATATTTTCCGATTTTTCTGGATTGCAAAATTATTGTGCAAACTCTAATAATGCGATCGAAACGAAATTTACTCGATTCTTTTATTATAACTTGAGGATTTTGTACCTGTGATATGGAAGTCCTAACTACATTTTAAAGTGCCTAAAATAATAAGTTAAATAAACACTTTTTTGGGCCGATTTTTTATTGTTTATTATTACTATTTGGCAAAACCGCTAATAAATTTTTGAATTTATAACCTATGCCATTTTATGTAAAAATAGATTCTGCAACTTTTTCCTCTCTTCAACTTTCTTCTAAATTCAATAATTAAAAAGTTAGAAGCAAAACAATTCGGGAAAAAACGCGTTTTTTAATTTCTTTTTAAATTGTTGCATTTCTAACAATGTTCCCGACCAATGCGCTTTGGAGGATAAGTCAATCCTTATTCCAGACGTTATTCCTGAGGTATTCATGTAAAAACATTGCGGTTACCTCTTATGCCAATCTAAAGCAAATTTCTGACAGATGGGTCTTGGACTATACCTATTATATGCATTATTACTGTCATGATGATTTTGATAATCTATGTCCTTCTTTATCATTTGTCACTTATTTCGCAACTTTGTTACCTAGCATGTAAAGGGCTTCATTGTCCGTTTATCTAAATAATAAAAAATTATTTTCTTAATTTTGTTTCCTTTTTGTCCCTTATTATTGATACGCCTATGGATAGCTACTTTGTACGCTGTCAAAATTCGTCAAAGGCGGCCATATTTTCTTCCCCCTTTACACCGCGCCTATCGGCTATGTTGGCATGTAAACAAAGATCAGTTTCTAATGGGAACACCGGGTCTAGTTATATTAATGGTCTGTGGGAGTGACCGAGAGACACTCGTCACAACGGACACAGCGTCACAGCACGCGACATTAGTAATGACGTAGAACATTTTTGAGAGGGGCTGATCGTGGCCGTCTTTACTGAAGGCCGGAGCATTAAATTTGGCAACATCGCGGACTAAGAAAATAGAAGGCCGACCTATCGGAACATGGCCGTCTTTACATTCGAATAATTTGAATGCAGAGCAGAGGATACAGGATTATAGCGTTAATCATAGTTAAATTGGTTTTAAACTATTTCGACGACGATTTAGAAGAATCTGGTTTACCGACAGAAGAAAGCCTTATCCAGGATGTGAAAAATAAGCAGAACAGAAACGAGGAAAGGGGTGACAGTGGTGATTAAGAAATTATTCAAAAACCATCTAAGCTACAAATGTTCAATGCATTTCCAACGATAAGAGCAGCCTTTCAGTTTGAACACGTTCGGGTAAATGTGTTTGTTCAATTATAGCGGCTTGAAGATTTAGGTGTATGAAAAAACTTCGTCATGTGATGTCATCTTCCATATAACGAGACCTCTATATAAGGAGCAAATTTTGCAGCACCTTTATTCTCGTTATATAGAGGTTCGACTTCGACTGTATAAAGATATTCAAATATAAGAAATTCTGTACCGAAATTCTTAAAAGTTGGGTTATTACTTACATTTTATTCATTTTATTAGTACGCAGAGCATACAAAAATAAAATTAATTTATATAGGTATGTAAAGTATGTATTTAGTAACAGTCACTATAGAAAATACAGTCCAAAACACACTTAATTTAAAGACTAAGGTGAGTTCTCGGGGTACAGGAGCGACGCTAACGATGAAAGTTCTCAGTATCCCCCAAATAAAACCAATTCAAACAATGTAGATGTTGTTTAATCCGCACAGCTGAATCCGATGTTTCGTCTAGAATCTAGAATCGTAGACATATTCATGGATCTATAATGATTAGGTAAGTACTTGCTAGGAGAGAGAGAGACTGACACTTACATTTCCAGTGAGCTGATGAGTCAATATGTAAAAAATGATGATGGTGAGGGTCAACTTCTTTCTACACCATACTGAATCACCTCGTCGTATATATACTGAGAACTTTCACCGTTGACACTTAATTTAAAGAAACAACCCTTCATCTCTCAACATTTGTAAATATAACCTTAAATTCATACAATCGGCCTTTGCCACAGCGTTGCGAAATATCAATGTTCCGGCCTTCCCATTGCCATGGGGTGATAAACCATCGCAACTTTCTACACTACTTTTTTTTCTTATGGGAGATTAATAGGGGTACTCACAATCTTTCATTTAGCATGCTATAGCGTGCTAGTTGTGCTAGCCGTAGAGTTTCAGCAATAGCATGCTAAATATTCCAATAGAAATAAGTTGGTCAATGTAGCACATCTGGTTGTGTGCTAAATACAGTGTTTAAATGGCGGCCATGTTGTTTTATTTGTCATTTCCAAAGAGGTTTTATGGTAAAATATAGTATAACCATGGTTATATGGGAGGGTATATAGGCATGATAAAAGAAATAAACCAAAGAAAAGAAACAAGATTTCAGATATTTACAAAAACTGTTTCAGAATCATTCCGCGAGAGTGGCGCCACCGCACTTATTTAGCAAGATTACGATAGTACTTACCTTGGGTCACTCATAATTCTAATTTTAGCATGCTAAATAACATTGTGAGTACCCCTATTATGGGAAAATTTTCAAGCAGCTGCTAATCTACGTAGGTACACGAAAATTTTATTCTTAACCGTCAGCCGTTAGTGGAGGACCGTCCGACGTATCAATCGTGAAACCTCGGAACCCGCCGTTATAAGTCGACGGATTTTCGTGAAACATATTTTTTATTCAATTTTGCCATATAAACTGACGTTTATTGACGTCACATCGAACCTATAAAGTCACTGTTGATTTAGGCAGCGGATTAAAATGTTTTAATTCGCTGCCTATTCAATTTTGCTGTATAAAGTGACGTTTTATATGTGTAAAATTGTTTTCGTCGTTGTCAAGGTCGCGGCACTGAAGTTGTCATCGTTCTCGTGGTTGTCATCTTGTCAAATTTTCTCTTCAAAATTGGACTTACTCCGCTAAACATCACTTTATATAGGACAAAATTGAATAAAACGTTGTAATACACTCGCGGATACAATAAACGTTTAACTCGCGATATTAACGCGCTTGCGGCTGCGCCGCGCACTCCGCAAGACACTCGTAATCAACGCACTGATTTGTCTTTTACACTTTACCCGTCAAATTAGTGGGGTTCGTTTAGTCAAAGTTTGTCAACATAACTCTTAATCGCTAATTTAACTGACGCGACCAATACACCAACCAATTTACTAATACCAATCAAAGTGTAAACTAACCTTAACCTTAACTTTAACTAAACTCAAAATAGCGCGTCGGGGGGGAGCAACTTGCTTGCTTCATTCTCATTGGCCAAAACTTCCCTTTCTCTCCTGAGTTCCAGCCTATCACCGGCCCGTAAAAATATCCACGGGATATCATTCTCGGAGCACGTGATAATCTTAACGGTATTCGACTTCCAAGAAAGTTAATTCCAAAGTAAATATCGCGAACCTCTTCGAAATTGTAAGTGGCGACACAAAGTCGAGACATCCTAAAAAATTGTTTTTACCGAGACCGTTCGAATCAGACTCCATACGCTTCGCTCAAATTTCGTTACCAGGCAAGATATTCTTTCCGATATTCCTAAGAATTGTTGTACTTTATTGGGCAGTTCTTTTTTAAATAAGGAAACCTACACCATGTAGGCTCTCTAGGCTTCTTCTCTTCCTTTATAATATACAATGTCAAGGGCAACAATGTTATGCATCGTTCGCCTCTTCCCTTTACATATAGGACTCCACTAGTCTATATAAATAATTTATATAAAATAAAAGTCTCATTGTATATACAGGAATGAACATTTATTTGTCCTTTGTATGAATGCGTGAATGATACCTGAAACTACTAGAATGAGCAAAACTCTTATTGCAATGAGAACATTTAAAAGGTTTTTCGCCTGTATGAGTGCGTAAGTGAGTTTCTAAAGATTTTGAATGAGCAAAACTCCTATTGCAATGAGAACACTTAAAAGGTTTTTCACCTGTATGAATGCGTAAGTGAACTTTAAAAGTTTTTAAATGAGCAAAACTCTTATTACAATGAGAACACTTAAAAGGTTTTTCACCTGTATGAATGCGTAAGTGATTTTTTAAAGTTTTTGAATCAGCAAAACTCTTATTACAATGAGAACACTTAAAAGGTTTTTCACCTGTATGAATGCGTAAGTGAATATTTAACTTACTCGACTCAGCAAAACTCTTATCGCAATATGAACATTTAAAAGGTTTTTCACCTGTATGAATGCGTAAATGAAGTTTTAAAGAATTCGAATGAGCAAAACTCTTATTGCAAAGAGAACACTTAAAAGGTTTTTCACCTGTATGAATGCGTAAGTGAACTTTTAAAGATTTTGAATGAGCAAAACTCTTATTACAATGAGAACATTTAAAAGGTTTTTCACCTGTATGAATGCGTAAATGAAGTTTTAAAGAATTCGAAAGAGCAAAACTATTATCGCAAAGAGAACACTTAAAAGGTTTTTCACCTGTATGAATGCGTAAGTGAATATTTAACGTACTCGACTGAGTAAAACTCTTATCGCAATATGAACATTTAAATGGTTTTTCACCTGTATGAATGCGTAAGTGAACTTTTAAAGAATTCGAATGACCAAAACTCTTACAGCAATGTGAACATTTGAAAGGTTTTTCACGTGTATGAGTGTGCAAGTGAATCTTCAAGTCACAAGGGTAATTGAAAGTTTTACCACAATATGTACACATAAGGTTATTATTAACTTTCTTTTGGAGAACTATAGAGTCTGGTAGCACTTGGCGTTCTAAGACGACACGTAACACTAACCTATCATTCCCATAGCCACCCAACGGTGTAGTGTAATCAGGATCAGACGCTTCTTCCTTACTCCAAACGTCTTCTTTATTTATGAGATGATCCTCAATGTCGATAAGATGTTCCTTTTTGACCTTTCCAGCCGAAAGTACTGTATCTATCCTGGAATCGGTGGTAGGAAAATTTGAGCAACCCGCTAGCATTCGTTCTTCAGTGAAAACACCACTCGACACTGCAGGACGATAGGAATTCCAATCTACTTCGTCTGATATTTCTGTTTTAATTAACGGAGGGTACTTGATGTCGATGGACGGTTTGTGTTTGACTTGTCCCATCGATAGTAGCTCATCTACTTTGGACGCGTTTTCCTTACACCTCTCGATGTAAACCGAAAATCCCTCATAACGTGATCTACATTTGTCGCAGATATTCTTGTGGGATGTCATAATCGGATCCTGAAAGGGAGGATATCGGTTAACGTTTCGTGGATAAGTGAAGTGGCACAGTAAGACCAAACACACATTATTACAATTCCACGACACAAACGTGTGACGTAAACTACGCTCCATACTCACTTCGGTGCTGATTATCTTCCAGAAACGCCACAAGTGGTCGTCGATGGTTTGCACTCGTGCTTCTTGCAAGCACCAGTCGCAAGCGGTCATCACTCCTTTACTCATGGCACTTGATGTACTGAAACTGATCGAGCACTTTACAAAGTACAAAAACTCTTAGAAGAAGCCAAACAGATTTCTCTCTGCTGCTCCTCAAGTACGCCAAGTCGAAGTCAGGTCACAGATCACGAGATCACTCTAGTCTAGTCTAGGCACTCTGACTCTAGAGTCTAGGTTAGGTTTCTTCTTCTTCTATCCAAAATGGCTTTTTCCTTTGGGAAGTTAGCCAGTGCAATTTTTTCTAGAGTCGAGGTCCACTTGCGTAAAAGCCGCTTTACAGTCATGCAATCCGGTGAAATTCCATGAGATTGTGATTGTGAAATTACCCTAAGAAGTTCATCTTGGACGTGGCTCAGCGGACGTGTCTCGGAGACCGACCAAGGACGCGACCCTCAAAACTAATGAACCCCGGTTTTGTCGGTCCCCAGCCAATTTATAACTTTTTCCTGATGACCAGTCAGCTTTTGTCGTTATTAACATAACTTGGAAAGTTCGTCGATTCCCGGACCCTTTGGCGGATGCTCGATCTCGAATTCGAGACGTTGCATCTCGCGGGTCGAATTAGCGAAGAGTATTATCCGGGAATTGCTCAATCTAAAAGTTACTGCAAAGTAGCTAAATGAGTTGCTTTGCAGAATAAAGAAAAGAAAACACGCGAGTTGACATAATGTAGGAATAAAAAGTTAAATTATCAGCGGAATTTGGATTAATTAATTGATTGATAGATAAGCTGATTGATCATTTCTTGACAATATTGAGTTCAAAATCTGGGTTTTCTTTTGAAATTTTTCTTGCAGATGCACTTGTTCCGCTTGTGTCCCGATGACTGGTATGTCGATTTCCACGAAATTGTCTTTTTCTTGGACGATCTCGTCGAGGATTATCACTCCTACTACTTTTTTTTATCCATGTTGCACAAATTTTCTTTTCTAAACGTTATTGACAATGCGCGAGGAAAGTGTGACGTCAGAATTTGGTAACCATGGCAACTGTTTCAACACAATTTTTTTCTTATAGGAGATTAACATAGGAAAATTTTCAAGCAGCTGATAACCAACGTAAATGAAATTTCTTAACTATCGGCTGTGACAAATAAGAAACATTGGAGTATGTAGTTTTCTTGTATATAAAAGAATACATGATTGGTTATGGAGGAAGGAAGGAAAAAGTATCTGGCTACAGTTGTAGATTCACGCCTCTTCTCAAAAAATAACGGTACAAGCTGTTTATTTGAAATAGATTATTTTGCAGCAAATAACCCAGCAATGTCTCGCCACGTTCGTTTCCGCCCTCGAGTCCAAAATTTCGTAGTGAAATCTCGGCGCCGTTGGTCTTCGTCCCTACTTTAGCATTGAAGTATCCACACAGAACAGTGAAATGCGTTCGTTCATCTTCAAGGGCTGGCGTAATATCGTCGTAGAACTTATCTGTTTCCTCGTCGGTGTGCCCTGACGTCGGTGCTATTTACCCCCGCAAGTATGTTTTTATTTTAATAGCTTAAAATCAGCTTGTTCCCAATTAACCCCGACTACCCGATTTATTTCATTTTTTTGGGGTAAATAAAAACACCATATTTTTCTTAAATGAGGACCTTTCTAACAATGGTTTAAACAAAGGTAGGTATATTGGATAAATGCTTCTGAAACCTCTATGCTATTTATGATGCACTTTCAGGTAATAACTAATTAGTAATTCTTCTTCTCTTGCTGCCTATCCACTACTATTGGATGTTGGCGATCACATTCCCATAGGCTTCCCGATCTGCTGCCGTATGAACCAGATCTCCGATTCTTCTCAGGCCTGTCCATTCCCTGATGTTCCTCAGCCAGGACATTTGTTTTCTTCCCACGCACCGTTTGCCCTCTATTCTGCCCTCGATGATTAACTGTAGCAGTTGATATTTGGGGTTTCTTATGACATGTCCCAAATAAGCAGTTTTCCTCCTCTTTATGGTGAGCAGCATTTCTCTGTCTTTGGCCGTCCTTCTTAGAATTTCGTCGTTTCTCACTCCATGGTACCCTCAGGATTCTGCGGTAGGTCCACATTATTGATGATCCTGGTGTTCAACCTCCATGTTTCCATTCCATAGAGTAACACCGACCATACATATCATTTAGCATAACGCATTCTTGTTTTTAGGCTGATATCTTTACTGGTAAGGATATTTTTGAACTTGAGGAAGTAATTCCGGGCTATTTCTATTCTGGACCGAATCTCCTTTTCGTTGTCCCATTCATCGTCAAGCCAACTCCCCAAATACTGGTATTGCGTGACGCGTTCCAAGTGTGTGCCGTCCACTAGCAGTCGAGCGTTTTCATAGGGTGTCTTGCGTCTGCTCACTATCATAAATTTGGTCTTAGCACTGTTTATTTTGAGACCATAACTTTTGCCGATGTCATTTAGTCGGTCCATCATTTGTTGTAAGCCCTCTATGCTGTCTGCCAGTAGAACAGAGTCGTCAGCGTACCTTATGTTGTTAACCGAGACTCCATTCACTTTAATGCCCATATCTCTGTCGTCAAATGCTTCACTGAAAACAGCCTCTGAATACGGATTGAACAGGAGTGGGGACAGGAGACATCCCTGCCTGACTCCTCTACGTATTTCAACATCGTCTGTCGTGCACTCGTTTGTTCTTATATGTGCTCTCTGCTGCCAGTATAAGTTTCGGATGCATCTAATGTCTTTCTCATCCACATCTGTTTTTCTTAGCAAACTGATTAGTTTATCATGTTGGACTTTGTCGAAGGCCTTTTCATAGTCGACGAAACAGAGAAAGATGTCTTTGTGTACGTCACGGCAGTTTTGGACGAGTACACGAATGCCGAATAGAGCCTCTCTCGTTCCCATTCCACACCTGAAACCAAATTGTGTGTCCTTCATATCGGCTTCACACTTTCTATAGATTCTGTTATGTAGTATTTTTAGGAATATTTGCAGTGCGTGACTCACTAAATTTATTAAGCGATGTTCATTACAAGTTTTTGCATTTCGTTTTTTGGGTAGAGGAATGAATGTAGATGTCAGCCAGTCTGTTGGATAGGTACCATCATTGTATATTTTGTTGAAGATGATTTCTAGCAGGGAAAGATTCTCGTCGTCAATCAGTTTAATGACTTCGGCTGGTAATTCATCTGGTCCCACTGCTTTGTTGTTTTTAGCCTGTCTTACCGCTTTACGAATTTCATCTTTCGTTATCGGTGGACCTGTTAGGAGTTTATCCTCACTCTTATATTCTAGGTCTGCTCTTTCATCGTAATGGAAAAGTTCTTTTATATATTGCATCCATGTATTGTTCAATTTTTCATTCTCTATGATCTCATTCTTATCGTTGACAAGTATTGTGGGGTTTCTGCTTTTATAAATTCCAGCCACTTTTTTGAGTTTTTTGTGTTCACCATGGGTATCGTTGCAGATTTTCCATTTCTTGGCATTCTTGCTCTATATATAGTTCTTTGGCTTTTCTAATTTCAGATCTGACTTTTGCGTTTAACCGATGATACTCCTCTGGGTTTGTACTTTTATATTGGTGTCTTTCTGTCGTTAATTGTAGAATCTCTTCTGTCATCCATCAATTCTTAGGTTTTACGTTTCGATATCCCAGTTCGTGTTGGGCTGCTGTGTTCAGAGTTGTCTTCAAGTTCTCCCGTATTTGGTTCACCCATGAATCAGTAGAAGTTTGCTTTAACTTTTTCAATTCCTTATTTATACTATTTTGCAGATTTATTGTGATTGGCTCTTGTTTGATATTTTCTATCGCCAACTGTCTTCCTTGATTACGTTTCTTTATTATTAGTAATTATTAGTTAATTAGTAATTACATATATTTTTTTTCATATAAACTTCAAATGAGTTTCCAATTACCCACATTGGCCCTAAGATGTTACCCGATGGCAATGTTACGCATATTTCGCCTCTTCTATTTACTTTGGCGAGTCAAATAGTCTATATAAATAATAATACTTATAAAATAAAAGTCTCATTGTATATACAGGAATGAACATTTATAGAGAAATTAGTAAAACTTGCGGTGCCGTCATCAATGACGTCACATTTATTGCCAATTGCCGTTGGTGTAACATAAAAATTTGCTTTAAACAGAGCACACTGTTATCCCAGTTAAAAAGAGATAGCACACTGTCGGATGTTAGCCGATAAAATATAAGTTGGTAGCCGTGGGCACTGTTGTCAGACCATTCACGAATTGACACGAAAGTTTTGTTATGATTTTGAGGTTATATACTTCGAAATATTTGCTCGCTTCGGTAAATTGTAAATTAAATATGTGTTTGAGTGTTTTCGAGTGTAAGGAATTGCAATAAAATGCCTAAACCATTGAATAGTCGGTGTCAGCAGCTGGTCTCGTCTCTACTCAGTTACTTTGAACTGGAACGAAATAATGGGGGCACCTTACTCCCGCTAAACTGCGTTAGAAGAGGTAAAGTATTGATACTATTGGTTATTAAGCTTCTATGGCCCTTATTGGAAATATTTTTAGCGTGTTTCAGCTGTACTGAAGATCAGTGTGTGTACTGTGAGTAGAATCTCGCAAAAAGTGAAGTGATGTGGTGTTCGTCACTTCACTTCGCCGAAGAAAAACCGGAGGAACGGTCAGTTATTATTATGGACAACGCACCGTACCACAGTACGTAGATAAGGCTCCGACAAGTGGATCGACAAAGCCTGTTATAAAGGATTGGCTTACAAAACATAACTTTCAATTTGAACATACAATGTTGAAGAGTGAACTACTTCAAATTGTTAATCAGTAAGTAGAAATGAAATATAAACATTTGTGTTTATTTAATTATTTCTTTCTAGAAATAAACCAGAAAAGATATACCTAACGGATCAGATGGTTGAACAATATGGCCATAGAGTGTTACGTCTTCCTCCCTATCATTGTATATTCAATCCAATCGAGTTGATATGAGGCGTGGCGAAAAATTATTATAACCAACACGTAGGTCGAGATGGAAATGCAAACGATAACTGTTTGGACATGTGGAAAGAAGCATTGTCTACCATTACACCTGTGGTCTGGATAAACTCCATCAAGCATACAGAACAAGTAATTGAGAAATGGTGGATTCGTGAACGAATGTTTGATAGAATGGAAGTTAACAATTTAGTGATTGACTTGAACAGTGACTCAGAGAGTAATAGTGATTTTTAGGAAATATTTAACATCTACACGAACATGTCATCTATAGTGACTGTGAATCTAAAATCGAGCCTGATATGTCTGGTATCTCACTTTTACCTATATCAGGTTCTGACTAAAGTAAATACATCTTACTCTAGGTATGTGCACATAATGTATTATTAGAGTATTATTATATTGTAACTGCAGTGCATGCATATTTATATAGTAAAACTTTTTTTAGGTGAACATAAAATGAAGGCTTGATGGACACATGTAAAGCTGCCAATAGAGAGTTGATAAGAGACAGTACTCCCGACGGGTTGACCGGGGTGTGTTTCCTTCCGCGACTTTCATAACTACAATATTCTGCTTGAATTCCAGATTCTATGCCGTTGGACATGCACCTCCCTACAATGTCTCTACGCTCCTCGATCCAATTACACCTGCCAATTTAGTGTACACTTTCTTGATCCAAATGTTGCAGATCAGTTATTATATCATACTTGTAGTTTGTAGCTTATCTTCAGAGCAGTGTTTCCATTTCATTTTCATAGGTGTAAATATTTCTTTTCTGTTTTGGATTTGTCATCTATTAATGTTATTTGTTTTCTTCTATTTGCTACTGTATTCCTTAATATTTTTGGTTCTATACTTATGGTTTTCACAACAATGTCAGTCTCGACCTCCATACTTCTCTATTTATTATAAAGAAAAATGCACCTTTAATCCCGAAAAATATATATTCTTTATAAAAAATCACTGAGATGTTAAACTGAGTTCAGGTGAGAGAAGTTAGGGGTATAATTCAATGTCGGTAGGGGTATTTGCCCTTGAAGTAGTTGTTTCCTCTAATTGCTCAAAAGTTCAGTTATATTTGAATTTTTCCATTTATTATTTTTAATTGTAGGCTTAATTTGGGTTTCTTTGTTTCAATTGATGACCACATATATTCTGGCAGCAGATACTTTACTTACTTTATTGTTGTTTGTTTCTCACATGTTAATTTGTTCTGTATTGCCCTCTATTCTTTCTCATCTGTATTTTTATTACCTAATATTACATTGTAGGTCATTTTGGTCAACAATTCAATTTCAATCTTGTATTTTCTGTGCTGTGCCAAGTCCATTCTCTACTGGGTTTCTCTTTATATGAAAGTGCACACTTCCTGTTCCACTCCTTTCCTGGCAAAGGATACTCACACCTCCCTGTGGTCTTTGGTGGACAGTGAGTTTTTATAACAAAGCAATGCATAAAGTCAAAGCACTTGCAGATATGTAATTCAATTAACAAGAATGCATAATGGCAAATTAGAAAAACTTATAAAATGACACTGACTAAATGAGTAAATTCCATATACCTTACTCATCCTAGAACACATGATCCTATTTGAATTGTAATTAGTGTATATAAATGTGTTTGTAATTAAGAATTTCATAATTTCTAATATAATTAATCTATTAATATCTATTTTCGTAAAGAATAGGAGAATGTTCTCGGGGAGCTAGATGAATTATGAAGTGTTCTTGGGGTTTGTCAAGAACACTTCATAATATCTATTTTGTTTGTAAATAATTGTATAATAGCATAATAGTGTATAATGTAATATGTATAGGTAATGTAAATGTATAATAATACTAATAAAATCACACTGACTAAATGAGTAAATTCCATGTACCTACTAACACATCCTAACACATTATGATTTTATTTCATTTCTAATTATTGGTGTATACTAATACCTATATATTTTTAATTATTTAAGAATTTCACAATAATCTCAGAGCAAAATTCATGAAAGACGAAGAAAATGGATACTTTTCAGTTATAAATTTACTAGCCAAACCAACAGTCATGTCAAGTAAAAATATTTGATGTGGCAACATGGCGACGTGCTGACGTCACAAATTTTGATGACGTGCACCGCAAGTTTCACTAATTTCTCTATATTTGTCATTTGTATGAATGCGTAAGTGACGCTTGAAATGTTGTGAATGAGCAAAACTCTTATCGCAATATGAACATTTAAAAGGCTTTTCACCTGTATGAGTGCGTGAGTGAACTTTTAAATTACTCGAGTCAGTAAATCTCTTATTACAATGTGAACATTTAAAAGGTTTTTCACCTGTGTGAATGCGTAAGTGAATATTTAACTTACCCGACTCGGTAAAACCCTTCTTGCAATATGAACATTTAAAAGGTTTGTCACCTGTATGAGTGCGTAAGTGAACATTTAAACAATTTAACTGAGCAAAACTCTTATCGCAATATGAACATTTGAAAGGTTTTTCACCTGTATGAATGCGCAAGTGAACCTTCAATTTATAAGGGGAATTTAACATTTTACCACAATATGTACACGTACGGTCATTATTAACTTTCTTCTGGTAAACTAAAGAGTTTGGTAGCACTTGGCGTTCTAGGACGACACGTAACACTAACCTATCCTTTCCTGTGCCACCCGACGCTGTAGGATAACCAGGATCGGACGCTTCTTCTTTTTTCCAAACGTCTTCTTCATTTATAAGATGGTCCTCAATGTCGGTAATAGGTTCCTTTTTAATCTTTCCAGCAGACAGTACTTTATCTATCGTGGAATCATTGCTCTTCATAGGAGAATTTGAGCAGCCCGCTAGCATTTGTCGTTCAACGAAAACTCCACTCGACACTGCAGGACGAAAGGAATTCAAATCTTCTTCGTTTAAAATTTCTGTTTTCATTAAGGGAGGATACTCGATGTCGATGGGGGGTTCGTCTTTGACCTGTCCCGTCGATAGTAGCTCATCTACTTTGGACGCATTGATCTTACACCTCTCGATGTAAATCGCAAATCCGTCGTAGCGTGATTTACATTTGTCGCAGATACTCCTGTGGGATGTCACATTCGGATCCTGAAAGGAAAGATATCGGTTGACGTTTCGTGGATAAGTGAAGTGGCGCAGCAAGACCGAATATGGTATTACAATTCCACAAGTCAAATGTGTGATGTAAACTGCGCTTCATACTCACTTCGACGCTGATTATTATCCAGAAACGCCACAAGTTCTCGTCGATGGTTTGCACTCGTGCTTCTTGCAGGCACCAGTCGCAAATGGTCACCGCTCCTTCTGTATTACTCATGGTACTGTGATCGAGCACTTTACAGATTGCAAAAAATTGTTAGAAAGAGGCGAATAGATTACTTTCTGCTGCTCGTCAAGTACGCCTTTTGCACGCTTCTAAAACAGAAAGGTTAGTTTGATGTTTGATACTGGACTGGTCTCACCACACCACAGAACGGTGACACTGGTCACTGGTGTTTGGTGTTGGTGTGGCGGATTCACGAGACGGCAACCATCCGCCCCATATCAGTTGGCAGGCCTGAAGAGTTGGCGCGCCTGGGGAAAAAGGAGGGACGGAACGAGAAAGGTCGGAACCTCTCTCTCTCTCTCTCTCGTCTCTCGACACGACGAACGCCACCGCGGCTCGAGATTCATTTTTGATTTATCTGTACGTAGTTTAAGAAATAAACGAGCCGATTAAACTGTGTATGTGTGTGCTTCTCTTCCCTGCGCAAGAAAGCACACACTGGTTTGATATCACAGTATCACAGAACATTAATTTCAGAGGAGTGACCGAGAGACACTCGAGCACGCGACATTAGTAATGACGTAGAACATTTTTGAGAGGGGCTGATAAACCATGGCTACTTTCTACACTACTTTTTTTCTTATGGGGGATTAATATGGGAAAATTTTCAAGCAGCTGCTAATCTACGTACGTACACGAAAATTTTATTCTTAACCGTCAGCCGTTAGTGGAGGACCGTCCGACGTATAAATCGTGAAACCTCGGAACCCGCCGTTATAAGTCGACGGATTTTCGTGAAACATTTTTTATTCAATTTTGCCATATAAACTGACGTTTATTGACGTCACATCGAACCTATAAAGTCACTGTTCATTTAGGCAGCGGATTAAAATGTTTTAATTCGCTGCCTATTCAATTTTGCTGTATAAAGTGACGTTTTATATGTGTAAAATTGTTTTCGTCGTTGTCAAGGTTGCGGCACTGAAGTTGTCATCGTTCTCATGGTTGTCATCTTGTCAAATTTTCTCTTCAAAATTGAACTTACTCCGCTAAACATCAGTTTATACAGGGTGGTCGTGGCATAATTAACCTTACAAAAAAATTCTGGGTCATTAGGAGGATCCAACAATTCCGAAAAATCCATATTTGGTAGGTCCAAAATGATGAAGAAAAGATCCAAGATTTAATTGTTAGTTACCTAGTTACAATAAATTGACAATTTGCTTTCAAATTTGATAGACGTTTTCTTTTGCCAGTGATTTACTTGTCAGTTTGCATATGTCAATTGTCATTTATATGTCGTCGCCTTTCTTGTTTTCAATGTATTTTGTCTCTTATAATTATTTTTGTACAAGAAGTCTATAAAACCAGTCTTTTTCAAGACTTCACTTACGTTTGTGTTTGCAGTTTGTAAGTAACTAGCAAATTTCATGGGGTCAAGACACTAACGGATAATCATGATTGTGGTTTTAGGTTAGATCTGCTAATAAACACAATATTCAACAAAGAACAACGATTTCAACTTTGAACGGCAAAGGCAACGTCAAGTTTATAAATCGGCTTCAATAAATAACAAAAAGAAACCAGTGTTTATTGAAAAAAATAACTTCAAACTAAATTAGAACAGTAATTTTATAACAAATGTTCTACGTGATTTCCGTTGACATTTATGCACAGTTGAGTACGTCTGTTCCAATTGTCATAAACAGCGTGCAGTATTGCTGAATTTGCGTATGCGGTTCGCAGCGTCTGCTATTCGTTCCCGGAGTTGGTGTTCTGTCTTCTGTGTTTATTTCAACATCATACAATAATCTTTTCATGTGACTTCAAAAATAAAAATCCAAAGGGGTTAAGTCAGGGGAACGGGGAGGCCACCACCGTATTGGACCATTACGGCCAATCCAGCGATTTGGATATCTGCGATTTAAAAAGTCGCGTACATTCTGACTGAAATGAGGAGGTGCCCCCCATCATATGTAAGAATCAAATTTGGTCGCGTCTTTCCAAAACCATGTCCTCCGTATCATTCAGTAGCGAGTGAGGAAGATCATTGCGCAGAAAACAAAGGTATTCTCTTCCATTATGCACTTTCTTTCCCTGACTCCAGCTCTCCCACTCATTCACCAAAACTTCCCTTTCTCTCCTAAGTTCCAGCCTATCAGCGGCCCGTAAAAATATCCTCGGGGCGTAACGGCTCTCCCCTCTTTACATAAATGTATCATTCTCGGAGCACGTGATAATCTTAACGGTATTCGACTTCCAAGAAAGTGAATCCCAAAGTGAATATGGCGAACCTCTTCGAACTTGTAAGTGGCGACACAAAGTCGAGACATCCTAAAAAATTGTTTTTACCGAGACCATTCGAATCAGACTCCATACGCTTCGCTCAAATTTCGTTACCAGGCAAGATATTCTTTCCGATATTCCTAAGAATTGTTGTACTTTATTGGCAGTTTTTTTTTTAAATAAAGAAACCTACACCATCTAGGCTCTCTTCTTCTCTTCCATTATAATATACAATGTCGACGGCAACAATGTTATGCATCGTTCGCCTCTTCCCTTTACATATAGGAGTCCACTAGTCTATATAAATAATTTATATAAAATAAAAGTCTCATTGTGTATACAGGAATGAACATTTATTTGTCCTTTGTATGAATGCGTGAGTGATACCTTAAACTACTAGAATTAGCTAAACTCTTATTGCAATGAGAACATTTAAAAGGTTTTTCACCTGTATGAGTGCGTAAGTGAGCTTTTAAGGAACTCGAATGAGCAAAACTCTTATTGCAATGAGAGCATTTAAAAGGTTTTTCACCTGTATGAATGCGTAAGTGAGCTTTTAAGGAAAGCGAATGAGCAAAACTCTTATTGCAATGAAAACATTTAAAAGGTTTTTCACCTGTATGAATGCGTAAGTGAACATTTAACGTACTCAACTGAGCAAAACTCTTATCGCAATATGAACATTTAAAAGGTTTTTCACCTGTATGAATGCGTAAGTGATACTTCAAGTCACAAGGGTAATTAAAAGTTTTACCACAATATGTACACATACGGTTATTATTAACTTTCTTCTGGTGAACCATAGAGTCTGGTAGCACATGGCGTTCTAAGACGACACGTAACACTAACCTGTCCTTTCCTTTGCCACCCGACGCTGTAGGATAATCAGGATTGGACGCTCCTTCTTTCTTCCAAACGTGTTCTTCATTTATGAGATGGTCCTCAATGTCGATAAGAGGTTCCTTTTTGATCTTTCCACTCGACAGTGCTTCATCTATCGTGGAATCGTTGCTCTTCATAGGAGAATTTGAGCAGCCCGCTAGCATTTGTCGTTCAACGAAAACTCCACTCGACACTGCAGGACAATAGGAATTCCAATCTACTTGGTCTGATATTTCTTTTTTAATTAACGGAGGATATTCGATGTCGATGGAAGGTTCGTCTTTGATCTGTCCCATCGATAACAGCTCATCTACTTTGGACGCGTTGACCTTACACCTCTCGATGTAAATCGAGAATCCCTCGTAGCGTGATTTACATTTGTCGCAGATATTCTTGTGGGAGGTCATAATCGGATCCTGGAAGGAAAGATATATCAGTTAAGGATCGCGGATAAGTGAAGTGGCACAGTGAGACCAAACACATTATTACAATTCCACAACACAAACGTGTGACGTAAACTGCGCCCCATACTCACTTCAGAGCTGATTATCTGCCAGAAACGCCACAAGTGGTCGTCGATGGTTTGCACTAGTGCTTCTCGCAGACACCAGTCGCAAGCGGTCATCACTTCTTCCGTACGACTCATGGCACTTGATGTACAGAAACTGATCGAGCACTTTAGAAAAAGGCAAGCAGATTAAGTTTGTATATTAGAAATTTGAGCCAAACACAAATAATAACAAGGTGACAAGGTTGATTGACAAGTGAAAATTGGTGAAAATGGCCGAAAAGGCTAATCGCTAATCATAAAATAATAAAGAGTTATAGAACAGAAACTGCAATGTTCGGTAGGGATAACTTTTTGCAGCGCTGTCGGTGACTGACCAATGCAACTAAAACGATGATAACAGATTTTACAGGTTTCGTCCTTCCAGCTGTTGGTAATCAGGTTTGTTTCTGCATCGATTGGAATCGGTTTCAAACTGTCAGAGGCATGTGTAGTAGAAATTATTCTGACAGTTCGAAACCATTTCCAATCGCTGCAGAAACAAGCCAATTTTTATTAAAGATATCAACGTTTCCGTCTCATAATTATTCATTAAATGTGTAACAAATGATATATTACGCTGCATTTTGCACTTGTTTTACTTTGAAAATGTATCTAATAATGGTACGAAGAAGTTGATATCTACTGATGAATAAGAATGTGTAAAGAAATCACCTTTAATGTATTGTATTTATTCATTTATTATTTAAATTTCTAGAATTACACTAGAACATTTTACATGAAATACAAAAAAGAGCGATGTAAATAGACAGCAGACCAACAATAAAAATAACAATAATTACTAATAGAATGAAGTACATTTTTAGTAAACACATTTATCATAGAGAAATATAGATGTTACTTACCATTTGTCTCTTGGGCAAATGTAGAGCAGGAAAGGCGGTATACTTAATGCCCTTCTTGCCAATCGGGACAATATCTTCAGGCATGAAGTGTATTTGACACACCATGTGATTCCTGTAGATAGTTTGTCTATCCATAGTCTTCAGTTTGGGATTCCTGATCTGCTGTACCGCTGGGAACCGATGAGATGAGACATCCGCAGCTGCAGGACATCCTGGCACAGCACATTTTTTGTAGGTCTTTTCCCTTTCCTCACAAGACCTCATTTCCATTATTAAATAAGCCGCACAATTTATTCACCACAAACGAATTTCACTTATATTCGAAAGGTAATGTCACGTTTATGTGATTACTGTGTGGTTGTGGTTAGGTTCGATCAGCCGATAAGCGCACAGGACGCACAGAATACACGTTGGCTGCCAAACTTTTCAAATTCTCTGCTCAAATTTTTACTCAAATTTAACTCAAATTAATACAACAGCGCCATCCTTTGACTGACCAAGTCAGAAAATAAATCTCAAGGTCGCCCATAAGACTTTCTGTTCTATAAACTTTTATTATTTTATGAGGCTAATCCGCCCAAACCATACCGGTGTTGCCAAAATGTGATGAATTCATTGGCGGGAAATTTGAAATATTTGTTCTGTCGAGTCATGCCTTGGTATTCATATTAAGCGTTTTTAAGTGTCGGTCATTTTATTTAATAATAATTGATTATATTAAAGTGGCACCTAATTTAAGAACCTTTCCTCAAAAGTCTATTTGTACCTATGCAGCTGACATATACCTAGGTATATGATACTATTAGTTTGAGTTATTTTTTGTTCAACTAGCCAAGTGCTAAATAATGCGTTTAATTATTTATAAATACATTGTGACACAAAGTCAACTGTTTATTTATGTTTTCAGAAAGTATATATATATATATATATATATATATATATATATATATATATATAGTTAGAAATAATCCTATTTTAGGAAAGTAAATACATTTTAAAACAATTTATTTGTATTTCGTTTTAACAAATATGTATATAAATAGAAATATTTCTAATTCAGGAAAGTGAATAAATTTTAAAATAGTATATATTTATTTGTTTTAACAAATATATAATTACCTATAGTATAGGTTTACGTTATCTTAATACCTAGAATATTAATATGTAAGGTCCTATCAATAAAATGTTATATAAGTTTGAAAAGAATTAATACTGGTGATCATTTAGAGCGGATGTACTTTGCACATTGAAAGGTCCTTCTGGAACACGCCTCAAATTCTCTTGAATCTCTTTCACTTCACTTACACTAGCCCTCTTTAAACTAGTACTCGCTGAAACACGTTGTTTTTTTGTAGAGATAAATCTTAGCCGAGGCTTGATAATCCTTTTGTTAGTGTTTTTCTTGCATTTAAATTTATTTTCTTTGGCGAGTATGCTGGGGCACGTAGTAAATTTGTTGACAACTAACAAATTTTGATGAATTTGACTTAATACTGGGTCATCAGGTATCCCATAATTACAGTTTTCTAAATTTGCGAGTAGATTTTTTATTTTTTCAATATTTTTCTCCTTGTTGAAATTTTCCCTTGATAGAGTGGCTAAGCTTTCGGACAGTGACATGCTTTCACTAACATTTTCATGGCAAACCAAGTAACCACAAATATATCCTTTTAATACCAATATATGTATGTGTTTACAAATAATTTTCCTCTCTTTGTAAAATGGACAGTCACGGGAGTACATGTGGCTACATATGTTACAGGATACACATATTTCTCGACAGCACTTTTCATTTAATAAGTGTTTAACAATATAGTATATGACTTATCTTCATTCTTCTGAATTCTCCATGTAGAACCATTGTTTATAACATCATAACTGTGAGACTCCTGTACTGCTTGTTTATGATGTGGTGTGCATTGTCGAGACCTTTTGGCCTTTTGTTAGCCTTATGATTCTCTCAACACTTTTATCTCTTACATGCCTAATTACTGCATGAAGTCCTTTATCCAAGCGTTTGACAGTTTTTCTCTCTAGATAGTAGTATTTAATTGTTTTATGCATTGATTCCAAATGCATATTCGTGTTTATTGAGGAGTTTTGCCTAAAACAGTACGCCCATTTTCTTATTGTGGCCGTATGTATTTTTGAAGTACTCTCCGAAGAATCTAGTTTCAGTGGCACCTAGCAAATGACATATTGCATTTTGTAGTGATGTGAAGAAAATATATCTTCAGATGTATGTTGCTGCAAGGTCTTCAAAATTTTATAAGTTTCTGCACGTTTCTCCTTATTATTTATTTTTGTCAAGTTGGACTGTCATGCTCGATCTACATGCCATGAGCAATACAAATGTTCTGCATTTCCTCCCACTGTGTCGAGCCATGCATTGAAAAATGTTTCGTCCATGTCTGACATGGATATTTTGCAATTGACAGTTCCTGAAACAAGTTCATAAATTTTAGGCTCTAATGTAGCCCGTTCAGCCCGTGTGTAGGTACTATCTACAGCTATGATATTGGGAAAGCTTTGGATCTTTTGCCTTTGGAATTTATTCATTAGAATTAGATAGAAATCATTTTTTTCTAACAAAATGTGATCCTGACCCTGCGGTTTGTATAATCGAATTGGATTTTCTTCTACAGACATGCACTCTTGGACCCAAAGATTTAGGATGTTTTTTCCCCATCTCTTAACTTCATGTTGAAACTACTTTTAATATTTCTGACATCTTTGGCAGTTAAGAGGTCTATGCGTTCCAGAGGATCTCCAATTTTATCTCGTGTACTCTCCAAAATTCTGTTAATAATAGAATATTTAATTAGATACCCAGAAGAAGGAACTACTAGTTTTTAGCACTGTATGTTATAGTATAATAGTAATAATAATAACTTAAATTTACCTTTGTGTAGTTACTCCAGAAATAAGTTTGGATGCAATACAGTTTCTGTCAGGCTTTGGCAGTCTCATACAAATGTTTTTGCTCAAAATCATGACCATAATAAATTTTCTGCCATTCAATGTGACATTTCCTGTTTTCACATGTTACTTTAATATAAGTGGTGCATGAGTGGTTCATTTTACATGAACCTTGACATTTCTGCAGTCGCTTCTTCTGTGCTTCATCTTTTGTAATATAACCTATAAATAAGAATATATCATTATGACATGATTATTTTGCATGAATGCAAGATATGAATATAAACTTGTTTTACTCCTGTTACAGTTGTAGTATAACACTTCTCCAATAGTGTTGGCTGCCTTACTTTTTAGAACATAATAACAGTCATTCACTTTTTCCATTTCATTTTTCCAATGTTCAAATTCTAAAACAATAATGAAACGTGTTGATTTCAAGTTATCTTCCATAATAAAGATCGCTTACCATTCTCACTCGCCATGACAAAATAATATGTTTCAAATTGTATGGAATGATTTTATTCCAGATGGCAAATTAACTCTTTCCTATTTCTGAAAGTATTATCACAATTTTCTTCCAAACAACAATTAAACCATCTGCTATCACCTCCATAGGACCACGCTTTTGGATCAGTTTTGTGAACTTCTCTCACATGTCTATTATGGGAAGACTGGTTTGCAAAAGGTTTTTTCACATATGCTGCGTATAATTGGAATTTTTGTCAAACATTAGAAGAGCAGTTAAAAGTTAAATCGTATTGTTGTAACTCTTTTACTTTTACGATTACTCACGAAACAATAAAACAAATCAAGTAAATATTCTAATGAACTTTCAACACAAAACAAGTAAACAAAATTTTGTACTTTAACCTCACTTTTGGAACTTGATGAACAAAATCTAAATTTATGTACATCTGGCAACGTTGGTATGGCAAGGGCGAATTAGCCTTTCGTAAAATGGCCCTGACTGTAGCGCCTCTTACGGCAGACGTTCAACTACCTGAACTACGACTGAATGTAGTTCTATGCTTGACGGCAAATTTGAATGCGCGATGAAAGTGTGACGTCAGAATTTGGTAACCATGGCAACTGTTTCAACACAATTTTTTTCTTATAGGAGATTAACATGGGAAAATTTTCAAGCAGCTGATAACCTACGTAAACAAAATTTCTTAACTATCAGCTGTGAAAAATAAGAAACATTGGAGTATGTAGTTTTCTTGTATATAAACGAATACATGATTGGTTATGGAGGAAGGAAGAAAAAAGTGATTTATTTCGGAGGTGGCACCTCAATTTAATTAAATTTGACGCCATCTGTCAGAAAATATGACAAAGACAGTTTGTGAACCAATCAGAAGCACAAAAATAAGAGGCGTGGTCGTGAAAGCCTGAGAGAAGGGAAAATCAAGGTTAACCTGTTATGTCGTAGTCGCTTCTGATTGGTTAACAAATTGTCAATTTCGTATTTTAACAAGTGGCACCAAATTTGAATTAGAGTGAAATGTCACCTCTGTAATAAATCACGTTTTTTTTCTTTCCTCCATACCGTATCATGTATTCTTTTGTATACAAGAAAAGTACATACTTCAGTGTTTCTTATATTTCACATGTGATAGTTAAGAAATTTCGTTTATGTACTTTACCAGTCACTTGAAAATTTTCCCATGTTAATCGCCCATAAGAAAAAAATTGTGTTGAAACAATTGCTATCAGTTGTCATGGTTACCATCCCCACTCCCACATGTTCTACGTCATTACTTTCCTCGCGTATTCAAATTCTCGGGAGAATACAAAAATATATTTTTTTTCTCTCTCTGAACATGGAATATTTAAAAAAGACATAATATGTCAATCGAAAGTATTTCAAAAACGTGTTTCAGAGACACCAGTCTTACAATGCGGCGACGATCCGTTTAAAAATTATGGCACTTTCAAAATGCTATTTTCCATAAGAGGTTATGTCGTCAAAAATTAAAACTCACCAAAAAATCACCTTTCGTCCATAAGATACTGTCGAACATGATGGTCCACTTCTTTTTTTAAATTCCTTCTCAAATTCTTTGCAAAATATGTTAAATGCGATTTTCTTTCGATATGACCAAAATGGACTACCTAAGCGTGACGTCACAAATGGGCGGAGCTAAGAAACCTTTCCAAACGAACCGAGAAAGCGTGCAATTTTCTAATTAGAAGATTTTATTTTCAAGTTTGTAATTAGTTTTGACGTGAATAAGAGTGGCCAGGTCAATATTTGGTGAAAACTTACGACGGTTCAACGTTTTAACAAAGTATTTTTGATAAAAGGTAAGTCTAATTATTATTTGCTGCACAACAATTGTGGGTTGAAATAAGTGAACAATTGAATGCTTTTCCTGGTGGTAGCAGTAAAGAGTGGTATCAATGGAGGAAGGTAAACATTTCATTTTGTATGCTATCTAGAAGGATATGCACTATAGAAATATAACCTTGATAATACTGTCATTTTCGTATCATTTGTTAGGTCGCTTTTTATTTAAAACACCGAGGGCGGGTTGTATCGCAATGAGTTAAACACTCGATGATCCACGGATCAATTGACAAGCCGATCAAATTTGACAATTGATCAACGAACGATGCGTTGTAAGGTCAAAACTTGACAGTCGATTAGTTGACCAAAGATAGTACACTGTTGCCGGCTCTTGCGGCATCATTTTTATTGTTCCGTGGATGAATTCCCGCGATTATTTGATTTTGTTTGCGCACAGATTTGGCTTGATTACTTTCGTTTGGTATCCGTTTAGTGTAGCGTTGAATGATTTCAGTTTGTTTCAATTTGTGTGTCATTTATTTTTTAGTTGTTATAGTACGTATTAGTTCATTTTGTGTGTGTATTTCGTTATAGCCTTAGTTCTTAGTTGTATATAATAGGTATAGTAAAGTATAAAATTCTAGTAGAATATTTCTTTTGCCTAGTACTGTAGATAGTGCGCAACGCTCTACTGCAATTTACAATGAATGACCTGAGGAAGTCTGGTCAGTGGAAAAAACTGTGAAATATATTTTCTCATAGGTACCCTTGAATTTCAGAAGAAAGCAATAGGACTCCGAGCTTTACCCTGTCCGAAGAGTCTCTGTTAGTAAGCTTAGTGAGGAAGTTTGCTAATGTCTTAGAAGAAAAGATGACTTATACCCAAACTAATAAGAAAAAAGCAGAAGCTTGGGCTCACCTTGCAGAAGATTTCAAATCAACATCGGGCGAAGTATGCAGAACTCCTAATATTTTTTAGAAATAAATATGTCAACCTTAAAAGAAGGAGTAAAGAAGGAATATCTCTGCAATATTTCCTCCAGGTGATAAAATTTTAACATGTGTACAATCAATGGCCCTGATGCATTTTGGAAAATTGTCTATTTCAAAAAAATCTTTCTTCAATTTATTAACATCATTCGGAGTATCGAGTAGATTTATGTAATGGGGTCCCATTCTCGCCAAACATCTTAGGACTAAGGTGATGACACGGCTTGTTGTGGATTTATCGATGCCACTGAAATCACCAAGGATCTGAAGGATACAGCCCGTAGCCAAATAGCGTAATGCGATTAGGTAGCAGCCTTTCCTCTGGCGTTAGGGATGTATTCCTGAAGAAAAGGAAAATATTTGTATATAAATATATCCACATTCAGCTATTAGTGAGATAGTGAATTAATGAAATAAAAATTTAACATTAGGTATAACCACGATATGGAAGTCATGGGTATACTTTGAGGAAATAATTTTAATTCAATCATGTACGTTACTACCATATGAAAATTTAAGATTAAAGTTATTTAGATAAATGACCAAGCATGGGAATTCACACTGTTGATTTAACACGGTGTTTTGAATGCTGGTAATACAATTATTCAGAAACTAACACACTCCTTCAACAAGATAACTTATCTCTAATGGTTTCAACTAGAAAGTGAACAGTTCCTTTCGTGAAACGAAACTTGTCCTGGAATTCTCTTTCGTTCCATTTCAGGATATAGTCAGTCGTTGGACGAAACTGTCTTACAGCCCTCGGGAAAGCTTCCATCATAATGAGTTCTCTGAAGTCTTCATCATCAGTCAACTCTTCTTATTCTTCAAGTAAATTACCTATAGCAAAGGTATCATTTGTAATTTCAGAAGGGATCAAAAATCATTTTACTAATATTTTCCACAAAAAAACTGCAACTCAAAACTTACCCATGTGTTTTTATAAAAATATCGGTGTACCAAAATAGCTCCTTAATTCACTTATGTATATGAATTCACAATAAAAATAAATATAAAAGGAAAACGCATTAAACCCCACTATCTAACCTAAAAAACCAGTTTCAAATAATCGTTATAAGACCACAGATCACCGACTTTCTTTCATTTCTGTGCTTGATCCTTTGTTAACTTGCCGAAATCGGTGAATCAGTTTTTCGCATGTTGACAGACTGTCGATCCGAGAGTTAACTCGCCGATCGATGCGATACAACGCAGTTTTCGGACTTGATCCGTGATCAGCGGCCTCGATCAATGATCAGTTGGTTAACTCACTGCGGTACAACCCGCCCCGAGATTTTCACCAAAAATACAACGTCTTTATTCCACCGCTAAAACGATCTCTCTCCACACACACAGAACGCCTCCTCGGAACACGGAACGCCTCCTCGAAACACGGAACGCCTCCTCGAAACACGGAACACCTCGCTGTCATCCGTCTGACCTTGCTCTGTCCCGTGCTTCTCGCCCATCGGTCCGCTACCTGCCGAACACTAAAGTCACTAGATGCGGAAAGTACCGCAATTCAATGTCCCAACGTGTTAGAGAGAGAAGTACATTTTCGGACACAATATGGCGGATTACATCTACAATCTGTCTGTTCCATGCCGACTGTTGTGTTTTGTGGCTTGTAGGTTATGTGTCATATTTGTTTATGATTTGTTGAAATAAATTTTTATGTACATTAAACCAGAAGAAAACACAAAGTCTTCACCACCAATTTATTAACCAAAGAGCGACCGGTTTCGACTATCTAGTAGTCATCATCAGGCTCGTAATATTAAAGCATTTTAGGGCTCACGCTGAACGATATGTAAGACGTCACAGATAAACAGACAACACAGTTAAAATTAAAAATTAAAATGTTTCCTTCACACATCGAACAAAACATAAGAGACATGGAAACAGCCCTAATAGGAATAACATCCTCATGATCGTTGTAGGCGGTTACTACGCGGTAGTCCTGACGGGTGTTGAGCAGGACTAACAATGGACTTCTCAAAGTTGTTTAAATGCGGCGTGGTAAACAAAAAATATTTTTTATTTACCATATATATATTACTTACCATATATATATTACTTTACCATATATATATTATTAGATATTTTTTGTTTACCACGCCGCATTTAAACAACTTTGAGAAGTCCATTGTTAGTCCTGCTCAACACCCGTCAGAACTACCGCGTAGTAACCGCCTACAACGATCATGAGGATGTTATTCCTATTAGGGCTGTTTCCATGTCTCTTATGTTTTGTTCGATGTGTGAAGGAAACATTTTAATTTTTAATTTTAACTGTGTTGTCTGTTTATCTGTGACGTCTTACATATCGTTCAGCGTGAGCCCTAAAATGCTTTAATATTACGAGCCTGATGATGACTACTAGATAGTCGAAACCGGTCGCTCTTTGGTTAATAAATTGGTGGTGAAGACTTTGTGTTTTCTTCTGGTTTAATTACCATGGCCACCTTCGAGATACTGGACAACCTTCGGTCTTTTATGTACATTATTTTCTCGTGAAATTTCGTTTTTACTTTTTGGGAATTAAAAGGCCAAGTTGTTGTATCCTATGTTGTAAAAATGGAAGCAAAAATAGGTTATTTCGATTGCCTACAGGTAAAGGTTTCATATCTTTTTTCAATTTGGTGAGATATATAAATTTTAGGTAAAGACAACATTAATAAAACGAGTCTGTGAATAAATCTTATAGGTAGGAAATATATTCGTTTTATTTTGATTATGAAGATTGTCGAAATGTAGAATTCGAGACGAGCAAATTTTTGTTTTTTATTTTGAATTTGGCGCGTCGTGGCGCGGACACAATATGGCCGCCCATTGCGATACTTTCCACATTTAGTGACTTTACCGAACACTAAAGTCACTAGATATTAAAAGTAGAAAAGCAATTCATTGGACCAATGAGTAAGAGAGAGAACCACCCGTTTGGGAACAAATATGGCGGATTTTCATATAAACAGCTGTTGGAAAAACGTATCGATTAGAATTTAAGGTTATATTTCTCCGTTTCTATTTACGTTCAGTGTGGTGATAGGTAAAATATATAGTATTTGTGATTTGTTTGTGTGATTTGACTATTAAGAACGTCTGAAATGCCTTCGTGTTGCGTGTGTAAATACAATGCTCGTGAGAGTAATGTGGGATTATTCAAATTACCTAGCGGTAAGTTGTAGCACATTGTAGCTAAAATTATTTAATTATTGTTTAATAACATTACATGATATTTGTTTGTTTAGATGTAAACAGAAGAGATATATGGAAAAGGGCTGTTGACAACAGGGAACAGGGAATTACATGAAAATCTTGCAGAAAATGCAAGAATTTGCGAGGTTAGTTCGTTATAAAATAATTAGCAATTTGCAATATTTCACTTTGGTAACTTTTAGACATTTTTCTGAAATGCAGTTCGAGCAGAATAGGGCCGATGGAAAGAAGTTATTGAAGTGGAATGCTGTTCCTGATTTACTGCACAGGACATTGTGTGAATTCAACACAAGTGTAGAAGTGAAACCTTCGACTTCTACACATAATATATGTGAAGTACAATCTGAGGTTCATGAAGAATCTGAGTCTGAGAATCTGTAAATGAGAAATCAGAATCTTCCTTATCCTAGTATTCGTACGCTCCAGCATCGCCTTCAAAGCTTGAAATTTAAACTAGGTATTTTGGAAGATGTTATCAATCTGTTAGAGTTAAAGGTATGTAGCAGTTATAAATTGTGAGTTTGGTTTAGTTTTTATTTTCCTTTCACGTTTTCCTCATCTTCCACATATTACATTTAGTAGAAGGAAAAGTAGGTAGCCTTTCAAGACCAAATTGTTTAATTTAGTTTACTTTTTAGTACTATTTTTTATTTATCCACTTTAGTTTAATAAATGTATGTTTGTTCTTTGATAGGTGAAGCTGAGGAAGATGCTGTTGCTACTCATGTGTTGGTATTTATGCTTGTGGGATTGAGTACAAAATAAAGGACAGGTATGTGATGTTCAAATAATTAACTAATTAATAATGATTCATTACATATACATGACAGTGAGGTGTAGAATTAACATTACTGTATACAATGAATATTAAAAATTAATTAGACAATTAGGGTAAAACTTACATTACTTCTATTTTTATTTTTAGGATTCCTCTCTACTGGAGAACACCGAAACCAAAAAACTGGGGGAAGGAATCCAGTCCAGAAGTATCGAAAACAGCGAAATGGTGTTGGTTGGACCAACACTCGTCTAGATTCTTGTTAATCTCGTCAGATAATACCGTTCGTTTTGTAGGTGTAAGTGAAAACGGCCAGGACAAGAAACCCAATGTGAAGGGACCCCTAACAGGGTATGAAGTGTGCGCAACATGTTAAACTTTAACAGATATAGTCTAAGACTAGTGATCTAGATCTAGTGACTAAGACTAGTGACTAAGATCTAGTGACTTTACCGAACACCTACCACGAGCGCCATCTGTTGTGGGGACCACCCGCCTGGTAGTCCCACGTGACACCCCTTACACATTTCTTAGACATGGCAAGACCTAAAGAAAAATACAAAGGCAAAGCGGTGCGTTGAGAAGAGGTCTGCAACAGTAACCGGTGGCGGACCTTTGGTCGATGTCAAATGGGACGCAACAGAAGAACAAATACTTGAATTAATTGCACCGGAGACGATTGATGGCGATGTAGGTGTCCCAGTGCCAGAGGTATCGTTTGCGTTCGAAGATGTAAGTTGTTTTTTGTTTCGATTGTGTGAAAATTAAATGAACTACACTCACTTATGGCGTGTCACAATTTCACCGGCACATATCTAACTCCACATAAACTGATCCAAATGTACAATTTACAGGCAGGTGCAGGCCAGGAAGCAGGTGCTTCCACCCCCAAAACCAATGAGGTGGGCTCCAGCGAAGGGTGTAAAGTAAGCTACAAAGTAGTCCAGTGTGTGCAATACATTCTTGTTTAGTAATCTTAAACCAATGCAGATAAGTTGTTATTTCATTCCTGTTATAATCTGTGGTTAGTATGTAGTACGTTGTGTGTTGGGACCCTTCCGCATTTATAATCAATGAAACATTTTTGTGGTCGAGTATATGTCGTGAAGTAACCGTAACATTCTAATACAATAGTATAGTTTCAGGCGAGTGTCAGCTCCATGGGCGCCACACCCAGGATTGATATGAAAAGAAGACTTGTGAAAAGCAAGCGGCTGGAAACATCAACCAGGATCTCCGAGTCTCGTCGAGATAGAGAAAAAGAAGATGGAGAGTGCGGAGGAGTACTACTCCGAGAAGAAGAATTATTTGGTATGGAGGAGGAAAAAAAATACAATTATTAAAAGAAGAAGTGGATTGTAATAAGTTGATTTTGCAAGAATTAGTCAAATTAAATAGTAAATAGTGAAACGTATATTTAATTTATAACATATCAACACAATATTTCTGAAAAAATTAATTATTAAATGAGAACAACAACACAAATTATATACAAGGCAAGGTTTGCTTTCACAAGAATCAGAAAGTTGTTTGTGATGTCAGTACTAGGCGCAGGAAGTGTGTTGTGTTCGCAAAATACTCACTGTGACGAATCCAGACACCACAAACCAATTTAGATACCACAAATCACTTTTATATACCTACATGTAAACAGCAACAAACATTATTTCTATCATATACACAGCTGAGAACAAAAAATAATAAGGAATTATACCATTCGCATTTCGTTAAAAATGGGTTGCAGCAATCCGTCATTGAAGCCTCCTTGCTTCAACTAAATCTGCATTAGCTGGATCATCTTCCTCTACCGGTTCGAAATACATTCCAAAGTCCACCTATAACAAACACAATTTAGCATTAGAGTCATAATACAATGAGGTTTCATTATGTAACTAAACCTGTTCAATCTCATTATCCATCTCTGGGTCTGGAATGTTTTCATCAATGCACATGTTATGTAGTATAACACATGCATTGATGATTTTCGATGCCCGGTGAGGAGTATAATGCAATACTCTGTGCTTCAGAAGGCAGCGAAACCTGTTCTTCAAGACACCATTGCATCTTTCGATGTCGCTCCTAACAGTTTTAAGACGAGCATCGAAGGCTTCCTCACTTGCAGAATTAGGCGGACGATCCATGGGTGTCATCAGCCACGGTCTCAGCGTATAACCTGTGATACAATGATACATGCTCATTTTTCACATGTTGCAATTACACATATGAACGCGAACTTTCGCATATATCTCGTCCCCCTTATCACGCATTGCCATATATGTATTAAACTTTTTAATTAAGCACGGCACTGTGTAATGAGGGGGACGATATATTTCAAACATATACGATAATTCAAATAGTTACAGTAAGTGACATTTATACTCTTACCGGAATCACCAAGGAGGTAATATATATTGTGCGGATCTCTCCGGTACAGCTCTTCCATGACTGGAGCAATACTAGATTGCTTGTAGATGTGGACGTCATGGCAACTACCAGGGAATCTGCTATTGACGTTTAGAATTTTTAATTTGTCGTCACATACCTGAATACAAACAAAAACATCTCATTACAAAATGTATTACTTTATACATGTCAGTAAAACTTTCATATATAGACATCATAAGAGTAGACAATAATTGTACATTTCCACTTACCAATTGAACATTTATGGAATGGTAATTTTTCCTATTGACATATATGTGTTCCTGTCCTCCTTGCGGCATTACTATTGCAACATGAGTGCAGTCTATCAAACCCACTACACCAGGAAATTGATACTTGTTATAGAATCTATAAATGTGAAAGAATTTAGCTGGTTCTTCGAAAATGTACAAGTGTAAATACCTTGTGCGTATATTTTCCATTTCTTGGAGATTCCCTGGAAAATGCACAAAGGTGTTGAAAATGGCGGGTTCGTTTAGTGCATCAGTAACCTCGGTTATTGCACGGGAGACACTCGACTGGCTAACGGCCGAGAAAATGTTGCTTCCAATGATTTCCTGATAGCTGCCTGTCGCAAAGAAACGAAGGGACACAATTACCTATAATACAAATATTTGCATTATGCAATTTATGTGTACACCAGTCATGATGCATTTCTTAAATATTACGCATACTTTAAATTAGATGGCCACATACCTTCGTCTGAATGTTTATGTCGGATGACCTAGCAGGGGCTTTAAGGTGTGGCGTTAGTAATAGTATTAATCTTCGGGTCAGGCCTTTAGTAAGCCGAAACATTTTCACAAATTTCACGTCTTCCAATTCAAATGGATCCATACCTTTGTAAAAGGTACGTGCTGGATATTCTGCTTGTTCCTCCGCATCTACAAAATGCAATGATTTATGCTTGAATAATATAGAAGTTACTGCTACAATAAAACACTGTGCTTACCTTGAAGATTGTCTAAGACAATACCATACACTCCTGCCCTTCCCTCGCGATAAATGTTATTCATGTTATACACGACAGGAAAAAAACCACGAAATACTAATTATAACCCTAATTATTACTACTAATAACTAATATTTACACCCACGTGGCCACGTGTGAAGATTGGCAGATTATAGGTTAGGGACGTGCATCGCATATCGCATGTCACCTTTCTCTCTCGCCGGTTACGTCATTCTCTCATCACACTTCACGCTCACTCAAAAAATAGCAGGGGTGCGTTCAGGAGGGTTCAGGAATAACGCTCTGAGTACATGGAGTGCACTCAAGTTATTCCGTGGCGTTCAGAACAGTGTTATTACTACCGGTACAATTGTACTGAAATCAGTACAATGGGTCATTTTTCAGTACATCAGTACAATTAGGGTGGAAATCAGTACAATGACGAAAAACATGTTTTTAATTTTTATACATTAGCAATTTTGGCCAAATTGTACGTTCTGTGTGTCACAAAACCTGTTGTGACTTTAGTTTCGCTGTGTCCTGTGACTCCTGTGTTCACGTGCCGTGTGCAGTGCCGTACAAGCGTGCCACGTATGACAAATGACAAACCTTTGAAACGTTTACTGTTCTGTGTTCTGTTTACGAAAGTGAAGTTCTGTGTAAGGTTTAAACGAGTTTAAAGTTTTGTTTTTTATTTTTTAAATATATTAATGTTAAAGGATATTGTTTTGTTTCAATATGCAGACTTTAAACATCCTTTTAGACTTATGGACATTAAAGTTACTGTAAAGTGCCATACTTTTTGAATTTTAATAGTTTCATTTCAAATTTTGACCGCCAATACACGAAACTATAGAACATAAAACGTTAAATTGAAGTAAACTTCTGTCAGTACAATTGACATGAAAATCAGTACAATGAAAACGTCGAAATCGGTACAACGAAAAATTCCCTAGTAATAACACTGGTTCAGAAACGTATCGAACACAGTCTTGGGCAATTAATTTAATCGTTTAGTAATCTGTGGAGTAAATGGTCGGAGTGCGCTCTTTTCTACCCAGTCTGAAGTGGAGTAAATCGGACAGTTTTTCACAGATCACCACACTATTTATTTATAGTGAGGTTAGGTTCTTCGTATCTTATTCTTTGTGAAAATACGGATGTATCAATCCGTGTAATCTATGGATGTATCGAATACAAATACGTATACATCACAGACCATTAATATAACTAGACCCGGTGTTCCCATTAGAAACTGATCTTTGTTTACATGCCAACATAGCCGATAGGCGCGGTGTAAAGGGGGAAGAAAATATGGCCGCCTTTGACGAATTTTGACAGCGTACAAAGTAGCTATCCATAGGCGTATCAATAATAAGGGGCAAAAAGGAAACAAAATTAAGAAAATAATTTATTTATTATTTAGATCAACGGGCAATGAAGCCCTTTACATGCTAGGTAACAAAGGTACGAAATAAGTGACAAATGATAAAGAAGGACATAGATTATCAAAATCATCATGACAGTAATAATGCATACAATAAGTATAGTCCAAGACCCATCTGTCAGAAATTTGCTTTAGATTGGCATAAGAGGTAACCACAATGTTTTTACATGAATACCTCGGGAATAATGTCTAGAATAAGGATTGACTTATTCTCCAAAGCGCATCGGTCGGGAACATTGTTAAAAATGCAACAATTTAAAAAGAAATTAAAAAACGCGTGTTGCCCGAATTGTTTTGCTTCTAACTTTTTAAGTATTGAATTTATAAGAAGTTGAAGAGAGGAAAAAGTTGCAGAATCTATTTTTACATAAAATGGCATAGGTTATAAATTCAAAAATTTATTAGCGGTTTTGCCAAATAGTAATAAACAACAAAAAATCGGCCCAAAAAAGTGTTTTTTTTAACTTATTATTTTAGGCACTTTAAATTGTAGTTAGGACTTCCATATCACAGGTACAAAATCCTCAAGTTATAATAAAAGAATCGAGTAAATTTCGTTTCGATCGGATTATTAGAGTTTGCACAATAATTTTGCAATCCAGAAAAATCGAAAAATATTGAAAATTTTCAAAATTGTTTAAATTTTTTTCCACTATTCGATTTTAATAAAACTAGCGGTCATATATAAGAGGGAACAAGCTTTCATGTACTTTTGTCAGAATTAAAAAATATTTATTAGAACGGATACAGTCATTGTTTAAAGTTGGTGTCGTTTTTTTTTTGCTTATAAACAAATAGATTATCTCTGCGAATTTTTTGTTAAATGAAATTCTGAAAACATAGCAGGAAAGTACTCAGAAAGACGCTTCTTTTTATTCATAATAAGTTGCTATTTTGCTCCTTAGTTTCTGAGATATAACTCCTCAAATTTGTTTAGTGTTTAATAAAATGGTTAATAATGGTTAATAAAATAACTATTTTTTCTCATATCTTAAGAAATAATTATTTCTCACAGTAACCAGTATAATGGTTTTGTTGAAATTTACATTAAAAAGATTGAAATTTCAATTAAAAAAAATGTCTCGCTTCGAATTTTGACAAATTCATAAATTTGACATTTCTATTAAATACAGTTACAGGGTAGAAATTAATTACCTTGTAGTACTTTTAGGTTCAAAAACTTGATGCAGCGGCAATGAAACAGCATCTCTCTTTAAATATCTAGCATTGTCGGTTGCACCTATTTTAGACACAAAATCATCTTTATTGAAATGTTTTGAGCAAATATAGGACGATTTTGTTATGTTATCATTTTCGCTAAGTCTCAAAACAGAAATCCAAATATTTCTTTTAATTGGATCTACTGGAAACCTATAATAATAACACTGATAGAACGCCACTGAGATGATACATAACCTAAAAAAATTTCATTAATAAATTTCTTTATTTACCTATGAAAAGACAATCCCGAGGCTTTCCCTGCATCACTATAAACGTTGCATATCTTGCACCTATTAACCATTGTTAAATGTTTCCTATTTTTATCAAAATTACTCCCGGTTAGTTTTGGTTTGGTTAGGTTAGCGTGTGACAGACTAGGACGCAATGTTGCCACGTGTCTTCTCATAACGAAAGTCTATATTATTTTAGATTTACGTACAACTGACCAACCGCAGGCGAAGTAGGCTGGATGTATAAGCAAATCGTAAGCGAGAATTCTTCATTTGCATTCATGCAACAGCGCAAAAAAACGCTTAGAATGTGCTAAGATCTTGTCAATACATTATTTTGTAAACAAACGGGTCTAGTTATATTAATGGTCTGTGGTATACATACATATTGATACGTATCTATTTCATATATTGCAAAGTCAACTTGTTGAATGTACATCTGTGACCTACATCATTCTCTATAAAATCATGAATGACAAAAATGTAAGTTTGATGTTATTAGAGTAGATAGATAAATGATACTTATAATGAAATATTCATATTTCAATTTATAAAATATTTTTTTAATTTCTAGGTAGATACAAGAGTCAAATGCTTCATATGTAAATGGGCTTTGGAAAGTCATTGTGTAGATCTACGTGAGCATGAAATGTTTCCGAAATTTCAATGATTTAGAGGAGGACTTTGTGGTGGACGATAATTCTTTTATTTTTATCGGTACGTATGTCCAGCATAATGTGTTTGTGGTACTAAAGGTATTTAATTCTTATAGTTCCTAAGACTGGAGAAGTAATGGTAGAAACAACACAAGAGGATTTAAACGCCACAGACGGTAGTCTAGGGAAGTTAAAGTGGACGCATGAGGCAATTTTATCTTTGATTCACACATATCAAAGCCACATACAAGATTTTAATTCAATGAAGGAAAAGAAAGACAAAGTTTGGAATAGATTAGCTTGTGAATTAGCAGCAAATGAGTTCAGTTATACAGGAAACCAATGTAAGTTTAAATTTAAATATTTGAAGGCAAAGTATATGCAAAAAAGAGATAATATGAAATCCACTTCAAGTGGCCAAGCCCTGATTACATTTAAATATTTTAAAGAAATGGATGAGATTTTTGGGAAAAAGCCTAATACACAGCCACAAAGCTTAGCTTCAAATTTAGTAAAGCGTACAGTATTCCAACCTTCTTTAGAGGAAGCAGAAGAGGTAGATGTGGCTTCTGACATAGGAAATAATCCAAAGAAAGAAAATGTAAAGAAACAAAATACAAACAGTGGCAATATGCTACGATTACTCAATGAGTTAAAAAATACTTCAGATCATAGAGAAGCAGCAAGTGAAAGACGGCATACTGAGAGTATGTCATTTAAGAATAGATTATTAAACAGTATGAATGAGAATTTTGACAAATTAGTTGATGCCTTGAAGAAAAATTAATACATATGACTAAAAAAGAACGTGTATACCATCATCCCAAAAAGTAATGTGATGACGTACGATGACTGTTGAGTTTATTTTTTTTTGTTTGTTTAAAAGTTTATTTTTTTTATTATGTAGTTGTCTAAAGGTTTGTTTTGTTTTTTATATAGAATTAGGAATTTATTTTATGGTGAGTCAAATATGAGGACAGCTACACCACTAGTAAACCCAATAAAACTAAGAAAAATGCTACTGCGTATTATTTCTATGTGTGGATATTGTTTGAACTGGCCATTTTTTTGTATTTTTTAAAACCAGTTTGGTTACACAGATAAAAATGCAAATTTAAGAGCAATTATATTTTTATTGTAGATCTTTATCATTAAAAAAACTACTGATTCCATAGGCTATTACAAATAACATTTCGCCTAATTTTAGCTTGCTGAACAGTAGGTGCGATATCAGCGCCCCACTCATCATTGTTATTACATACATCATGTCTGCCCTCTTCTATAATATACTCTTCCCTGAATAAGTCATCCTGGTTCAGACACAAATTATGCAAAACACATGCAGCAAGAACAACAGCTGGTATTGCGTCTGTTCGATTCATGTCTAAAAATTTTAAACGTCTGAAGCGGCCAAACAAAAGAGCAAAAGACCTTTCAATTGTTTGTCGTGTTTTTGCATGAACTTCATTGAAATTTTTTTGGGCTCTGCTAAGTGCACCATGTTCAATAAATGGTGGTATGCACCATGCCAAAATCGGATATGCTTTATCACCTATTATAAATTCATTATTTGGAAAATAATTCGCTACATTTTGTTCCACTTTTTTATATAAATCACTATTTCTAAAAACTCGAGTATCACTAACAGATCCGGGATATCCAACAAAAACATCTATAAAATTTAAATCACAATCACATACTGCTTGCAGTATAACTGCATATTCACATTTGCGAGTAATGTATACTTCAGCATCCTTCCTAGGGGCTTTAATGGGTACAAATGTTCCATCCACAGCTCCAATAACATTATCCAACCCAGCAACTGCTTGGAATGACTCACGGATGTATTGCAATTTATCAAATGGCCATCTTATTAAATCACTCGAAATATCATTTAATGCATGAATTACTCTAAAAAAAGAAACTGACAAAGATGACTTTCCCATGTCAAATCGATCTCCAACAGATCTGCAATGTAAAAAAAAAACATATAAGCTACACATTCAAGAACAAGTTATTTTCAATTATTACCTATACGAATCAGGAGTAGCAAGAAGCCACAATGTAGAAAGAACTTGTTTTTCAATGTTGATTGTAGATCTTCCACATGGCCCTTGTCGCTTAAGTGTTGGGCCAATAAACTGTTATATGCTGTGACTGATAGTCGGAAATGCTCTTGAAACTGACGTGCTGTATAGCTAACCACAGTTAAATCCGCAAATGATAGTATTCTGGTAACCTTACTCTTAGCAGTTCTATTTTGTTTTAATAATCCCTCAACTAATTCTAATTCTTCCTCTTCACTGTCCTCGTTCGTGCTACTGTCTTCAAATAATGCAATTAAATGGTTGCTAATAGTATTAATTGCAGCCGTAACAACACAGGAACGATTTTCACCATCCATTTTACCCACTATAACAACCTTCAACAAAAACAAAATAAAATATGAGGTTACACTACACGGTTACACCGGGTTATAGGTTATAGCAAACAGCTCATGGCGACAGCAACTCGACGTCGTTCCGTTCAAAACAGTTCAGAATATGGTTCAGAAATAGCGATCAAAGATAAAAGTCTCTCTACCACAAAGCAGTAAACTCCCGGACAATTACTCAACTCTTCTTTTCTGTTTCTGAACGCACCCCTTGTAGCTTGTAGAACCGCGTTCCCTCGTTTTCGTGCGAAGTGAGCATTCGCATTCACATTTATTCGAGAATACCGTTCTAAGCGTTTCGAGAGAACTCCGCCCACCTTTCTCAAGAGAACGTCGTTCCCCGGTTTCGAGAATCGACCCCCTGGCTACGAGACCGTCGAGACGATCTTTTCGCGGCCGGCGCGGAGCATCCTAATTAGGGCTCATGATAAACTCCTGGACAAAATTAACGCACCACACAATTAAACTTGTATAATTACAATACCGAAATTAATATTGCAATAATATTTTTATAAAAGCTTATAGTTAGGTACTGTCTAGTAGCTAGTAAATGAAATTAGCAAATCAGGGCGTTATCTCTAATAATTTTTTATTAAAGATTTTTTTCTTGGAAACAATGCAAACTTGCAAACAAAAACAAACTGCTTCCATGCGTCTTGGCATACTGGAGATCAAATTTTGAACGACTTGTTGAGGAATATTTTCCCGTTCCTGCATCTACCAGTTGATTGCGGTTGACAGGTGGAGGTGTACGACATCGAATCATTTTTATAATATCGTCCCATAGATGCTCTATTGGGTTCATGTCGGGCCATTCCATGAACGGAATAGCTATAGCATTTAAGTAGCGAATAACCTGCCCAGCCACACGAGGACGAGTATTGTCCTGTATAAATAAGAAATTCTGTCCCACAATAGGAGCAAATGGCATTACATGGTCAACAACAATATGTTCCAGATAATAATTCTCATTCATTGACCTACCACGTATGGGGACCAATTCTGTGGGACCACCTCCTCAAAACATTACAGAGCCACCACCAAACGGAACTCTTGTAGAGATATTGCAACTTGCAAATCTCTCTCCTGGCCTTCTCCAGACACGCTCACGTCCATCGAAAGATTTAAGGCTGATTCTCGTTTCATCTGAGAATAAGACCCTCTTCCAATCATTACGAGTCCAATGTTGATGTTGTCTCGCAAAACGCAACCTTTGAATTTTGTGCTCTCTGGTGAGCAGGGGTTTCTTGGCCGGTTTTCTGCTGTCTAATCCAGCTGCATTTAAGCGCCTTCTGATCGTTCGGGAAGATACAAGAAGATTTGCGAGCAGCTACGAGTTCATTTTTAGATTTACATCACATACATATGTCATGTAACTGGTGAGAGAGACAGAGAGTGAATGTATGTGTGCGTGTGAGAAAGTGAAGGAGAAGCACTCTGTACTTAATCCATTTACTCTTTTAGGAAATTGAATGCCATATCTGAAGAAAATAATTGTGTCCTCACTTCACTCACATTAGTCTCGCACAAAAACAATTTTTTCTTCGGTAGCGATTCGCTTTTTGTAGTATTCTGGGGCAATATACTGCGGTCCAAAAGAATTGTCGAGGTTGACCACTTCATCTTCATTAAGAGGCTTGTCGATCTTGGTTTTACACAAAGAAAGCGCATACAACTTTATGAAATCATATTTAACGGATAGAACACAAGCAGCTCGAAATATATATATATATATATATATATATATATATATATATATATATATATTCTGGAAATCTTTTTGGCACATCTGGTGTGCCACAAGGCAGTAACTTGGGCCCCCTGTTATTTGTCTTCTTTACGAATAGAAAAAAAAAGTCACATCGTCTACTCTTTGCGGACGACATAGAGATCTTTAAATGTATAGAATCTACGGCTGACTGTGTCTCACTTCAAAATGATTTGGATTTAGTAGTTAAATGGCTTCTAGATAATAGAATGAAATTGAATACTATAAGCAAATGTACAACTACATTTTCACGAAGGTGTATAGCTTGGTCTTGATCCGAGTCCTCTTTGATCTTAAATCGATGTGCGAGACTGCACACATACTTCGCTTTAGCTACGAGCTCTCACGATACGCCCAGAGATTACGACACGCCTTGTCTCCATCCTACAGCTACAGCCTTACGACCTGTAGAAAAGACTTTGTAGGAACTCAGCAAATCTACGAGAACTCAACATTCTACACTGTATCTCCTTCGTCGACGTAGGTTACTGAAATTTCCCTCCCTAAGTTGTGTCTGGGTTCAGTGAAGGTGCAGCAGTTTCCCGAGATGATCTAATAAAAGCCTTATTGTATATAAAATGAACATTTATTTGATATTAGTATGAATAAGGCCTATGTGACGTTTTAAAGCATCCATCCGAGCAAAACACTTATTGCAATGTGAACATTTGTAAGGTTTTTCACCTGTATGAGTGCGTAAGTGAACAGTTACATGATGCAACTGAGAAAAACACTTATCGCAATATGAACATTTAAAAGGTTTTTCACCTGTATGAATGCGCAAGTGATACTTCAATCTATAAGGGGAACTTAAAATTTTACCACAATATGTACATGTACGGTTATTATTAACTTTCTTCTGGTGAACCATAGCGTCTGGTAGCACATGGCGTTCTGAGACGACACATAGAACTAACCCATCTTCTCCTTTGCCGCCCGACATCGTAGGATAATCAGGATCAGATGCTTCTTCGTTGCAAACGTCTATTTTGGACCTATTCGAGGAAGAATGGTCGCTTCCTTCCTCTGCAATATAGATTTCGTCGACGTCAGATGTGGAACTTCCGGCAGCGCTCTCTTCTGATCCTATAAGGTAAAAATATTTGAAACAAAGTATCGATCACATAAATAGGCTGGGAAAGTTGACATTGCTTGATCTACGTCATCATAAAAGTTTTCGATATCTTCGTCTAGATGTTGGGACAAAAAGACAAATAGTTACTGACATATCAGTACTGATAATAAACGACCAGTGGTGAGTGACCGTAGAATGGTGAGAGCAAAGATACTACTGAATCTGAGGACAGAACGAAGTAATAAGCTAGTGAATAGAAACAACAGTAAGAAGTGGACAGATGTAGACGATGTTAAAGAATACCTACCGAGAAACGATAAAAGAAAATCTGAAAGGCGCTGATACAAGTAATATCGAGGATCTAAACAGAAACATCGTGGCGAAAATGAAGAGAAACTCTCTATAAATACTAAAAACCTGATGAAACAGAGAAGAAAACTACTAGGAGAACTTACTACACAAAGATTTTAATTTCTTGCAATTTATTATAGTAGGCTATTGGCTGTGTCATTTAATGAAGAACTAAAGGAATTTTATTATTTCATTTGGTCAATTGACGTTTAAGATGAGCGCTATAAGATAGATAAGATCATTGACCTTTAATCTAGTTAGACGGATCAAGTCATTCATAAATCGCTTTGGAAAGCAATCAATCATAAGTTTTCAGGAAAAATTGAATTCATCGCGTATTGGCAACAGCGCAGGCATGCTTTATCATAACAAATTATGAAGTGGCAGATGGTGCGTAATATATAAACATAACGATGTTTATATATTAAATTGTACATTTTATTGACTTGGAATGTGCGAATTAACATCGATTTTATGTATTGGTGAAATGAGGATGAAGATATTGTCCCGAAAGTGTGTAAAGAATTCCCAAAAACAAGAAAGCCGCAAAATAATGCCGGGTATGATATTGGCAACAATGCACAAACGAATTGAATTAATATGAATGAGTTAAAGAAGTCCCCACCCGAAACGGACTAAGGATGACGTGAAGCGGGTACGCCGTAGTAGGGTAATGTTGCCAATACCCATTTTATCTTTTCCGCTATTTTCGCTAGTTGAGTATTGTCGTACTGTGTCTTCCGTTGCTTTCTGTCAGTTTACTTATTTACAATAGGAAAATATTTCCACGACACAGATAATTTTGTATTATGTAATAAAAAGTTGAACCACTTCGCGCCAAAGGCGGCTTTTTTCATAGGAATAGTATCATTTCGGAGAAATTCGCGTTGTTTAAAAACCTTTTATGTAGGGAAAAGTGTAAACATAGAAAAATTACTGGACGTATACCTACATATTTAAGTAATTTTTTTCACTAAAAATTAAAGTTTTGGTAAAAAATGTAATACGTCCTGTATCGTTATATCGTGTCGTTGAAGAGCTAAGAGTTCACCTGGCAACCGCGTGGGAGAGTCCATTTCTCATTCGAGGTGTTGGATTGCAAATTGTGTGCATTCTCCGGGTCTAACTTGATTAAAGGTCAATGGATAAGATATATCTCGAAAACCTCGAAACATTAACAATGCAAGTAAAAATCCATTGCTCAACACCTTCTATACACCTTTATACTTTGGAAATATTTACAGAACCACACCTACTTGAACTCAGCTTCATACACGGCGCCAGCTGCACCACAGGGGCCTGCTGTTGGGGCGTTCTCTCATCAATTTTATTCTTTAAATACCCAATCTCATCTTTAACAATTTGTCGGAATTCAACCAGTTCGGTCTTCAATGACTCATTTTTCATAATTTGCACGTCCTGTTGGAGTTCCGCGACTAGGGTCTTTAATGAGCAGACTTCGGCTTTCAGTTCTTCCATGTACTGCCCGGCATGCGGCTGTAGGCTCGTAACGTTCTTCGTCTTCTTCATTTCCGATTTGATCTTCTTGGCCCTCGTGGCGTACTTCAGTGTGTTATACGTATCTTCGAGATTCAACGAGGACGGCGATACGTTGGCGATCATGACCGTGTAACAGTCGCCTCCGAGGCTGCCCTTCAATAATCTAGTCAACTTGGAGTCCCTATAAGGTATGTGTCGGTGGCCGTCGGCGAGACGGTTTATGCAGCTGCCGAGAGCGAGGAGGGACTTGTTGATGTTAGCGCCCTCGAAGAATCTGGCGCCCGAGAAATTCGTCGGCGAGCTCTTTTCGCTGCCCGCCAGGTCTACCATGCTCAGCTTAGCTCGACGAACCTAAAATTTTTAATTTATTTCGCTTCCTTGCTAATAAAATTATTTTATCGTTTCATTTATTGGAAACCATGCGGACTGCCCAGAGGAGCAGACCACATGATATGATAATCATTCATGGATGTTTCAACAAACGGATCATTTTCTTTTATTTCTAATGTACATAAGTAGTTATTTGTATTATGAAATGCAGATCATATAAATGCAACGAAACATGTGCCCTGTATGTAACCTCACCTCATCGGTCCCTTTTATCGTCATTCGGATGTACACTTGGAACACAGCGTGTGACCGGGAACTCTCGGCGTTGGCATCGGTAGGATATTGCGTACGGTTCTTATTCCCTTCGATCAATAACTGGAATAGCTCGTCTAAGCGAGTGATGTAAAACGTCTTAATGCCGGCGACGGTCACACCGTAGGTCGCATCTTCTCTTATGTTTAAAGGTGTACCTAGAAATTAACACAAATTACAGGTGGTACGGCCATAGTTTTAACTTTTAGCTATTTAACTGAACTGTTGTCTTGTATGGGAACACTTAGTCAGTGGATGTATAGGTGTGTGAGTATCCTTTTAACTTCTATTACATTTTAACTATATACCCTAAGTTCAGGTACCCTACTTGAGGCTAACCTCATAAAACATTAAACTGTCTTGGAACTGGGATAATACTTGCTTAATTATATTGAGTGTTTTTTTAAATTTCACCTAATAGTAGGCTGTGGATAGTGTTTGTGAATGTGCCTTACTAAAAAATGTCAAAATTGACATAACCTCACTTTTTTAATAAAAATCGAAACTGCTCCAATCGGTTAATAGTGTCTTGAAAAAGACAGCTCACTCATCTACGCCTAGTTAATAGAGCCAAGCTGTCTTTTTCAAGACACTAGTAACTGATTGGAGCAGTTTCAATTTTTATTAAAAAAGTGAGATTATGTCAATTTTGACATGTATTAGTAAGGCGCATTCACAAACACTATCCACAGCCTACTATGAGGTGAAATTTAAAAAAAACACCCGATATAATAAACTATTATAGTACACTGAGTACCATGGAATAAATTATTATCACTACATACCTGGATTCAATAAATCCTTGACGAGTTCATTGTACACTTCCAGATAAGTAATTCCCAATTCAAACTCTCTTTCGGTAGCTAGTTCTTCTCGTTTCTTGAAGAGTTCCTTCATTGTTAAGAAGGTAATCCCAGGCGACTCTTCATTTCCAGTCATGGTATAAGTTTTCCCAGCCCCTGTAGCCCCATAAGCGAATTGTAACCGAGCAATTGTAACCATCCATCAGGTTGTCTATCAACGAATGGGTACTCGCTAAAAATACGTCTTGAGTCGTCGAACTCTCATCGAATACATTATCAAATGTGAAGGTTAAGTCTTTGTTTTGTTTTTTCACGAGGTCTCTGTGACCTCCGGTGCCATGGTCGTCTTCCTTCGGGTCAAATATCATCGTTCGGTCGCTGACGACTCTTACAACAGTCCTGGAATGAATTGTCCGGTGATTATTAAGTAGAATAGGTAAAATGAAAGTATCGAAGAGTTTAAAATATAAAAGAAGAAAACAATAATAAGCCAAGAATGGGGCCGCCCACAACAATGTGAATTTTTTGTCTGCTTTACTCAAATTCATATCTCTTACTATTCCCCAGGTTTCCAAGTAGTGCATTTAAAACGGGCCACACTGCATGGTGCCATTTTTAAACGAGTCCTCCTTTCATAGAGTACCACAACGGTACTCTGGTTAAAGAAAATTTTAAAATGTCTCACCTGAAATTCTCCCCCTGCTCCCTGGAGTTCGGGGGCCGGACCCTGACGACGACCTTCACGTTCGCCTTCGAGTTCGTCACCGAGGCCGGATGGCGGTCCTTAGTTACGCGGTCAGTCCTCGAAGTCAATGAGTTTGGCCTCTTCTTGGCCAAAGGAGTCTCCTTTGTGGTCTTCGTCATCTCCACGCAAGGCCTTTCATTAAAAAAAGAAGGTTATTACCGGATGCTATGTACATTGAAGCCTGGAGGAGGGTTTTCTTCGATTTATTAAACATCGGAGAAATTAAATTGCGAAAGTAGTAGAACGTAGCAATAACAAAGTCAGCCATGTTGATATGCCAAAGGACACGGAACGCGACAATTAGTGTAGAACGTAGAACATTAATATTGACGCGAATTCTTCTGTCAAACGAAAATGAAAATTTTGTGATTAAAAATGACAAGGAACATAATATCGGGTGTTTTTTTTTTAAATTTCACCTCATAGTAGGCTGTGGATAGTGTTTGTGAATGAACCTTACTAGAAAATGTCAATATTGACATTGGGTTGACATAACCTCACTCTTAGCTCTCTCATGGAACGATAGTCTTCGAAGTGCTTGGAACGATTTGACTTTTGATAATGAAATATTTGACAGTTTGTTTGGAAATAATAATAGGAGTAATGATATTTGGCGATGGATCCCTTTTCTGAAGAAACTGCATAGACCAGGGAAATAAGGAAAAAAGTACCGTGTTGAGTACACTCAAGCGACCAGATAACCATGCAGTTATTCACGTAAAAGGGGTTTACGGGAGTAAAATCTATACGTTAGCGACCAAAAGTGTGCTATTGTTGAATTATTAATAATTAAAGGTCGAAAAACGTTTTTTGTGTCCCTGAAAAAATTAAATAAACAATAGAGCTAGAACTGCAGTGAGAGGCTTAAATTGTTAATTAATTAATCATCTAAAGCATTATTATTATATCTGCAATAGTTTAAAAGTTATTATAACTTTAAAAGCAAAAAATCGGATAAATAGGACAAGTTTCAACATTTGGTAGCCGTAGGTGCATTGGAGGGACAGAAGTGGTCTAACTAGAAAATCACCGCTATTTTTATTACAGAATTTAGTATTTAAAAAAAAATGAAAGAAAAAAATTAATTTGTTTATAACAAATTGTCTATTAAATAAAAAAATATTTTTTATAAGAATCTCTAAGAAGAATAGAAATTATAATTTTAAGAGGAAAAATAGTTCCCTAATTTTAATATTTAACCGCAAGTAAAGATTGTTAATGAACAAACGCATTTTTTAGCAACAAATAAATTTTTTAAGGAATCGTTTTTTTTAAATCGTGATTTCCATCAATAAATATAGTATTACAATTTTTTCTTATTTGCTCAGAAACAATGAAGGTATTTGTTTATAATAATTTTTTAAACAATGGTGGAAAAAAAATTAAAAAAATATATATTTTTATGTAGCTTTAAATCCTTAGAAACCGAAACATTCAAGATATTTAAAAAATACAAATTTTTTATTTACTTTTCTTGTATTCTTTAATATTCAATTGTTAATAAAAAAGTGAAAAAGCAAAATTTTACAATTTTTGCAACGGTTATCTGTTTCTAAGCCTATTAAGAATAACTTCAGTAAGTGAACAAAATCCTAGGGTTTTTAAAAACTATAAATATTGGAGGTTACAGTTTCGGGAGTCGCAAATTTACTGATCTTTGCAGATCATTTTTAATATTTCAAAAATCTTTAATATCTTTCGAGATATTCAAAAAAAGTCCCACTTTTTTTCACTAAATTGTTCATAACTTTCGCATTTTGGACCAATCCTTAAACATTCTACATGACTTTACGAATCCAATGACACCATGATCATAATTTTCGGTGACTATACAAAAAGGTTTTAATAGTAGTTTAAATTACAAGTTGCAGAAGACGTCATATTCCAAGCACGAGTCCGAGTTTTAGAACGGACGAGGGCTTGGAATGTCTTCTGCAACGAGTACTTTACAACGTTTTCTATGTTCCGGCTTCCATTTCATTTTTATATTTAAATAATTTAAAATTTCTTATCTGGGGAATTTTTTTTTATCGTGACATTTAAGTTGGTATTAGGTACTGCTGTTTCCTAGACATCTGTCAATTTTCACATCATTTTCAAATTTAATTTAATGGATTTAAAGAATATCTTGTCACCAACCCAACAAAAAAATTACCAAAAACAATGCTTTAACAAGACTGATTAAAGCACCGTTTTCTGCTATTTTAGTGCTAAAATAGTTGTCATTTTACTGCCGGAACATAGAAAAAATGTTACATGTCGCCTAGACTACACACTTACCTTTATTAAGCGATGCCGAGCAAGAAGCGAACTAAACTAGCGTCCAGGCGACCGGGCAATTCGTAGATGCTTTTCGACGAATGGGAAACACAGATCACCTATGACAGCGGACTGCAGAACTTTACGTTGTCAAAACGCGTTCGAGAATGGGCCAAGGGCCAAGCCGAGGCGAATCGAGTTAAGTTAACCCCGCTAAGCGACGCAGTCGCAGAGATATCAGAGAGAGGTGGTAACAATTAGGGAGAGGGGGTAATAATTTTTGTAGGCGGAACCGGCCATATTGAGAAGCCACTTTTCGAACGTGTGCTTGCGATTGTTATTGCTGAATTGTGCAGTGGCGGATCTATGGGGGGAGCTATACAGTTTACCATTGGAAACCAAAGTTTAACAATTGATAATAAATACATACATATTTTTAATATAATATACCCACCATATAACTGAATCAGGTCTTCCTCCCCTTCCTGGTTTCCTGTTCGTTCTTTGTCTCCCTGGTATACCTGGAGCACATTTCTTTTTTGGTAATTTTTCTTCTATTAACCGATTAATCCCAGAATCGGAAATTTTTCGTTTGTTTCCGTTTTCCAAAGAATGAACAACAGCGTAAGGTTTTAAAACTGATGTAGGTAATTTTGTCATGAACTATTAGTATAAATATGCTTTAAATTGATCAAGAAATTTAAAAATAAAACATTCTTTACTTAATTCGTATTGAGCAACCTTCGTATTGTTTCATATGTTAGCATTTTGTGACATTTTATGGAAAATAAAACTGCTTCATACAAATTATTATTTCATAATTTTAGTTAATGTAATGCTACGCCATTGGAGAGAAAGATTTCTTACAGGAAGTCGGCCATATGCAGAAGCCACTTTGGTCTGTGCTTTGGTGTATTTGTTCCAAGCACATTTTTAACCTCCTCTCTCTCTTTTATCACTATGGTGTAGACGGAACCGGCCATATTGGAAAGCCACTTTTCGAATGCGCGCGCTCGCGTCAAATCGTCAAATTAGCATTTCACTGGCAACTTTTTTCGAAGAGATCCGATTGAGATGCAGATTTCTGCAAAATGTTCAGGAAGTCGTCTATAACAAAACGTACATCTAACCTCTGTACGCTCACAAACTTTATATAGTTTATTTAACAAATTACCCAATTTTTGTTAGAGTATATTGACGAACATATAGTACATATTACAAACTGTTCAACGAAAACGTTCTCTCGGGGGGTTTCCAAGGGGTTCATCTTTATCACTTTAGCGTTAAATTTATTACTTATTGCTAAATTGTTGTAACTTGGCTAATTAACAAATTAATAACTCGACACCAGAAATCACTAGAGAACAGGATTTTTTCCGATATCTCTGGCCTCTTAAGGCGAACCATCGGCACAAGATTGTTACAAATATAATTGTTTATTGTTCGATTGTTGCAAACTCGCTAATTAACAAATTAACAACTCTACTCCCGGAATCGTTAGAAAACCTGATATATCTAGGAACATATGAGGAGAACCATCGGCACGAGGTTATCCCCATCAGTACCTAATTGTTTATTTTTCAATTATTGAAACCTGGCTAATCAACAAATGAATAACTCTCATCCGATGAATATCAGAACATTGGTGTTTTTTCTGTAATGGAATGGGGTCTATTCAGAACTCGTAACCAAGGGTTTCAAATTGTCCTTGTACTGCGACTGTGTAGGTAATAGAAGGTTACTTGACTAATATGAATGATCGCTCTTTATTGGCAATATTATAAAAGTCGTGATGTGTTCATCAGAGTACTTTCTCATATAGAGGGGTTAATTTAAGCAACAATAACGGCAAGTACCTATAAAGTACTCATCACAGTAGATTTAGCCGAAAACGTTACAATCCTTTTTATATATATGTAATTGCACAATAAATTTTCAAAATTTAAAAAGAATTCTTTGGAACGAATTCCGAGAATAATACAAAAAACAAAAAATCGACAAGTATAAAGTATCCTTTACAGAAGATTTAGCCAAAAACGTTAGAAAACTTTTTTATACATATTCAATAGTAGAATAAATATTCAAAGTTTAAAAAAAATTCGTTGAGTGGATTTCGAAAAAAATTCAAAAAACCGAAAAATGACAAGAGTAAACTACCCTTTTATCCTGGCCGATTTTAATGAAAAGCTTGTTTTCACGTCCTTGTATGGTACAAAGTCTAAATACAAACTTTTGACCGTTTGTGGTTTTTAGTTTTTGAGAAAATCCTACCACAGACATACATAGATTTTCAGAAATGCTAATAACTCAATTTCGAAAAATCGACCCGATTACAATACTCTCATATATGAGTACCCCATATGACAAAGTAATAACCATCGTGAACAATCATCCGAAATGAGCGGTTTCCTAGAAACACGACCCTAATAGGATAGTTAAAGATAATCGTTAATGCTAATTACTGGTCGGGACAGGGATAGAGTTGCGTTAAGAAACCAGGTAGTCAGAACCCCCAATAAGCATCTTTAAGCTCCTTACATAATTACCTACTAAAAATATTAAAAGCACTTTTGTAGAATGTAATTGTTAAAAGTAATTGAAAATGTAATTGTAATTGTACCGAAACATTGAGTTACTGCTTCAATTACAATGAAAGTAATTCAATTACTTTTTTAAGTAATTGTAATTAATTACTTAACAACACTGTATATATCTGTAAATCCTATGTACTCACCTGTTGTAATATACAAAGTATAATACGTCATGTAATATTGAAAACCTGTATTAAAAAAAGTGAGTAATTATTCATTGTAATGAATTTTAAGTTGTGTATTAAAAAAACATTACCTTATTAATTTTTGTAACGCAAAATTGTTCCTTAATAAATATTTTTAATGAATATCATTGCCAATAATAATTATTTCTCACACCAATAAACATAAAAATGTTTTTTTCAAAAATAATTGTTTATAACAAATTATTGAATAATTAATGCAAAAAGGACCATGCAGTTGTTATTAATTTCATGTACTACCTCAAATTAAAAAAAGAAACTTTGAAATTGGTTATTTATGATAAGAAAATAATTTGATATTTAATGGAATTAATGGAATATTTAATGGAATTAATTTGGATAAAAGGGTAGTTTACTCTTGTCATTTTTCGGTTTTTTGAATTTTTTTCGAAATTCACTCCACGAATTTTTTTTAAACTTTCAATATTTATTCTACTATTGAATATGTATAAAAAAGTTTTCTAACGATTTTGGCTAAATCTTCTGTGAAGAGCACTTTATACTTGTGGTTTTTCGGTTTTTGAATTTTTCTCAAAATTTGCTACAAGAATTTATTTTAAATTTAGACTATTATATTCTAACACTGAATTAGTATAGAATAACCTTTTTTTTGCTTTAATTAACCGTATCTATTTCCCGTTTGGATTTGGCAAACGCATATTGAAACACCCTGTATATGAGAAAGTACTCTGATGAACACATCACGATTTTTTTCTAAGCAAAATGTCTTTAATAAATCAGAAAATTCAAGTACTTAGGTACTTCCGTACTCCGCACTTATTTAGTTCAGAAAATTTAATCACTTCTAGTTTTTTATGTATAGTTAACTCTTTAGTTAACTTTAGCCTTTTGCCATTTCGATGTACACTAGAAATCGATTCTGTTTAGACATCGTTTTTGAATTTTAATATTTACAGGTAAATTCTAAGGCCGAAAATTTAAACCAGATGTCTTGACAAGCTCCAAATTATTCGGGATTACTACCTACAGAGGATTAAACTGGCCGCCGGATCCCCTTAATCACTTTCAATGAATAGGGTACCTTCATTAGGAGAAACCCTATGATAACTAAATTTCTGAAATAATCGTCCCTTTCTCGAAAAAACAACAAAAACCCGCATTTAGAAAATAAAGTGTCCGCGATTCGTGGAAAATCGTGTTCGTACATAGAGGTGTCCCTATTCGAGAGTGACCGGATTAGAGAGGGGATGTTTATAAGAAATCTTATGGGAAAAAATTGGGAGCAAGATAAAAGATAGAGGTGTCCGCATTAGGGGAGTGTCCGCGAGAGGAGGTTTGACGTATATGTATTGAAATTATAGATCGAAATCAATAAAATGAGCCCTTGTTAAGCAGTGTTGTTAAAAATACTTTTCAAAATGTATTTTTAAATACAAACGCAAATATTTTAAATACTTCTCTGAAATAACAAGTATTTCGTTTTTGTATTTAAACAGTATTTAAAGTTGTAAATTACTCTTAATTACAGCAATGTTAAGCATAACCCCAGGAAGCTTAGAATTCCTATTATTTTCTTCATGAAATTGTTGAAATTATTTAATTTTTGAAATTTCCAAATCAGTTTAAGAAAATGGAATCTAATTTCTAATGAAGTTCTAAAATCTTTGTTTTATTGTCCGAAGTTGTGAAGTTTTCAATTATTTTCAAAATATCTAAGTTATTTGTATCGAAAAGCCTCAAATACATAGGCTGACTTTTATACACTAAACCTAAGTTTATGGTTTTAACACTTAAAACAATCCCAAAAGGTGTTAAGAATTATTTTCTTTGCTTCGTGAAATCGTAGAATTTTTGCAATTTTCCGAAATTTACCAACAACTTTGTAAACAAGTGTTTAGAAATTGAAGTGATACTTCAAAAGACAACAGGCTAATGTAAGTTTCAAACTTCTAAAAAATAATCCCAAGGCAAAGATGTCGACACATTAGACACTTCATTTTTTAGCTTGATCTAACGAAGTAGCTAATTAAAAAACTTCATTAGTTACTTTTCCAACTTCATATATGGCAGTTCGAGTTATTTGTGTTGCATTAGAGTTGTCATAAGCTCTTTAGAAGCTCCTTAACTTCTTTCGAAACGACAGCTTAAGTTTAAGATAACTGCGACTTCTTTAAAAATGTCGACAAGCTACTTAGTACCTTAAAAATTGTTTTACAATGTCACAACTTTTTTAAAAACTTTATGAATTGCACACCTTCGTTAAGATAATCGCAACTCCTTTCAAAGTGTCGTAGGATCATTATAACTGTAACAATTAGCTTCAAAATAAGCATGTAAGTACATAAACCAAAATGTAAATACCAATGAACAGCCGGAAATATGCTCAAAAAATGTATAAAAATGCGCATTTATAGTTACTGTAACAAAATAAAATAAATGTAAGAGCATTTAAGGAATAATTTAGCAAATAATGGATCTTAACATTGCCCAAAAATGTATTTGAACTACTGTATTTAAAATGTGAGAAGAAATGTATTTTAAATACACAGTAAATACGAATTGAGCTTATGTATTTAAATACATAAAAAGTATTTAAAATACATTTCTAAATACATGTATTTAAATACTTGACAACACTGTTGTTAAGTTCCCTACTATTACCGCAACGACCACGTTTGTTTGGGTTGAAAAAAGGCATTTTCTAACAAACAAATACAAAAACTCGGAAACTAATTAATTCTTTCCAACCAAATTTCAAGGGACTCTTATTAAGGAAAGCAAAACTCAACTTCTTCTGCAAGTTTCGAGATAATTTATGGTTTTTTTCTTTGTTCACTAATCACTAATCAACTAAGAATTTTAAGTTCACTAAGAAATTTACAAGTTAGATAGAGTGACTGAGTCAGTTAGACACTCATCGAGTCTTAGTGAGTCAGTTAACATGCTAGTTAGTAAGTAATTGAGTTAGTTAAATAATGGCTGAGTCAATGAGCAAGTCAGTTATTTCAAAAAGTTTGCAAAAATCTCTTTGGTAGACTGAGGTAAATATTGAGTTATTTAGTCAGATAGTAAGACAGTCAAATATCGGATGACTCAGCGTGTGAGTCAGTTTCACATTGAGTGACTGAGTCAGTAAGTTAGTTAGTGACGGGTGAGTGATCAAAAGAATTAATGGGCTAGTCAGATTTTAGTATATAAGTGACAGGTTCGTTAAGGCAGTGAGTGCATTAGTTATTTAGTGTACGAGTGAGTCAGTTATTAAGCAAGTAGTTAAATATATGAGTAAGCTACTTAGTTAGTGAGTCAATGAGTTAATAGATAAGTGAACAAGTTAGATACTGTCCGAATTAACGACTGAGATAGTTATTGAGCTGGCCAATTATTTAGTGAATAAGGAAATATAAAATTAATGAATCAGTTACCGAGTGAGTTAGTTGCTTGATGTGCGAGCGATTGGGAATTAGTTAGTAGGAGAATTGTGAGTAAATCAATGAGTTAGATAGTTTGTGGACGACTTACCCAGTTAATAATAATAAGCCAATATATTAGTTAGTGAATGAATGAATTCGCTACATAGTTATATATCGAATGACTTACTTAGTGGGTGAGTTAATTTGTTAGTTAAATAACGGCTGAGTCACTGATTAAGTCAGTTACTTAGCGAATAAGTTCATTGGTGTACTAATTAGCGAGTGAAGTAAATATAGAGCTATTTAGCGAGGAAGGAAGTAAACGAGCTAGTTTGTTATCGAATGACTCAGTGTGTGAGTCAGTTATTTATTAAGTGACTGAGTTAATAAGTTAGTTAGCCGTTGGATGAGTGAGTGACTAAGAGAATTGGTTAGTCAGATTTTAGTACATGAGCGACGAGTTCGTTGAGGCAGTGAGTACATTAGAAATTTAATGAACTAGTGAGTGAGGTATTTAACGAGTAATTAAATAAATGAGTCAATTAGTTAGTCAGTCAATGAGTTAATAGGTATGTGAACTAATTAGTTAGTGGCCGAAATAATGGACTGATATAGTTAATGAGCGAGTCGGTTATTTATTGAATGTAAAAGTGTAATAATGAATCAGTTAAAAATTGAATTAGTTACTTTATATGAGAGCGAGTGAGTTATTAGTTAATTACATTGTATGCGAGTCGTGAGTAAACGAATGAGTTAGTTAGTTTGTAAATGACTCGCCTAGTTAATGGGCGAGTCTGTTAATTAGTTGATGAGAGATACGTATAGTGAGTGAGTGAATGGGTTACTTAGCTATTCTAAGAAAATCATAACATTCGATCAAGACAATAAAACATAATGTTTAAAATTGTCTTCAGAAAAACAACTTTGATGTTAGGAGTTCTGTCTCTTTGAATGTAATTAAGAAATGTCGAAGCCGCTCGTTACAATTGAGAGATGAGAATCAAGAGTATTATTAAAGCATTGTTTTTGGTATTTTATTTTTGTTGGGTTGGTTACAAGATATCCCCTAATGCTGGCTGTGTGAGAAATGAAAAGTAGTGTGAAAATTGACATATGTCTAGGAAACAGCAATAATACCAACTTAAATGTCGCGATAAAAAATTCCCCAGATAAGAAATTGTAAAGTATTTAAACATAAATAAAAATGAAATTGAAGCTGCAACTTGTACTTTAAACTATTCCTACTAAATTATGTACTAAACTATTAAAAAAGTACAATATATGAAATATAAATTATGACTACTGATCAAAATAGTTACAATTAAGCATGAATAAAAAGTATTAACAATTTACCAAATGAGCTAATGTGTCGAAAAAATGTAACAAATTAAGAAAAAATAAAATAAAGGAAGCCTCCACTGACGTAGTGCCCCGACTTGAGCAATTGGCATATATGGGAAGTGCCCTCTGCTGATGAGAACTTTATTGATTTTAAAATGCCAAGGAGAAGATGACCTGACTTAGGTCATCGAAGTCAATCAAATGTGCGACGAGCTACCTCACGTGCAAATCGCACTGACGACCAGCGAGAGACAGATAATGATAACGTTCGTATTAGTATGACAGAATTGCGTTACATCTCCAGTCAATATTAGTGGAATTTGCGGTTCCAGGACAATCTAATTTGCATGGGGACGATGAACTGCAAGTGTCGAAACTATCGTCAAGCTCGTCTTCCGATGTTTCAGTAAAAAAATCTGCACTAAAAAGATCATGGATCACTACTAAAACTGGCCTAGTAGTAATATTTTGGTCTGAAAATTTGGCTGAAAAATTCGAACCTACAATAGTTTTGGTTGGGAAAAACAAATTATGACGCACCAACCTCACGACAGTTGACGTGGAATCGCCCATATATCCAAGAGACCATTTTTTTGCAATAACATTAAGTGATAAATCAGACAATAATAAAGATACATCAGCAACTGTGTAGATACCATAAGAAAGAAAATGAGCTGAACTATCAATATGAACCTAATACAGTAAATAAAAATCGTACTTTCTATTTTGAAAAATCATTATATGTACAAAAATATTAACATTTTTAATTTTAAGCATTTTAGAATAACTCTTTCCCTATTGCTCGAAAATAAAATATTTTTTCATATCGTGAAATTTGGCTTTTTAAACGCGAATTTAAAAAAAAAAAGGAAAATTGTTCTAGGTCAATTCGGGGCAAAGCTATCATTTTTTTTAATTCATAAATAATTTATAAACTATTATTTATTTAAAGCTTATCATTTTGAAAAAAAAATTTAACGTTTAAGCTTCACTGTATGCATATAAAAAATCTCAAAAATAAGATAGTTTCTCGATCGTTGAAAATTGTAACATTCAAAATCATCATTTAATTCAATTTTGAAAGTTGGTGAATCTAAATTCCCTGCAAAATTTACCGGAAGCAAAATGCTTAGATTCCAAATTTTGACGCATTACTCACTAAATCGCGATTTTAAATCCGGAACGTTTACTCTAATTTATTTTGACATCTCTTAACATATAATTTTTCTAGTCTATTTCTTGAGTAATTAATTTACGTTATACACTTAAACGCGCTACCTTACCGACTACTTTGAGGGCACGCGGATTGGGCGATCCACGAGAAAACTTCGAAGAGCCCCTCAAGTTGCCCGGAAGCAAAATGCTTAGATTCCAAATTTTGACGCATTACTCACTAAATCGCGATTTTAAATCCGGAACGTTTACTCTAATTTATTTTGACATCTCTTAACATATAATTTTTCTAGTCTATTTCTTGAGTAATTAATTTACGTTATACACTTAAACGCGCTACCTTACCGACTACTTTGAGGGCACGCGGATTGGGCGATCCACGAGAAAACTTCGAAGAGCCCCTCAAGTTGCCCGCGAAGTTTGACACTGCGTCCTCAATAATCTGAGTAAAAGCAACGATTCAGCGGAAGATTGGCACAGAAGTTTTAAAATATTTGAGGGGCATATCCCACAATTTTAATCTTAAAATTGTATACTATTCTGTAAATATATCCATAAATAACATACACTAACTACTACCTATTTAATAATATTTTATGTAACGTAAGCATTAAATCAATGAGCCATATTTTAGTACATAAATATTTTTATCTACTTTGCGTTACTAATGATCTCATTCTTACACCGAAAGTAGTTCTTACCCTACTTTTGGTAACTTTAGTTTTGTTAAGTTGGTATGTCAACCTCTCACAGAGACGTGTACAGCCAAGGTTAAATTCATAAATTATAGTAAACGTAACATTTAAAAATTTCATGAAAAATGTATTATATGGTATAATTTTATATTATTGTAGTACAATATGAATTACAAGTTACAAATAAGACGGTATGACCCAAAAGACGAACAACTAAGCAGTAGCTAATGTATGCTTACCGCTAATGTACAATTAGTGAAAACTACGACATTACTGTGGCTTGGGCATTTATGCTAACGCCAGAGACATTTTGGGTGATTAAAGTTAGTATTTCCCTGAATATTTCGTACGAAACTGGTCTCATTTGTGATTGAATTGATATTGTTTATAGTTCCAATTTTAGGGAGTTCTGGCTCGGACATTGGTCGTGCATTGACGGAAGCAGAAGTGGATGTCGATGATCTCAGCATATCCGCCACATCTCTTTTCCTTTTTAACGAAGTGTCATTGTACCCCTCTGCTATTGGTTGTCTGTACAGTCGGTTTAAGGACGATAATTTTACGTGATAACGTCGTAAGAAAACATTGATGAAAAATTGCATACGTTTATGAATTGAATAGAATTATTATCACTAAATTATTTATTATTATTAATATATATATATATATTAAATTAAATATTATTATTAAGTTTTTTCGCACTGCGGTTGGCAGGCCCAACTGGTCATTTTAGACACATTGTTATGACATGTGTAAATCTTGAACTTCGCATGAATAACTGTTCTCATTGAATACTAGATTATTTACACGATCATTTATATCATTCGTCATAATGTTTTAGTCGAAATCGTAACCTAACTTATCATTACTACACTCGTTGACCGATGCAAAAACAAATATATGAGATTATATAGCTAATCTAAGTCTTATAATACAAGAATTAAATACCTTATTGCCGCAATTGTTATTGTAATAGTAATAAGCAATGGTATACACAGTAAATATTCATATAACTTTATAAATAATAGTGTGCTGTCGCCGCCGACGGAGTGGAAGCGGTATAATCAGAACGCGCGTAGCGCGTACCCCTTCCGTCGCGCTCGCGAACCGAGCCGATCGCCAAATCGAGCTTTCACTCGGACGTGGAAGTGGAAGAAAGATAGATGCGCCGCAAGGCAACCGCTATTAGTTCGATCTCTGTCTATTGTTCTCATTCTAGCTCGCACGCATGGGTCTGGCGTAACGTTACAATGTTTTCTTAGAAGTGTAGATAAGCTCGCACACCGACTTATGAGACGTAACATCACGTCAAAAAGTATTCAAACGCGGTTTTACGTATCTGTGGCATCTTTAGCAAGACCTATCATGTTTCACATGGTTTTATGTAGAACAATAAGTGATCGAATGATTTTGAATGCACTTTTCTTTACTTGAAATAGTCTCTTATTATTATGTATTTCGTTTTGATAATTACCTGTTTTGCATCACTCAGATTTTTCGAAACGTCAATTAAAATATTGAATGAAATGTAGTTGGGTAGTTTTTTTTTTTGTAGGATAAATTCTTAATATTTCATCGCAAACCGCACCCGTTTTTATTCATTTTTAAAAAGTAACACTCGTAAGAGGATTTCGATTTTCGAAGTGTCGAAAGGCCCCTTGAGTTGGGTAATCTACGACGTTGTGTGTGTGTTATCTCGGGCGTCACCTGTTGCATCACTTTCGTTCTCTTCAGAGTTCAGACTTCATCATAGTGCACAGCAAGAGATTCCCGAAGGAGAGGACGCGAGGATTTCGTAAGGTTGGTACAAAGTCTACAAAGACATGGTATTAAGTCTGTGGGTTGGTATCACTCGAATCGACATCGACCATAGAAATAAGAGGGGGGTAGAACGCGCTTCGACGAGTGCGCATCCTGAAAATCCGGGACACTATGGGGGCGGCCATTTTGATGCACAAATGTCAAACAGTCACCATAGACATGAAAATTTCCATGCCGGTGTCAGTTGATTACTTGTTTTCTGCTAGATTTTTATGAAATCAATCATAACGATCATAACCTTACATTACAAATCTGAGTATGGTGAAGCGAGAACGCGTGGCGTGAACCGTGTATCAAGTGATTCCAGTGTGTCTTTTTAGAGCTTAATTTATTTTTGGTGTGTCCTATTTTGTGTGTGGTTTTGAGACATTTTACGACTATAAAAGCTATACAATAGTGATAAACAATGACTTGTTCAGTGAAAGGTTGTGGAAGTGTTCGAAGATTATGTGATGAGAACATTTCATTTCATAGGTAAAATATTGTTGGATCATTGCGGCATATGTGTATATAGATCATTTTTGCAGATTTCCAAGAGAACCTGACAACATTCAGAAGGCTTGGGTAAATGCCCTAGGATTAAATCCTTCACTTTGGACTTGGACGAAGGCCCAATATGTATGTTCCAAACATTTTCGGGTTGAAGACTATATACAATCACACGTACTTAAGTCTGATGCAGTCCCATCACTCTGTTTGCACATCAGTGTTTCCAACATACGTGGACATGATTCAAGGGGTCACCTAGAAGTAACAGGCAGTTCAACTCTTTCTGTGGAATCAATAGGTGAAAAAAAGTGAGTATTTTTGGTTGTCATATTTTTTCCTCAAATCTTGGTAATTATTCAGTTACAAGATAACATTCAGTTTTCCAGTTTTACTTATACAAGTTCACAAGAATCGCAGGCATTAATAGTCATTTTTAAAGGTTCATATTGCAGAAAAGTGATTAAGAATTTACTGATAAAGAGGAAGGGATGCTGGGTGGGTGAAAAGGCTGGTATAATATAACATTAGATACCTGTATATTTATAGGGGTGGTATATTGAATGAAATCCAACAATTTATAAATGAAAACTAACCAACCAACCCACTTCTTGTTATTAAGCTCTTTATATTTCTGCACAACACAAAACTTTGAAATTTACTGTTAGTCATTTTTGGGTACCAAGGGGAAATGGCAGCCCATGTCCTTTTCATAGGACATATGTGAAGATGGATGTTCCCCCTAAATGAATAAAAACCACTTTTTTCTTGATATTTCTTGTATTAATTTGACAAAAAATTACAGCATATCTATAAGCTCATCCAGTTCGAGTTCTGGTAGGATGCCAAAACGTAGGAAACATGCCAACATTGATAGTTCCAGTACCGACAAGAGTACCGACAGTAGTTCAAAACGCAGAAGGATTCAACTTGTGAAAAAGTTACATAATTACAGGTAAGCATGAAATATAAACTGTTTCCATTACCATGAAGTAATGCAAACAATTTTTTTTAGTATTTCTCCATCAAAATTAAAGAACAAGTCAGCAATTTTAGCACATAAACAACGTGTTACGCGTAAAAAATTATACACTGCTAGATATAAAAGCAAGCAATTAAAAGAAAAGGTGTCACATTTAAACACTGTAATAATGTCACTTCAGAAACACCAACTTTTGTCAGAACATGCTATAGATCATTTACAAAAGAGCTATGCTGATGTTCCAGCAATGCTAATGGCACGACATTTAAAAAATATTCAGAACCAGACAATAACTCATGAGACGTTTCCAGGTCCTTTGCGTGAATTTGCAGCCACTTTAAATTTTTATTCCAACAAGGCATATGAACATGTTCGTGAACACTTTTCTTTAGCCCTTCCCCATCAAAGCACCTTAAGAAAATGGTTCGCAAATGTAGATTGTTCTCCTGGATTTATGACGCCTGTTTTTGACACCCTTAAACTAAAATCTGAAGAAGCGAGAATGACTGGACGAGAACTGATTTGTTCACTAATGCTTGATGAGATATCCATTAGAAAACAAATTGAATTTGATGGAAAGGGTACATGGGGTTATGTTAACATCGGAGTTCCAACTCAAAATGACGAACTACAACCAGCATCAGAAGCACTGGTAGTCATGGTGGTTGGGCTGCAACAATATTGGAAATTGCCAATAGCTTATTTTTTCATTAAAGGACTTTCAGCCAAGGAAAAGGTCAATATTGTTAATGAAAGTTTACGACGACTATATGAACATGGCGTAACAATTACATCTTTAACTTGTGATGGACCTTCCGCCAATTTTACTATGTTTAAAGAATTAGGTTGCAATTTTGAGAATGTTCTTGACATGAGAACACATTTTAAACATCCATCCAATAGTGCTATAAAAGTTTTTGCTATGCTCGATGCTTGCCACATGTTAAAATTGGTAAGAAATGCATTAGCGGATCTGAAAAGCATATTAGATCCTGATGGTAAAAGAATTGATTGGAGTTACATTAGAAAACTTCATGCGATACAGGAGGAAGAGAGCTTATCTTTTGGCAATAAAATTAAAACTGCTCATATTGAGTTTTTTAAACAAAAAATGAAGGTTAGTAAAATAATGTTTCCTATTTATAATATAAATAATTTAAAGGTGACATAATTTTTAGATTTTTAGGAGTTATGTGATTAATTCATCGTTTTTTTCCTCTAGGTTTACTTAGCTTCACAAACATTTAGTCGAAGCACGGCAGATGCATTGATGTTTCTAAGTAGAAGGATGAATTTGCCAGAATTTAGAGAATGTGGAGCTACAGTAAAGTTTATTAGAACTATAAATGACCTCTTTGACGTTTTAAATTCCCGAAATCCTTACCACAAGGGTTTCAAGGGACCATTACGGGAAAGAAATGAACAAATATGGAGGCCATTTTTAATGGAAACGGTCAATTACATTTTAAGATGTACAGATGTGGCAGGACGACCCTTATGTATGACTCCTAAAAAAACACCTTTTTTGGGACTGGCTATTTCAAGCTTATCGGTATGTGGCATTTTTGATGAGTATGTTAGGACCAGTAAGCTAAATTATATATTGACGTATAAATTTAGCCAGGATCATTTGGAATCATTTTTCTGTGCCATAAGGTATTGTAACATTTTTTTATTAGCAATAAGAATTGGTTAGAGTGCCCGTCGGAAAAAAAATTGGTGATAGATACTCTCTCCAAACTTCTTGTATGGCTTCGTTAGACCTAGTCTGACATCATTTTCCTCTGCGACTTTTTTCGGTTTTCGGGCGTTTTTCCTCTAATGTTTCCGAAACATGTATTGATGACATATAAAAAATTTATAGATACTGATTTTATTTTTATTGTAATAGTTTAATAACTGTGACTGAAACGCGAAAATAAAATTGTCTGATAATGAATGTGGGACTAGCGAAGCCATACAAAAAGTTTGGAGAGAGTATCTATCACCAAATTTTTTTCCGACGGGCACTCTAACTATATGCCTTTATACAGTTATTTTCATTTTCGTTATTTTTAGAAGTCGCAACGGATGGAATAATAACCCATCAGCTTTGCAGTTTATGAGAACTATAAGGAAACTTCTGCTTCTAAGCAAGATCAGTGGAAAGGGTGGAAACTGCAAAGTTTTGGATTCTACAACAATTCTTACAGTGACAAGTTCACAAAAGATCCAAGAAAAATGTTTGCAAACCGTTGATGTGGGGCTTTGCAGAAAATATGGCATTGATGCCACCGACACAATTTATGATGACCATGATTATGGTATCATTGAAGATTACATTCCACTTACAGAACTAACAAGAAACGTGGTCACCTACATGTCTGGATTTGTTGTGCGAATGTTGTCAAGAAAAACACATTGTATGAAATGTATTTTAGGATGTACAATCGATAGAAAAGAAGTGAAGAGCATGGAAAACTTTCAACTTTTATGTCAGAAGGACAGAGGTAAATAATCTTTACAACTAAAAAAGGAAGGCTAATTTTTTGTTTCAGGTGGTCTCACAGTCCCAGCTGAAGGGGTTATTCAGATATGTTTAGCTGCCGAAGGGTCAATTCGGCGAATAATGAATATAACAAATAATAAAGTTCCTTCAGAGAAAGACTTTTTTGTTACACTCACGTTAGCAACAAGCCAAAAATTTTATAAGGATGTAGATAGGCTATTTCCCAAACTGACCACACATTTTTCGGATGCCGCTCCAGATGAAGAACACCATGGATACGTTTTAATAAAAAAATATTGTGTACAATTACAACAAAGTGCGCATTTACAACATTTCAAAAAAATACACACAGACAATACAAGGTACATATGTAAGAAGAGAATTAAACAAATTAATTTTATTTAATCATCAGTAATCTGATGAATGACTGGTGTTAAGATTGATTCCACAATTATTTTTCGTGCTTTGAGTAAGTGAACGCCCACCATGTCTAGAATTTACATAATTAATAAGACAAAATCGTCACCGTTGAGGCAAAAGTTACTAAGTCTAATGTTTACGATTTTTAGATTCTAACATATCTACTAAAGGCCATATGATACCATAACCCAGTTTCTCATACCCAAAAACTCACTTAGTCCAAAGTTAGATAGAAAACAAATTGGAATACCTGGCATTATTCATTATGTGTTTTTTCATCATTCGGCTATCAACCTTTAAAATGCTTTCCGACAACATTTTTCTTTTCGGACTTAGTGGCTTTTGCAATGGTGACTAAAACTTAATTTTCATATTCAATAAGCTTGCTAAAACCATGCTACTACATTGTCATTAAGTTGCTATGCCATTTTTCATATTTTGATTAATTATTTGTGGTGGAGCCTACAAGAATTCTAAAAATAAACTATAAAGCTTGCAAAACAAAGTGCCATTGTTCTATACTTTATTCTAAATTATAATCGGAGTATAAAAAGCAGTATAACAAGGAATAAATGTCATATAAGTTTTAACTTACCTTAAATTAAAATTTTAACTAACAGTTAAGTTTGACTAATGGTTATGTAGCAGAGACCTTGACTGAACATTGATGAACGAACTGCTTTATTAGGTGTTGAGATTATTATTGTAATGTACCATTTACTATTATATCGTCCATCACCCTGTATATTTTAATTAGGATGGTTATTATATATTTTCCTTATTTGATCTGTGTCATCTTCTGTTTGACAAAAGTTAGATTTCTTGAAGAATGTTAGATATCACAAGTTCATTTACGTTTATTAATCTTAAGTTCAATAAAACAAGGATAAAACAATGAACCGTTTTCATTTCCACTCGAAACCAGGAACATTAGCTTTAAGTCAAACTGTCTATTCTTACAAATAAGGGTAAATATTTAAACTGGACAAGAGAAGCTTCACGTTCATTAATAGATTAATAGTCACTTGTTACAGTAAACGTTTATTTTTCCATAATATTGATTTGATAAATACATTTCAAACAGCTAAGAGCATTTTCCTTTCTGGCAGCCGAACTTGACATTGTTACAAGTAGTGGTAAATAATTGCGGACTGCTTTCGACGTGAGCATGATGTTGGATCGCTCAAGGGCTAGCTGACAACTGGCAAGTAATTCTTCCAGGTGTGGTAGAATGGCCGGCTTGTGGCTTGCGGGCTTTCTGAGGACGACAGCGGCAGTAAAGAAGAACGAAGAACTGCTGGTAACAGCATGAGCAGGTTCGATAACGCGACGAGGACGAGCACTATTTAACCGGAGTTCCAACAGAAAACACACTGTAAGTTGTAAGAGGTCCATCCAAAGCTGGCGAGGTTCTCAAGGGACAGGTCTTGTCCAAAATTTAACATAATCTGACAATAAAGGCTGAAAGAGGCCGGTACTTTAGGATGCGGTACGATTACGATGGTGCTTCTTCCTAGACGCGACAATGCGTTTTCAGAGCGGTACTACAGAGCGTAATTTAATTAAAAATTACTTTTTTGTGGTTAGCAGAGATCAATGGGGTCAATATCCTTTATTAGATCATTGACACAGGTATGATTTGTTTTGACATTTTTGACATTAGTGCATCGTGCATCAAAATGGCGGATCAACAAATCTCCCCAGTTCGCGCAGGTCGAAGCGCGTTCTACACCTTTTCTATTTCTATGGTAAAGACGGCCATGCCTAGTGAAATAAAATTGATCTGGCAACAAAACTGTCAAAGCATACGTTCCGCCCCATTCTTTAATTTACGTTCTGTGCTTGTGACAGTTCGGGGTCCTAAAGTGGAATTATATCTTATATCAGCTTTTGTAATTTGTAAAGTGTTCCTGTGAAGTGTTCGATCAGTTTGAGTATGAGTAATACGGAAGAAGTGGTGACCATTTGCGACTGGTGCCTGCAAGAAACACGAGTGCAAACCATTGACGACAAGTTGTGGCGTTTCTGGAAAATAATCAGCACCGAAGTGAGTGTTGGGCGCAGTTATATGCACATCAAACCGTTGACTTGTGGAATTGTAATAATGTATTTGATCTTGCCACTTCACTTATCCACGAAACATTAACTGATATCTTTCCTTTCAGGATCCGAATGTGACATCCCACAAGAATATCTGCCTCAAATGTAAGTCACGGTATGAGGGATTTTCGATTTACATCGAGAGGTGTAAGATCAACACGTCGAAAATAGATGAGCTACTATCAACGGAACAGGTCAAAGAAGAACCTTCCGTCGACATCAAGTATCCTCCATTAATTAAAACAGATATTTCAAATGAAATTGATTCGAATTCCTTTCGTCCTGCAGTGTTGAGTGGAGTTTTCGTTGACCGACGAATGCTAGCTGGCTGCTCATATTTTCTTATGAAGAGCAACGATTCCACGGCAGAGAAAGTACTGTCTGCTGGAACACCTCTTATCGACATTGAGCATCATTTCATAAATGAAGAATGCATTTGGAAAGAAGAATCGTCTGATCCTGATTATCCTACAGCCTCGGGTAGCAAAGGAAAAGATGTTTCAGGGGTCATCTCACAACGCCAAGTGCTACCAGACTCTATGGTTCACCAGAAGAAAGTTAATAATAACCGTATGTGTACATATTGTGGTAAAATTTTCAATTACCCTTGTGGTTTGAAGATTCACTTATGCATTCATACAGGTGAGAAACCTTTCAAATGTTCACATTGCAGTAAGAGTTTTACTCAGTCCAGTTATTTAAAGGTTCACTTACGCATTCATACAGGTGAGAAACCTTTCAAATGTTGACATTGCAATAAGAGATTTACTCATTCTAAGAATTTCAAATATCACTCATGCGTTCATACAAATGGCAAATAAATGTTCAGGTTTATATACAATAAGACTTTTATTAGATCGTGCCAAGAAACAGTTGCTCGTCTACTGATCTCAGGTATTAGACCGCCTCCGTGCCAACTTTATTTTTCACTGCCTTCCTCAAATTGATATAGAAGAAAATTTTAATAATCAGTAAATAAACCATAAAGTTTATCTTCAGACTGTATGTATGTGTTTAAGTAATGAATTTGTATGAATTCATGTAATTGGATGAATGGTATGTACTAAATTTTATGTAGTAAGCGTTGATTGAAGAGGGGTATAGATACGCCACCTTATGGACTAAACCGTACACCCTCTTTCCTTGCCGCACTCCCCTCTTACCCACAAGCTTACCGTCAGGAAAGTGGCGCCACCGCAGATTTCAACGGTTATATATTGAACCCAGTTGAAACTAATAACTTGTATTGAGGGTGTATTGTAAAATGGGGTTCTAACAAAGCGCGATGTTGCCGTTTTTACCTCGATCATCTCCTCAGCTAAAAACAGGTAGCTACAACAGGTACAAAAGTGAAATAAGTAGGGTCGCCCGCCCGTTTGTAAATTTATGAACGTACCGTTTCGTTGTTGTAAAGCGGTTGTATTTATGTAATTTTATGTAAAGAGCGGATAATAAGGCACGATAAAATCGTAAAATAGGCAAAATGAAAAATCAAATAGGTAAGAAAAACTTACCAAATTAGTCAATTATAATATCAAATGATGCAAAAATGAACCTTATACATCCGGATTATCATATAGTTTAATTAACTAAAAGGACTTATGCGGGACATTTAAACCTCAAAAATTAGCTAACTCGGACAAAAAGGCAGGCCTAAATGCCTTACTGATTGATTTCAAAAAGCCTTATTTCGCATAGATCAACAGGTATGGGCATTTGGGGTTTTGGAAAAAATTCAATGAGGGGTATAGGACTTCTCTGAATTTATCTCAAAATTCTCGAAATACTTAAAAATAAAAAAGGCATAACAATAATAAAATTGGATATATCAGGCCACAACCTCAAAAAATGGCTAGTTCAGGCGAAAAGGAAAGTATTTACGAGGTAAACGCTTTACTATCCGCTCTTTAGTAATTAATAAGTAAAGAACGGATAGTTAGGCACTAAAAAATTAGGGAAAAGGCATAAAATTTAATAAAAAAGGCACAATTTATTTGCAAAAAAGGCAATTCAAACAACAAAAAAAAGGTACTGAAATGACGAAAAAGGCAACTTAAATGACTAAAAAAATTTTAATACATCGTGTTTTTCTAACAAAATACTCTCATTTTTGAAATAAAAAGGTATATATGTAATAGTAATATGAATAAAAACACAGTAATTTTTATAGTTTATACGGTCACCCACCTCAATACTCCCTGGAATTCCCCAGTTCTAAACGGTAAGTAATTCTCGGTGATAGTTATAGGCTCAGCCGGATGTTCTTAACGGGCTTAACTTATTATGAAACTGTTTGTTGAAAGGATTAAGATAGTTAATGATTCAGAGATTTCAAACTACGAAATATTGCAGAATTTAAAGAAATATACACAATTTAAAGAAAAGGCATTGGTTTTTGGAAAAGGCACAAATGTAAAAAACACACTAAAAAGGCAAAAAAGTCAGGCAAAAGGCATTTGCCTAATTACCCGCTCTTTAAATTTAATCCGTTTACCTGTTTCTTGTACCGAGATGGGAATCGCCGAAATTAACCAACTTAAATAAATGAAGAAAAGTCGCTTTTCATGGTTTTCGCGGTTTTTCTTAGTTTAAAACGGTCCGATCATGGTATGCAAAACACCATTTTTAAGGTTTTTTCATTCTCTACAAACGTCTTTGAATAAATACGAATAATGTTCATTTCACATCTAATAATTTATTTAACTTATGTTCTATCATATTTTAAATATTTGCTGTACTATTTGGACGATTTTGAGAGTTTTTTTACGAAACAAACTTTCATTACCTTGGTTACAATAATGATTTCTAAGATAATTGGATTGTAACTTGGAATAGTTCAGAATCTGACTTATTTCGGATATTTTTCGAAACATCTTAATTATTTGTGAATGAGACAAAATCTTGTATGATACATGTGGGAAAAGTGCGTTTAAGGCACTTATTTGAATTACAGAACTCGCTGAGCTGGTTCTGTAAACAACATGCACTTTTCACACTTGTAGCATAAATACCTATTGCATAGTTGATAAAAGTGACAGAACCATAGATTATTTTAAACTCTTTTGTTATTGAAAATAACATGAGAATGTTATAAATGTGAAATGAAAATGTGAGCGTTTACACGGCATATTAATTTTCTTATTATCTGTTCAAGTTGTTCTTTAGGCGCTGGAGGGTTATCTGTCATTGTTATTGTCATTTATCTTTATCTGTTTATCTGTCATTGTCAGTAATAACACGAACTTTGTTCTCTGCCAGCCCCGATCTTGTGAAGATAGTTCATTACCGAGCCATCTCTTTATCTGATAATAAACAAGATTCACGCTGTATTCTGAGGAGGATGGTTTGTTCTGCACTTACCAAAATCTTTGTTACGTCGTAACAGTTTAAATAACAATTTTAATAATTGCCTGTACATTGAAAATTTATTTTGAATTGAATGACAAAGGCAGAGCAATATAGATTTAGGGACCATCGCCTCGTTTGTAAGGGACATTTGTTTAAAAACCCAATAAACTATATACCTCTAGGTTACAGAAGTCTATCCTTGGAATTCCCCATTTTCGGAACCTCTCATTGGTGAACAATAAATTTCAGCTAAAACCGGGCCAATGAGAGGTCCAAGTTGATCGCACTGGAATGGGGGAAAGGGTAGACGGCGATTTAAAAACATATATTTTTAAAACATTCATTTTTGTTAGTCATTGCTCATCGTTGTTGACATTGACAATTCCCTGTGGTCAGCGCTGTTGGTACGTGTAATTTTTATTTACGTCCATAGCGCCAATTACAGTCTTTTTGTGAGTTGCGACAATGAGTACTTCCGGTAGTCCAAACAGGCATTGTGCTTACAACGCCTGTCAAAATTATCGGAAGCCTAAGGGAGATTTAGGTTTTTTCAAATTTCCCGTCACCGACGTAGCCCGGTGTAAACTTTGGGTTGCTCGTAGCAAAAATAGTGCCGTGTTTCAACTTTTTAATGACGACATCGGGAAACTGAAATATTACGTTGTCTGTGAAAAACATTTCCATCCGAAGTTTGTGAGATGGTGTGCAAGTAGTAAGCGAAAAACACTTACTCACCTTGCTGTGCCGAAACCTGACGAGGGTAAGTTGTTTTTTATTATTATTCTTTTTGTTGTTGGAATGTTTCTGTTTATGAGGAATATTTGACTTTTTTTTTGTTTTATTGACCTATTTATTTAGCATACTGTTAATAACATTATAACGGATGTTTACTTTGTATGTTATACGGTCATACCTACTCAAAGTGAGTTACTATATCTTTGGTGCGTTCATAAAAATATATAATAAACAACTGTGAGTGCAAATTGTAATGATAACACCCTGCACAAAGTTTTTCAATATTACCCAGGCAATATTTCACAGGTTATATACATCTAAACATTTTTCAGATTCATCATCTGACGACGAAATACCAGTGAGAAGGGAGGAAAACGTTAAAACTTATCAATCTCGTAAGAGATTGATGGAGTTTGACGAGTCTTATTCGGACACTGACTTCGTTGAGAGCTTTTCCATGAAGCAAACGGGTTTACAAACTTCGGTAAGTCCTACTACTACAGCTACTAATACTACTACTACTTCTACCAGTTTCATTAAAGGTGCCACTTTTTCCCGTACCAAATACACGACTTCCGCCAAAATTATTTTGAGAGATGAAAGCGCCTCTTTGCGCAAAAAATTAGCCTCATACAGATCTAGAATTTCGCGAATGAAGACCAGTTTTTCAAAATTTAACACTTTTTTGGGGGGACAGCGCAAAAAGCGAAATCATGTAAACGAAACAGTTCAGACATTTCTTAATATGCAACTTTTCCATAAGAATCGTTGTTCTTGGAGTACCAAGGAGAAACAACTGGCCTTGTCAATTTACTACAAATCGCCCTCCACATACAAATTTCTCCGGGGTTTAGGATTTGTACTTCCTGGTGTAAAAACTATTCAAAATTGGCTTAAAATTAATAATATCAAAACAGGTTGTAACACAAGTTTAATTAATCATTTAAAAATCAAAGCAGGTGGTATGGACAGAGAAAGAGAGTGCGTATTATTATGCGACGAAATGAAAATAGCGGAAAATTTAGATTATAATAAACATTTTGACTATTTAGAGGGGTTCGAAGATTTTGGAAATTCAGGAAGGCAGGATAAGTTGGCAAATTATGCATTAGTTTTTTATTTAAGGGGTCTTTTGTACAGTTGGAAAATACCATTCTGTTATTTTCTAAGCGCGACACCCACAAGTGGAAATATTTTAACAAAATTAATTCTGGAAGTTTTGGGGGCTTTATTCAAAATTCAATTAAAACCCCGGGTATTTGTTTGTGATCAGGGATCTAATAATAGAACGGCTTTACGTTTACTGGGGGCTTCACGAGATTTACCATTCATAACCTATGAGGATAATAAAGTTTTTGTTTTGTACGATCCGCCACATTTGTTGAAAAGTTTACGAAATAATTTTATGAATACTGATTTACAGTTTACAGTCAATGATAAATTTATAAGTTGGTCCGATTTCATAAGAACATATGAAATTGACAAGATTAGCCCTACAGCCAGGGGTATGGTTAAAATTACCGAAAGACACGTGAGACCAACTGCATTTCAAAAAATGCGTGTTAAGTTGTCTGCTCAAGTTTTCAGTAACAACGTTTCTGCAGCAATTTTGACGGCTCATCAAACTGGGCAATTGAATAGTTCCACCGCCTTAGAGACATCAAAATTTTTAAAATCCATAAATGACATTTTCGACTGCCTTAATAGTAAATTCCTTTCCGACCCTAACCCTTTTAGAAGAGGGCTTTCACGTTTCAAAAATAATAATACTACAGTTCTTCGTGATGCAGTTAAATATTTTGAATCTATCAAAGTATATAAAAATGGCAAACAACGCAATAATATTTATTGTCTGGAAGGATTCTTGTGGACAATAAATAGCGTTTTGCTATTATGGGATGACCTGCAGAACGAAGAAATATCATTTTTATTAACTTCAAAAATTAATCAAGATCCTTTGGAAAACTTCTTTTCTGTGGTAAGAAGTCGCGGCGGTTATAATCCACAACCGTCCGCAAAACAGTTTCGTACAGCACTTCAACACAATATGCATATTAGACTTCAAAACCCGGTGGATGAGTCAAACTGCGAAGAAGATGCCGATGAAGCAATAATTTTAGATCCTGATACCACTGTGCTGAAGGAAAATCTTAGCGAACTAAATTCAGTAGAAGACCTTATTAATTACGAATATTATGAGGAAGTCTCGAGTAATTATTCAATAACTGCTTCCAGCAGTCATTCTAATGAAAATCCTACTTTAGAATCATGTACAATATCGTATATTTCGGGGTATTTGTCGAAATTTTTGTTTTCTAAATTTCCTTGCGATTTTTGTAAATCAAATTTAGTATGGGACGAAAAGAGTGGCATTTTGCCTGCTAACACTTTTCTTATTCTAAATAGAGATTATGGAGTTAATTCCGATATTAGTACATATTTAACACTACCAACTCAAAATTTTCAGAAGCTGATTACCAGTTGTCTGAAATCATTCGATAACGCTTTTGAGAAACACCGTATAGAATATGGCTTGTGTAGTAAAATTAAATTAGAACTCATGGAAATTGCAAATAATTCAAATCTTTTTTCTGATCAATGTTTAGAACACCAAACAATTGTAATAAACCAATTAATCAAAATGAAATTATTTCGATCTTCTCGTTGGTATGTGCAAAATTTACAGAAAATCAAAAGTTCCAGAAAGTCAATAAAACATCACCGCAAAGTCCGAATTCTCACTTCCTAAGCTCTCTTCTCCATCATAACCCACAGTAATTTGTGCTGAAACCATCAAAAAATTAAAAAAAAAACAAAAAAAAAACAAAACAAAAAAAAAGGATTGCTTCGTCAGTATGTGTATTTGTTAGTACTGACGTTGCAGTTTTGGGGTGTGAAAATAGATCGCCTCCTCGTGGTGCACCCTGGGTTATGCTAAACGATCTTTTCTACATTTCATGATTTTACAGCTCTTTAATAATTATAAATATAGATATAAATATATATTTTAATATGTGTGGGATATAAATATTAAAATACTGTTGTAATTATATGTAATTTTTAATTTTTATTATAAATTGATGTTAATTTAACTATAGTTAATATACTTTTAATACTGTATTAATTGTTACGTACATAATATTATTTTCAAATGTATATCTCAAAACGTAATATGTATATAACTATCTACTATAAAACTCATACGATAGAAATTTTAATATTACCTAAAGTGTGTATTACTTATTTGTCGCAATAAAGTTACATTTTCAGTATCTGTCTTAGTTGTAAGTTATGCTTTTCAACTTGTTATTTTGCTAGTTTAGTTATTGCTGTGTTATATTATATACCTGCTGCATACATACATGTAGCATCATGCTGTGTAACGTTGTTTCTATGTTTCTTGTTGAATATGAAATAAATTGAATGTTTTTCTGAAATGTTTTATTATTCATCTTGAAAAAGTTGCAGACGCCTCTTAGTTAAATTTAAGTTTAAATTTTTTTCGATAAATAATTTTTAAACGAGATTTGAAAATTAACGACTATCCAGAAATGTGCTGAGGCGCGCGCAGGCGCATACATGTTTGATCTTAAAAAAATGTTTACACACATTTGAAAGTTCGATGGAAACTATGCTTTTAATCGGAGCTTTAGTTTATACTGGAAAAATTTCCACAAAATTTGTAATTTCCTTTTTTTCCGTTATACAATCGCCAAAATTTCGAAATGGGAGCGTTCTCCAAAAACATTTCAATCGCTAAAAAGTGTTTTTTCCTGTTTCCTAAAAAATATTTATTTTGGTGGTCGTTTCTTTTTGCAAGGTTTTTTATTAGTACCTAACAAATTAACACTCAATCTAAAAAATATTTCAAGAATACACTGATTTTAAGAAAAAATTCTATTAAGTGAAAAGGGGCTCATCAACAATTTATTAAAAACCATGGTCGTGAATGGTATTATATTTTCAAACGTCTCGTAAACGCCAAACCGTAAACCGCACGCCTAAAATCTTCCTTTTCATACGCTCTTCATATTATCGCATAAGGGTTGAGGACGGTTGAGGCATGGTTGAGCGCGATACCGTGCTTCGAGCCGGGGTTCGGCAACGCTGTAGGGATCATAGAGGTAGTTTTCTACCTTCTTGGCATTTGTCGTCATCGAAAGTATTGCTACTCAAGTCCGAAGATTCGCTGTGCTGGTCAACAGATGGCTAGGCGATTCCCAGCACACTTTTGGTGTTAACACTTTTTCCGCACTGGTGGCGCATCTTCACCCCTCTTCAATCAACGTAGTAAGCAAATACACAGTAGATTTTAAATATAATCAGACTGTATAGAGATATGGTTATTTTTATACATCTAAATTATCAATATTGGTAGGAAGATTATGGTAGGAGTAGAGCTTCAGTAAAAATTTTGATGACATCAAAATTCTTCTAAGATGAAGACATGAAGAGGGAGTTCTTTAGCTTCTAATAATATGCAAGGCATGGGGGCAGATTTCATGAGGCCTATGGCAACTCTTAATGCTTGATATTGTACCCGATGCAACTTCTTTAGATGTTCCTCTGAGCATTTACTCAATACATGGCAATTAGAATCAAGGTGAGGGCGGATTAAGGCATGATTAGTGTGTTGAGGGGTAGGTTGGAGTTGAAGACGTGTCGCAACTTCCCGTAGGCCGCCCATCCTAGATGTAATCTATGGTTAATTTCAAGTTCTCGATTAGTTTTTCCCAATGTTATTTCTTGACCTAGGTAGACATAAGAATTCACTTTCTTTACTTGTTGTCCTAGCACATTTATACTCTCTATGTTTGTCCGTTGGTTTGTCATGATCGTGAATTTGGTTTTAGATATGTTCATTTCTAGGCCTACTTTTCTTGCTTCTTGTTGTAATTCTATAAGCATTTGTTCTAATTCTTCGCTGTTTGGGGCAAAAATGGCAATGTCATCAGCAAATCATAGGTTACTGAGGTTTTCTCCGGATATATTAATTCCTCTGTCTTCCCAGTGTAGTCTTTTGAAAACATCCTCTAGCACCAGTGTAAACAGTTTGGGTGACACAATGTCGCCATGTCTAACGCCTCTCTTAATCAGGATTTCGTCAGTGTCTTGATGTAGCCTTACTTTCATTTTTGAGGGGATCATTTAGTGTCTGTATTATTTTCATACATCGTTGGTCTATTCTTGCATTTTTCATTGACCTGATAATTGCCCAAAATTCGACTGTGTGGAAGACCTTTCTAAAGTCTATGTAGGCTACCCATATTGGGATGTTACATTCCGTTGCTTTTTCGTTTAATATCCTTACGGTGTGACGATGTTCTATTGTACTCATGCCTTTTCTGAAGCCCGCCTGCTCATAGGGTTGGTATCAGTGTTGTTAAAAATACTTTGAAAAATGTATTTAAATACACATACAAATACTTTAAAAAATTGTATTTCGATGTATTTGCAATACTTTATTTTGCAATGTATTTCAATACAAATACAAATACTTTTACAATGTATTTAAAAAGTAGTTAAATACTTTTTAAAATTTTACTTTGATGTTTAAACATTATCGATTTTGTAAAAATGCCATTGAAAGTGGCTAAATGGCGGGACATGTGCTGTGCAGATTTGGGAACTCTGCGACCCTACAGTGTCAATCCTACACTCTCCACAAAAACGAAATATACCAAGAGAGAAATAACAAGGGACACCTAAGACCCTACTTAAGGCACAGTTATACTGTGTCTAACAGTAGGTAAGGTATTGGTTTTACAACGTGAATAATAAAATGACAATAACAATAAGGACGATTATTTTAGATAAAAAAATGAAATCATGTAAATATATGTACTTAACTATATTTTAAATATGCAACTTTGATGAAAATATGTCAACATATGTGAATTACATATAATCCGCTCTTTGGTGCTCACCATAGTCGGCACATTTAACAAAAATGTAAACAGGTAAAATAATAATACCGAAAAAAAAAAAACGTATTCACTTCTCTTTTCACTTTTGCTAAAGCATCGTGTCGTGAGGCCTTAAAGGCTAAAATCCTAAAATTTAAAAATCTTTTCGATTGAATAATCAAAAATGTATTTAAGAGTTAAATACAGTATTTAAAATACATGTGCAAAAATGTATTTTTTTTTATTGGTACGCTATTTTGTCTATTTATAACATGCTTTGGCGTGCGTAAATCGGGCTTTATCGCACGCGCGTGTTTTAAAGTCGCCATGGAAACGTATCAACAACGGCTATATCAACCAATAGCAGAGCGTTTTTGGCCGTAGCCGGACAAGCCGATTGGTCGCACGACGTGCGACGAGCCGTCACGAAGCGTCCCGAGTGTCATTCAAATTAATCATATTGGGTATGCATTTGGTTTTGGTATAAAAAATGGTACCAATAAAAAAAATATCGTAAAGTATTCGTGGATAACTGCTCTTTCAAACACTTGCTCTATTTCGAGCACTCCGGCTACGCCGTTGTTGACTCTACGATCAACATAAAAGAGAGCTAAGTAGGGTTGAAGGGATTTAATAGGGAATTTAGGGAACATATATACTCTTCAATTACGGATTAATAACCATTAAATAGGGAACTAGAACAAGTTGTTATTAAAACATCTTAGGTAAAATTTCCACTTGCAAATTAAGTAATCAAACATTAATTAGAACAACTAAGTCAGGAAAATAATCTAATGTGCTTGCTGATACAGTAATCAATTATTAAGTAATTAATAACTATTAAAGAGGGTATTAAAACAATTGAGTAGCTGAGGTGAACTAATTTTGGGAACTTTTCAACACTTTTTGTTTTACAAACAGAGAATAATCGTTGACACATCGTAAGTAACAAGGTTTTTGGGATAGCCAAATCAACTAAAAAGCACGTCTTATTTTATTACGAAGAATAACAACGCCGACCGAACATCAACAAATCAAGTTCAAATCACATAATTAACCGAGTAAGGCTGCGGTCAGAGTGGAACCGTATTCGGCCGAACTTAGTTTCGCCCGTATACGGCCGAAATTGATCGGCCGATGATGATGGTCTGTATATGACCGTATTCGGTCGAAATCGCAATAGGTACCTAGTGCACTACGCGTAAAAAAATTTTCACATACCTACTGCAATGAATTTACAAACCTTTTTATCAGCAGAAACAAACATAGCGCTAAAAGTGTTATTGTTAAAAAGGAAAAGGAAACGTTGCTACATAAATAATATTTATCATTGCAGAAACAGATATGGTGAATATCATACGCTTTTTCCAGAATTACTCGATCAACCAGAAAAGTTTTTTGAATACATGAGAATGTAGTCTGGGTGCCCGCCGACATAAAGCGCTACTTATTAATAACCGGCTATAAGTTTTTTGATTGCTTCACAATACAGAGTCTACCACATTTCCTCAGTGAAACCGTTTGTAGTGGGGCCGTTTTCCCTCTAGCTTCACCGAAACATGTAAAAAAAATATTGGAAAAAATTTATAAATAACCAGCTGATTTTTTCAGTAAAGCTTAAAAAAACGATGTATTATAAGGTTTTCACATTGTCCGACAAAATAAACTTGCCTAGTTTCCAGTCCGACGATGAAAATCGGAAAATTTTCGATGACAAAATATTTATTAATATCTGTCGGACAAAAAAAGAAACTTGTTTTTAAGAGACGAACTTACTGTGTGGAACATTTGTCCGACAAATATATTGGGCCAGATCTGCAGTCCGACAAAAAACATCAGTTTGTAAAAATTTTTAAGTGAAAAAAATTTAAATTCACTCGGAGCCTAAAATATATTAATAACTGTCGGACAAATGAAAAATTGGGTTTTTAAGACCAGTTCTAAATGTTTGGTACTTGTGTCCGACAAATATGTAGGGGCAAATTTACGGTAAAATGTAATAAACATGAATTTTTAAGATTATTGCATTACTACACGATCTTCATGTTAACAACGAAATTAATCAAAGTAATGTATATATAAATAAAGTAATATTATAAATAAACATACTATAAATAAAGTGTAAAAAGTATGTTTATGGTTAATATTTTCTATTTAAAGAAATAGATAACATAATATAAATAATATGAATAAAATGTTATAAAAAGTTACAAAAATTTTATTTTTGAAATGTACATATCAATTTTTTTACTCGTCCTCGGTGTCTTCGTGGTCCGAATCTTCATCGCTTGAAAAAGTGCCTTCTTCATCTTTCTCCTCATCATTCTCCTCGTACAGTTCATTATCAGAATCTGAAATAAAAATGGTTATAAAAAGTTATTACAAATGTCACATTAAATCGTAGTATAAATTAATAATACCTGAAATATATTTTATTTTAATTGAGTATTAAACTTACCTTTCATTTGCTAAATACTTTTTTTTCATATTGAATTCCTTGTAGCAGGATGAATGATAACCAAGTACTTCATCGTCGTAGCTTTCCGGTAAAATCACATCACCATATTTGTGATTATTAAACCTACGTGATTTTAAATAACTTGCACAAATTCAATATATAAGGCGTAAATGTTTTTGTTTGTTCAATTTTTGGTCGAAATCCAGGTTTATCAGCCAATGAATTGCACAAAAAAACACTCCATTATTTCTAATACACAAGATTATTATGCACGAGATACTTATGATTTATAATAGAAAAACGTGGTACCAAAAACAATGCTGAAAATCAACTGGCGTTTTGGCCGGTTTTGGAATTTGGAGCCATGTATGTCACATACGATCTAAATAACATTGCGATGATGCCAGTATACCTGGCGTTTCGGAGTTGTTTAAACAATTTAAAAGCAAGCTATTAAAATAATTTGAAAAGCCCGGTTTTTCTGTCGGACAACTAATGCATTATGTTCTTATCTTTATTTAAAATCAGTAAATCCAAAAAACAAAATGTTATTAATAAATATTTTATAAAAATATTTTATAAAAATATGCACATGCACATGCACATGCACATGCACATGCACATGCACATTCACATGCACATGCACATGCACATCCACATGCACATGCACATGCACATGCACACGCACATGCACATGCACATGCACATGCACATGCACATGCCCATGCACATGCACATGCACATGCACATGTCATCGAAAATTTTCCGATTTCCACCGTCGGACTGGAAACTAGGCAAGTTTATTTTGTCGGACAATGTGAAAACATGATAATACATAGTTTTTTTAAGCTTTACTGAAAAAATCAGCTGGTTATTTATAAATTTTTTCCAATATTTTTTTTACATGTTTCGATGAGGCTAGAGAGAAAACGGCCCCACTACAAACGGTTTCACTGAGGAAACGTGGTAGACTCTGTATTGTGAAGCAATCAAAAAATTTATAGCCGGTTATTAATAAGTAGCGCTTTATGTCGGCGGGCACCCAGACTAATGGGCAAAGAAACGTTTTACTATATTTTGGGGGGAATTCGAGATGCTATTCAAAAACAATCAAATTTTCGTCAGTGTATATCTCCAGAGGAAAGGCTTGTTGTTACTCTAAGGTAAGCAGGATAATTGTTTGATTTATGTAGTAGACATGACAAGTAAAATATGGGAAAATGAAACAAAAATGTTTATTCTTTAATATTACTTTATGAAACGTACAAATACCTAGTCCTAAATGATTACTACTTATTCGTTGCGTTGGGAAAGATTAAATATTCGGTTAACATTCCAGAAAAATCGTTGCCTAGTGGGCGTAATTCGTGGTAATGCTTTTCTTGGGGGTTGTTGTGTGTAGGTCCATCTGTTGATAAAAGTGAGTCAGTTGCATGCTCTTGTGTACAGCTTGTTGCAGCAGATGATGGTGTTGTAGCTCGAGTAAAGGGTGACTTGTTAAAATCACAGCGTTGCTTTTCGTCAATTATAACCTGCTGAATTTTAATTCGCGTTTGTAATTTATGGTCTTCTGGAATAGATCGTAAATGTGGTAGTAAACTCATAAGAAAGAAATAGTCTTCATCCTGAATTTCTGTATTTGGTTGGGATTTAGAAGCGATAACGTCTAAATGAGCAATTTTTTGTTTTTCAATGGCTAACAAATCACTTATTGGATCTTGCTCAGATCGCTTTCTCTTTTTATTATTTTTAGGCGTCTGGAATGTGTTGACATATTCTGATTTTTGCAACACATGGCTTTTCGCTGTATTTTCTTCTTGGGTTTTGTCAGACTTCGATGTTGTTTCAGAACTGACTTGAGATTTTGGTTTGTTGGTTTATTTGAAATAATTGACCTGAAACTGCGACTTTTTGGTTTATTGCAAAATGGTGACTACATCGGTACAAGTGTTACTCGCTTTCTTCATAGAATAGTAATTTTAGAAAATACATGTGTCTGTGTTCTCAAAACATAAAGATATTAAATAGTATGAAATGTAAATACATCAACACTCTCCCTTATTTAATAACTTTGCAGACTCCCATGTCGTTACATAATTTTCGTAAACGAATTGAAAACAGTGGTTTTGTCAAAATATCCGCGAGCTGATTTTGTGTGTCAACTTTTGAAATGTCCATTTCTCCAGCTGTGACCAATTCGCGAACAAAGAAGTGTCTGATACGAATGTGTTTCGTTCTTCGATGAAATTCAGGGTTTTGTGCTAGCCGGATGGCTGCTTCATTGTCGACTTGCAGAATGGGGGTCGACTTCAACTGGCCTAGTTCAGTCAGAAGTCTCTTGATCCAGATGATCTCTCTTGCGGCTTCACTGGCTGCCACGATTTCAGCTTCGGTTGTGGATATTGCAACAGAGGGTTGTCTCTGGCTCATCCACGAGATAGGCGCTCCAGAGTACAGGCACAGCACCCCTGAGGTTGAGCGGCCCGTACCAGGGTCACCACCATGATCTGCATCGCTGAAACACTCAAAAACCTCCTCTCCCAAGTTGGCTTTGTAGACCAGTCCAAGATCTGTTGTACCTCTCAAATACCGCAGCATCCTCTTCACCTTGAGCACATCTCGTTCAGTTGGTTTGTCAAGGTTCCTGGAGGCGACGCTGACAGCATACGCGATGTCTGGTCGGGTGCCACACATGAGAAACATGAGTGCTCCAATAGCTTGTCTGTATGGAAACTCAGAGTTCCTAGGGCTCTCTTCTGCGTCATTGTCCTTAGTGATTGGAGTAGGCACAGCCTTGCAACGGCTCATGTTGAATCTCTCCAGTACGGTTTCCGTGTAATGAGCTTGGCTCACCCTTATTGAACCATCTTTTCCTTGGTTGATTTCCAATCCTAGGTAGTACGATGCTGGCTTGGAGGTGATTTTAAACTCCCGTTTCAGATCATCTAAGAACTTCTGGAGTTCCTGCTCATCTTCGGCCGCAATCATTCCATCGTCAACATAGAGAACAAAGAACATCTTCTTCTGTCCTTTTTGCCTCATGAAGAGACAAGGATCAGCTTCACTTCGTTGAAATCCTAGGCTGACTATGTAGTTGCTGAACTTCTCATTCCAGCATCGAGGAGCTTGCTTCAGACCATACAGGCTTTTCTTCAGGCGGCATACCTTGGCAGATCCATCACCATGTCCTTCAGGTTGTTGCATGTATATAGTTTCCTTGAGGTCACCATAGAGAAATGCCGTTGAAACGTCGATCTGTGCTAGTTTCATTTTCTCTTTTGCAGCAACACTGAGCAATGTTCTGATGGTTGATGTCCTGGCCACTGGACTGAAGGTTTGGTTGTACTCCACTCCTTTCCGCTGTGAATACCCTTTGATGACCAATCTGGCTTTGAATTTATCAATCGATCCATCGGCATTTGTTTTAAGTCGGTAGACCCATTTATTTGAAATGGCTCTTTTTCCTGGAGGCAGATCAACCAGTTCCCAAGTTTTGTTCTCTTCAAGAGCTCTCATCTCACGACGCATAGCTTCCTTCCAGTGGTCCTGTTGGTCTGATTTAATGGCTTCACTGAAGGATTCAGGTTCTTGTTGAGGGCTTGAGAGATACATTACGAAGTCTTTATACTTTGACGGAGGATTGAGAGAAGAACGTTCACGAAGTCGTCGAACGTTGGTGTCGTCTGAGCTTTGAGCACCTTTTTGTTCTAGTTGAGTTTCAGTTTCGTCTTCAGTACTCAGGTCCCAGAGTTCATCTTCCTCCTCTTCGCTCTGTATTTCGTCGTCATCTTGCTGTTCTTCAGGGGTCGAATCTTGTTCTGGTTGAACAGAAGGGTCTGAGCTTCCCTGAGGATGGATATCGATCTTGTTCTGCAACACTTTCTCCTCGAAAATGACATCTCTCGATCGAATTAGTTTACCTTCCTCTTCACAGAAGATCCTGTAGCCGTCGTCGTTGTCGTATCCAATAAGAATTCCTTTGGTAGCCTTTGGATTCATCTTCTTCCTTTGTTGCTTGGGAACATGCGCATAGCAGGTAGACCCGATAACCCGAAGATGTTTCAGACCTGGTTTCCTGCCGTACCACTGCTCGTAGGGAGATGTTCCCTCAGCGTGAGAAGGTCCAGTCCTGTTGAGAATGTAGGCTGCTGTCCGGATCAACTCGGCCCAAAGTGTTTGTGGAAGTTTTCCATGAGCATGCATCATTGCTCGAGCAGACTCGACCACGGTGCGGTTCTCTCTTTCGCTGGATCCGTTTTGTTCGGGAGTGTAAGGCGTGACAAGTCGTTGAACAATTCCCTCTTTCTGCAAGATTTTTCTGACATACTGGTTATCGAATTCTTTGCCATTGTCACTCAGCAGCTCCATGATGGTGTGTCCGAGAGTCTTTGCTTCTGCAACAAATTGGAGTAATTTCTTTGGAACTTCAGACTTTTCTCTGATGAAGTAAATGGTCCTGAACTTCGTAAAATCATCCTTGAAGAGGACGAAATACTTGTATCCTGACATTGAGTCGTCGAATGGGCCGCAGACGTCTGTGTGAATTCGCTCTCCCGGTTTCGTTGTTCCAGACCTCGTTCCGAAAGGCAGACGATGAGCCTTGCCATAAACGCAGCCTTCACAGAGTTCGCTGTCCACCTCAACGTGAATTCCCAGCTCTTTGTTTAAGAGGGATCTCACGTGTCGCTTGTTCTGATGACCAAATCGTTCATGATAAAGTTGGAGAAGGTTGTCCTTTTCTGTTGCATTTACTTCCTTGAATGCACTGTTGTTCACGTTCCTTACTCTCAGCTTGTAGAGTCCACCAAACTGCTCACGAATTCCAATTAATTTTGTTTCGCCGTTGATGATGAAACTGCAGACCTCTGGAGACGAGTTGAACCTGCTGGCTTTGTTTCTGTCTTGGGCTGCAAGGACTGAGAATAGATTTCTCTGGATCCCAGGAACGCACCATACATCAGCCAACGTGAGCTTGTGCCACTTGCCGTTGACCGCTGCTTCGATGTCGATATCACCTTTTCCAATGGCTGCAACCCTCACACCGTTCGCTGTGGTCACTGAGTGTTCCGTAGAAAATGGTTCAAATGTTCTGAAGATACTCCTATTCATAGAAACATGGCTCGTTGCTCCATTATCTACAAACCAATCGTCAGAGTTGCACTCCGAGTTCATCACAATCGAGGTTATAGCGACCAAAGTCATGTTGGCACCGCTTTCTGATGTTCCTGAGTTGCTGGGCTTGGGAGGTCTTCCATCGGCGATCCACTTTCTGCATTGTTTGATAGTGTGATTAGGTTTCTTGCAGTAAGGACAGAGTTTCTTTTTGTTGTTCTTTTGGAGATTGTCTTTCGAAGAGTTGTGCTGCTGAGTTTGCTGTTTGGACGAATTAAAGTAGAGTGCTTCTTGTTGAGATGAGACTTCTTTGCTTCTGAGTGCCCTCTCATACGCACACAGCTGATTGGTCAGGTTGTCGACTGTCCTTTCGGTTTTTGACATCAACATCCAGCTAGACTTGAACGAAAAATATTCTTCTGGCAGTGTACCTAGTATTTTACAGATCATAAATACATCTGGCAGATCGTACTTCATTCCGTCATCTTTGGACATTTCCTGTTTTAGTTCGCTCCACAGGTTCTTTAGTTTTGAGACATGTGTTGCGATGTCATCCACATTAGCCTTTTTGCAGCTGAAGAATTGCAGGCATAAGTTGTACACTTTATCTTCAGAGATGCAGTCAAATAGTGTATGAAGTTCTACCCACACTTCTCGGGCTGATGTGAGACGCATGATTTTTTGTAACGTCTCTTCTGACATGTTAGTGGTTAACACAATCAGTGTGTGGCTATCCGCCTTATTAAAAACATCAAGCTGAGTCTGATACGCCTCTCTTGCCTCAGAGGTTGCGTCCTCAGGAAGTGAGTCTGGCTTCTCTAACCTGCCTTCAATTACGTCTAACGCTCTGGGGATCCCTCGTAGGCAAATACTTATTTTGTATCTCCATGTGTTCCAATTTGCTTTTCCTTCTAGGAGGCCAACGTTGATTGTCCTGGTTGAATCCATTGCGTGTGCACGTGGTTCTAACCTCAAAATCGGTCCTCGGAGTTTTCGTCAAAAATATCGCTCCAACACACTGTTCTTATTTCGTCCAATTATTCACTTTAGCTCAATGCGTAACTGTGCCCATAACCTGTTGGTTTATTTGAAATAATTGACCTGAAACTGCGACTTTTTGGTTTATTGCAAAATGGTGACTACATCGGTACAAGTGTTACTCGCTTTCTTCATAGAATAGTAATTTTAGAAAATACATGTGTCTGTGTTCTCAAAACATAAAGATATTAAATAGTATGAAATGTAAATACATCAACATGGTTCATTATCAAATTGTAAAGCTAAACGAAATTCACTACTTGACCCTTCATTAACTTCTGTAGGAGATTCCGAATTTGCGTTTTCTATGTCATTAGAGATGTTGCTTACAACTCGTCTTGGTGCAAGCGAATCATTCATAAACGTCAACAATTCAAAATATTTCCATTTTGAAGTAATATTCTCAGAATCGGAACCGGTTGGTAAGGTTTTCATGTACTCCCTGCGATAGGTATCTCTCAGATTCTGCCATTTACTTTTAACGGCATCACCTGAAATAAAATAAACCATATTAAATAGCTAATAATTTGATATTCATTACTACTATTTAGATACAAAATATTTCATCAAATTGGGTTTTCATTTTTTTTCCATTTTTTAGGTTTCTATCAACGGGGATTGCATTCAGATCACTGGCGTTCTCTTTTAGAATGGCTCATAACACAATAGCAAATACTGTGTGTCCGTAAATGATTGTACCCATTCAAGGTCATGGATAGTGATTTTAACTTTCAACGGATTAATTAATTATTGCCAACATAATTTCAAAGAAATTCATTGGCCTGAAAATCAAATTCTGGCTGAAATGTCAATCAAAAAGCGACATGGAGCGTTTGTTGCCAACTAAAGTTTGGTTTCACCCACGCGTGCCAACATAATTTGGGTACAGACATTTACGGACACACAGTATTATTTATGAAACATGTGAAGCTATTTGGAATACATTTTGTTCAAAACACATGGCTGTACCAACAACGGATGACTTTTACAACATTGCAAATGGTTTTGAACATTTATGGGACTTCCCAAACTGCGTTGGATGCATTGACGGCAAACATGTACGAATAAAATGTCCAAATAATTCTGGATCCCAATTTTATAACTATAAAAAATATTTTTCAATTATTCTTCAAGGGATCGCAGATGCCAACTATAAATTTATTACAGTAGATATAGGAGCATATGGAAGACAAAGTGATAGTGGAGTATTTACAACAACTAATGTATATCATTTATTGGAAACAAGTACATTCTATTTACCAGGAGACAGGAAACTTCCGAATACAGATGTTACTATTCCCTTTGTTCTTTTGGGTGATCAAGGGTATCCTTTAAAAAAATACCTAATGAGACCATATCCTTTTGACTATAATATTACTAATGATAAAGAAATATTCAATCATCGACTAAGTAGAGCAAGACGCACTGTTGAATGTGCATTTGGAATTTTAGTAAACAAATGGAGATGCCTTAAAACAGAATTACAAGTTCACCCAAAACATGTTGATACAATAGTAAAATGTATTTGCCTATTGCATAATAATTGTAATTGACAGAGAGGGAATATACGATGTGACTTCGGAAATCACTACAAACGAAGGGAATGTAAACAATGGAAATAGAGGAGTTAGACGTTTTAATCGTTCTACAAGGGATGCATACGAAATACGCGATAAATTTACACAATATTTTAATACAGTAGGAGCTATTCAACATCATTAATCAGTAGTTTTGTAATTTTTAGATCAGTAGTAATATATGAAATAGTTCATACTTACTTGTAGTTTGCATTTCTAAAGCAATCTCTTTCCACATTTTTCTTGTCACATCTCTGTTGTGATAGTTTTTGGATCTTGAATCCCACAAAGTGGTTTTCTCAAAAACTAAACTAATTCATACTTCACAATCCACCATTTCAATAAAGTAACGTGCAAAACTCTTCTAAAATTAAACCGAAACGTCCGAAAAAAACAATTCAGTTTGAATTTGTCCGTTGTCCGATTAATTCGGCCGAATTCGTCGGACCGAATCGGTTGTACTGTGACCGAGTCAATAGAATATCAAGAAATTAAAACATTGGGAGGAATCGGCCGTAAACGCCCGAAAAATGATTCGGCCGAAAACGGTTCCACTCTGACCGCAGCCTAAGCATAACAAAGGCGTTTACGGAATATGATAACAAACGCGCTTCGTAAGGTCAAGCACACAGCTAGGTCAGGTAAATTACAATCTAGGACGCCGAAAGATAACAAAACTTAATTTGCCATTTAACCAATGTAATTTGAAGATGTATAAAAGCTTGTGAATTTTTGGTAATACACCAGTATACTCTAGTATGCCCAAAACGACAGTGTGTTGTGATCGTTCTTCACGCCACTTAACCCGACTACCCAAAACAACCTAACAAACTTTAATCCGGAGAGTACGTTACGCCCTCTCTCCAAACTACAAGAACTTCCAGAACTTCAAAGAGATCACGTCACGCCCTGATCTTCAATCTACAAGAACGTCTTCAGCCTTACAACCTGGAGACAAGATTTATCTCCGCAGCCACCCACGAGTTACGAGAGATATCTACATACAGTCCACTTCTCTAGAGATCAGTTCACACTTTCGTTCATGCTCGAAAACTCGCTCGTGTTTGAAAGAGCTCAATATCCACTCATACTTTAATATACTATTAAATACACTTGAAATATAAACCAAATTAATATATTTCATCATGTATTTAAATATTATAAAAGTATTTTAAATACAATCTAAAATACATGTATTTAAATACTTAACACTGGTTGGTATGTGTCGAGTTTGTATTCAAGGCGGTTTGTTATTATTCTCATAAATAACTTGTAGATCTGTGATAGTAGGCTGATTGGTCTATAGTTTTCTAGGTTGCTTGGATTTAGCTTGGATCAACGATTATAAACTAACCAGGATTGCTCACTTACATTTGAGCAATGTTGGACAGTTTTGTGACGTCACCACCGGTGCTGAAGTACGTTTACGTGTTGATCTGTGGAAGACGTGATGTGGATATCGTACATAAATGTGGATTACGTAGAGTACGTACGTAAACCGTACAGTTTACAATAATAAATCTTACTGTTTGCTACAGTAAAATGAATAAATCTCTATCTTCTGTCCAGCACCGGTGGTGACGTCACAGAGTTTTTGGCAGGCAGATTCGGCGAACTGAGCAATCCTGGTAGTAGTCTATAATCGTTGAGCTTGGATCACCTTTCTTATATAAATTTCTTTCTTACGTCAGCACTTAGGTAATCTTTAACTGTCGGGGAGGATCTGCTTTTTAATTGATGTTCTGTGAAGTGAAATCCGACTTATCCATAGAGATAAAAGAGAGAGGAGGTAACAAATAGGAGACTACAGTAAAAAGCACAGGGGACGGTCATTCTGATTGGTTGTTCATGAGTATGCGCGTTTTGTCGATATTGGGATTTGTGTTGTGACAGCGACAGCGGACAACTTTCTAGGCTTTCTAGAGTTTCTAGGTTATGATGCGATTACTGTATAAACAAAACAAAGACGTCTTTAGGAAAACTTACAAGCAAATGAAATGGATTTTGTCAACTATTTGACTAGGTATGGACCAATAATTCATAATTTAGTATGTTAGTAGTGTTCCTGTAGCCTTAATCATAAATATTTTTTGTTCTAGATATTATTTTCAAGATGAATAAGGGATAAAAATGTGGACCCATTGTTATAAAAGAAATTCTGGAATCAACACAAACATGGCAATAGAATCACTGAACAACTTACTAAAAACAAATCAACTAAAGAGGAATGCAAGAGTGACAATCGAGAAACTACTGGATACAATCGACGATCTAGTGGACATCAAAATGTTGAAGAGGATAGTGGACATTGAACGACCAAACACAAACAATTACCAGGACAGAATCATAATTAAAGCTCACAAACAGGCTGCTGCGATGAAGAACAAAATTAAGATAAAAAAGAACAATGTGGTATTTGAACATTTTCAGGTAACATCATTTAGAAATCCTAATATATCTTATAATATAAATATAAAGCAAGTATGTTATGTGAAAGTGAATGTAGGACGCTATACTGCAGAGTTTGCAAAATTTGCATACATCGGTACCAATGTGAGTGTCCTGAATATTTAGTGAGGAATACCTTGTGTAAGCATGTGCACTTGGTAAGAATGCATGAGGAGCGAATGGATGCTAATTCTGTTGTAGATGAAGCTGTAAAGTGTTTCGGAGAAAATTCACTCATTAAACTGCAGCAACAAGAGGAAATCAAGAAATTTATCAGCGAGAAAATAGAAGAGACAAATCAGCAGGACGAGATCCTTCAGGCGCAAAGTCATCGAAATATTCAGTGGCAAAACCTACAGAACTTTGTTAAAAGCTTGGATGAGAACGGTTTTACAACTATTGTGAAAGGCTTTGAAGTAACTGTGCAGAGGTATAGAGAAAAAATGAACAAGGCTACAAGAAAACGAAAAATGGAGACACAAAATTATTTCCCTTCTAAGAAACGTCCAGAAGTACCTAATACAGCAGAACATGAGTCGAACTTCCTTAAGTCGAATATTTCTGTAACGTGAATAAAAATTCGAGTCCCTTGAGTTTGGAAATTATAAAAAATATTTTTTTAACTCGATTTTTCTTATGTCCCTTCAGATTTAACTTATGGGAGTTTCACTGTAATTCAAAACCAATGAAAATCTTTTGTCATATCAGCTTTCATGTTATTTTTTTCAGCTCTAGGATTAGGAGAAAGGAAATCCAAACTTCATTGATGCTAGTTGAATATTTCATACCTAAGTTGAAAATAGCAATAGCATTAAGTAGATTTTGTTAATTTGATAGTCTTTTCATAATGTTAATAGATGTGTTACAGATATAGAGTAGATGTTAATAGATATAAAATAGATATTTCATAATGATAATATCAGTAGGAGCAGTGTGTAGAGGAGGACTAATTTTTTTACTGTATATAAATTAAGCTATACAAGAAATTTTATCTTTTTGGATATTGGATATATACCTATTATGTCAACAGGTATAAATTTATTGTAAGATAATATGGTTTTTATTTATCTCAGTGATTTTAAAATGTATTTGATGCTTTGATTTACTTTTTAATAAACCCCATTGTCAATTAACAGACTTTTATTTACATTAGTAAACACCTAATTATTAACGAATCCTTACTAATTAATTTCAAAATTCATAGTTTCCAATACAACTTTTTATCACAGTATACCTTATTTTTATACAAAGTGGCTCCTTTAGAGTTATTAGTAAATCCATAAATTATTCATTTTTTTGCTAATGTTTTCGTAAAAAGTGTCTACATTGCATATAAAATATGAACAGTTATAACTTCTTAGAAATCATTTAAAATGTACTCCTTACCGATTTTTCGTTTTTATGGCTAAAGATTTTTTAATGTATTAACAAAATTTTCAATAGTCGCATTGTGAACATTTCTCGAGTAGCCCGCCAAATGTTTGAATAGATACACGCCTACCAAAGTGAGATGACCAATCACAGCAACCGTCCCCTGTGCTTTTTACTGTAGTCTACAAATAGGGAGAGGGGGTAATAAATTTTGTAGACGGAAGCGGCCATATTGAGAAGCCACTTTTCAAACGCGTCCTTGCGATTGTCTTTGTTGAATTGTGCAGTGGCGGATCTATAGGGGAAGCTACAGTTTACCATGGGAACTAAAGTTTATCTATTAATAATAAATACATACATATTTTTAATACAATATACCCACTACATAACTGAATCAGCTCTTCCGCTCCTTCCTGGTTTCCTGCTCGTTCTTTGTCTTTCTGGTATATCTGGAGCAGATTTCTTTTTTGGTAATTTTTTTTTCTATTAACTCATTAATCCCAAAACCGAATTTTTTTTTTGTTTGTTTCCGTTTTCCAAAGAATGAACAAGAGCGTAAGGTTTTAAAAACTGATGTAGGTAATTTTGTTATGAACTACTAGTATAAATATGCGTTAAATTAATCAAGAAATTTAAAAATAAAACATTCTTTACTTAATTCGTATTGAGCAACCTTCGTATTGTTTCATATCTTAGCATTTTGTGACATTTTATGGAAAATAAAACCGCTTCATACAAATTATTATTTCATAATTTTAGTTAATGTAATGCTACGCCATTGGAGAGAAAGATTTCTTACAGGAAGTCGGCCATATGCAGAAGCCACTTTGGCCTGTGCTTTGGTCTATTTGTTCCAAGCACATTTGTTACCTCCTCTCTCTTTTATCTCTATGGACTTATCCGACATCCGACATAACCTATAATTTACGTTATGCACAAGCACGTGCGTACTTGGGTAGCGGTGAAAAGTAATCTATTGGCCTCTTTCTAATAGTTTTTTGCAATTTGTGACGTGCTCGATCAGTTTCGGTACATCAAGTACCATGAGTAATACGGAAGAAGTGGTGACCGTTTGCGACTGGTGCCTGCAAGAAACAAGAGTGCAAACCATTGACGACAAGTTGTGGCGTTTCTGGAAAATAATCAGCACCGAAGTGAGTGTGGGGCGCAGTTATATGTACATCAAACCGTTGACTTGTGGAATTGTAATAATGTATTTGGTCTTGATGTGCCACTTCACCTATCCACGAAACGTTAACTGATATCTTTCTTTCAGGATCCGGTTGTGACATCCCTCAAGAATATCTGCGACAAATGTAAATCACGCTACGAGGGATTCTCGATTTACATCGAGAGGTGTAAGATCAATACATCCAAAGTAGATGAGCTACTATCAATGGGACAGGTCAAAGATGAACCTCTCATCGACATAGAGTATCCTCCCTTAATTAAAACAGAAATTTCACACGAAGTAGATTCGAATTCCATTTGGAAAGAAGAAGCGTTCGATCCTGATCATCCTACAGCCTCAGGTAGCAATAGACAGAATGGGTTAGTTTTACATGTCGACTTAGAACCCAAACTGCTACCAGACTCTATGGTTCTTCAGAAGAAAGTTAATAATAACCGTACATGTACCTATTGTGGTAAAACTTTTAAGTACCCCTATATGTTGAAGATTCACTTGCGAACTCATACAGGTGACAAACCTTTCAAATGTTCACATTGCAGTAAGAGTTTTACTCATTCTAATAGTCTGAAGAGTCACTTACGCATTCATAAAGGTGACAAACCTTTTAAATGTTCACATTGCAATAAGAGTTTTACTGAGGCTAATGTTTTGAAGTGTCACTTACGCATACATACAGGTGAGAAGCCTTTTAAATGTTCACATTGCAATAAGAGCTTTTCTCAGTCTAATAGTCTGAAGAGTCACTTTCGCACTCATACAGGTGACAAACCTTTTGAATGTTCACATTGCAATAAGAGTTTTGCTGAGTCTAGTAGTCTGAAGAGTCACTTTCGCATTCATACAGGTGACAAACCTTTCAAATGTTCACATTGCAATAAAAGTTTTACTCAGTCTAATAATCTGAAGAGTCACTTACTCATTCATACAGGTGACAAACCTTTCAAATGTTCACATTGCAATAAGAGTTTTGCTTACTTAGGTTCTTTAAATGTTCACTTACGCATTCATACAGGTGAGAAACGTTTTAGATGTTTAGATTGCAATAAGAGTTTTACTCAATCTAGTAATTTGAAGAGTCACTTACGCATTCATACAGGTGAGAAACCATTCAAATGTTCACATTGCAATAAGAGTTTTATTCACTCTAATAGTTTCAAATATCACTCACGCACTCATATAAATGACAAATAAATGTTCAGTTTTATATACAATAAGACTTTTATTAGATCTTCTCAGGAAACAGGTGCACGTCCACTAAGCCCAGGTACTTGACCGCCTGCATGCCAATTTACTTTTCACTGCTTTCTTCAAATTGATATAGGGGGGAAATTTTAATAATCAGTAAATAAATCAATAAGTTTACCTTCAAACTGTATATACATATGTGGTATGTGTTTAATGAATTTCTATGAATTCATGTAATTTACAACGATGAATGGTATCTACTAAATTTTATGTAGTAAGTAAATACACAGTAGATGTTAAATATAATCAGATTGTACAGAGATTTGGGTATTTTTACACATCTAAATTACTAATATAACCTGGATTGATTACATGTAATAATAAAATATGTCTGTAATGAAATGTATACTTTAAAAATATGTACTTAACCAGTACTTATTACATATAAATCGTCGTCGTCTGTCTTTCCAGGATTAGGCATCCATGCCTGTACCGGCTGCACCATCTGGCCCTCGGTCTTCCTACTCTTCTTCTGCCTTCAGGTTTGAATTGTTAGGCTTGTTTTGGAAGTCTTTCATTTGGCATTCTTAATACGTGATCTCTCCATTTTTCTTTGTATGTGATTACCTGTTGTGTTATTGGATCTATTCTCAATTCATTTCTGATCCTTTTACTGATCTGAGGAACTTCATTTCGGATATGTCTAGTTGTTTGAAATCTTTTTTCCGGAGTGCCCAACATTCTGAGCCATATAATAGTGTGGGAACTGCCATTTGTAAAATTTCAACTGCGTTTCTTGCAATGTTTTACTTTTAAGGGTTCTTGTTATGTATACGCGAAAACTGTCTTGCGAACTGTTTTGTTCGAAGTCTCGCGTATCTCACACTTTAACTTAATGAGATGTGACGATTGTTTTTTAATGTAGTTTAACTAGCTTAATTAAATGAAAACCGATGTTGGAATATAACTATATTTAAATTAAACTGCTAAACTAAAATTACAATGCCGATAACCGAGTCAAAGAGAGTGTATAAAAAAGTGATGGTACAACTGTTAGGTTTGATGGTAAGTTTGTAAGTCCTTGAATTTTCTTTCGTGCGTTAAAACGGCCCTTAGGTGGCGGGGGAATGTTTCACCGATACTCGAATGTGATTGGCTCTTTTATTACAGTTAGGAAATACTGAGTACAACCAACGGACCTTCCCACGCCTGCCTTGACAATTTACTAATCCCTTTAAAAACGTAAATATCACGTGTAAAGAATCTAATGTTGTTAAGCAGTAAACGCCAATAAACTGAAAAATAACCGAAAATAGAAAAGGGACGTTCGTTTGGCGAGTAGGCCTGTAATAAAAGATACGCCGACGCATTTATGGCCTAAAGGACGGCAACAGATGAATCAATATTTTGTAATTAAGTTAGTATTTGGAAATAATGTGAATATTAAAATAAAATACATATTGCGTCGCAACAGTTCTTATTGTTCCATATTAATTGTCATTGATTTATTTTATTGTTAATGTCTATCCTCCTCATAAGTTATATCGCTGCCTAAATATTTGAAATGTGATATTTGTTCTAAAGTTGTATCTGTCGATGACAATTTTTGTTCATATGGGATAGTTTCCACAAAATGCCATAGGTTTTGTTTTCGTCAGATATATTTGAATTGTATATGGAGCTCAATGGGTGAAGTTTGTAAACTGATCGCTGTAATTTCTCCTCCGTGTCCTCTATTAGTATTGTGTTAATGTATGTATTATGATTGATCTTTATGCCTGAATTTGGAAGTATAATGACTCACTTTCTGATAAGGTCATCTAAATATATATTAAAAGGTGTTGGTAACAGGCTACATCCTTGTCTTACTCTTTGATTGATGAGTATTTCTGTTGTTCATTCTCTGCCTGTATCAATAATTATTTTTGTGTTTTATGTGAGTTTTTGATAAGATGTTTTGAGAAACCTCTTTTCTCTATAATTGTCCACAACGTATCTCTTTTTACCTTATCAAAGTCTTTTTCATAATCGATAAATACTAGGTGAGTCTCAAGGTTCTCTGCGTTTTTCTATTATCTGTTTTATAGTAAAAGCATCGTCTGTACACGATCTTCCTCTTCGGAATCCCGCTTATTCTGCTAGTAATATTGTGTCTGAGATAACACAAAGCCCTTCATTGATTATTTTACTATATACTTTGTAGGTATGCTGCGTGTTTAGTAGACTAATGTCACGATAATTTGTTGTGTCGTTCCTTTTTTTGAACAGAGAGATTACCTTAGCTGTTTTCCAGTCATCTATTATATAAATGCAGTAATCTTGGCTCTAGGAACGTTCCTCCGTATTTCAGTTGTTCTGAGTTTATGCCGTCAAGGCCTGGAAAACTTCGATTTTTGGTCATTTTCAAAGCGTTTTGTAGTTCGCTCATCTCAATTGGATCGACTTCCGTTTTCTCACTTTGTTCTTCAGTCTCATTTAAATCTTGATCATACCATAGTTGTTTGTAGTGTTCAATACATTTTTGTGCTCTCTGTATACATTTTGTTTTTGTTCTATGGCCTCCTTTATCTCTTCGTTCCAAAGTTTGTAATTTTGCTTTTGTGTTTTCATATATGTATTGTTTCGGTTTTTCCTAGATGATGATCAGTATTTACATTTTTCCCTAAATATACATGCGTGTCTCATTACTCGAGGTGATAACTTGATTCATTATGATATTAAGTGAACGATGGCCACGTGGAGACCATGTATATTTATCGATATTTTTCTTCCTAAAGAAAGTATTCGCCACTTTAAGCTCATTGAAGACTACAAGTTCTCTTAGTTTTCTACCGTTGTTGTTTACATCTTCTCCAAATGTTCCTATTATTTTAGATATTGATTATGTGATCGTTTTTGCTTGTTTTGGATATTATCGTTTGTTATTCGTCATAATATTTTTTCTGTTTGTTCTTCTTTGCCTTCTTCTGATGCATATGTTCCTATTATGGTTAAGTGGCCTCTGTCAAATTTCATTATCATATTGTCGCGACGCGGCCCCAATTAGCGAAAATAGGTCGCCGTCTAAGCTTATTCAGCACCGAGGCGACCTTAAACCGAAGGACGATACGACTCTCGAACAGGTACGACATCACGTTCGTAAACATCCCGATCTGCTATATAACGCACGTCCATTGTACGCCATGTACCCAGGAACCACGCGACCAGTCTTCTCAGACGTGAGAGTAGGATTTGTTGGCAGAGCTGAACTCGATTTCTCGAGCCTCTGACTCATTTGTCAGGAAACAGTATTTTTTTAGAGTTTTATTGCTATTTAGGTATCAACAACCTATACAGTCTCTGAGATCCATTGCCAACCTTTAGCCCTTTAGGTTATACATGGTAACAAGCGATATTTTCTGTACAACTGGTGTTATTGGAAGCATAGCTTTCAGTGGTGACGTCACACATTGGGATAGGTTACTGATCTGAATCAAAACAAATCGCTCTTATGGAGAATTAACACGGGAGACACTTTCAAACGTAAATATCTTAACGGAACTTAATTTCTTAAATACCATTTTTGTAAATGTTATTGTCTAGCCCTAGAGCATAGAGATTTTTATGACTGGAAGAAATCGTCGTTATATTTGTTACTAAGAACGTACCGTGAAGTGAAAATACCTGTGTTGTGAAGGTCAAATTCAAATTAGCTACCAATATGTCTGACATTTTTGACGTCAATGCAACAACCTACAGTCACTAGATGGTTATGGCTATATATTATTATATTATTAATAATAAAATGGATTCAAAACATCAGACTACAGCTTGGTTTGTAAATAAAGTTGAACATTGGTTTAAATTAATGACTGGTAGGAATCACACTTTCGCCCTAAATCCGACAAATGAAATTCAGTATAATGAAGCTACAAACGTTTTAACATCTGTCCAAGAAATTTGCTATAACATGACAGTTAATTATACTTGGAAACCATTCCAAACAGGTTTAATCGTGTCTACTCAAACAGCGATGGATATTCAAAAAGTTTATTTTGATCAATATGATTTCAAATATTTCATGTTAGGAAGATTAGTTCAAGATTCACTAGAAAACTGTTTTTCTATAGTTCGGAAACGACAAGCAGTACATTATGCCCGTTTATTTAAAGTGTCATTACGTCTAGTGTGCTTGTCGCAGTTTCAATCATCTTTAAAAAGGACAAGTTATCATGATAGCGACACTGCAATGACCTCATCAGTTATTGCAGTGAGTTAAACAAAACCATTACAGTTGAGAATGAGATTAAGAAATAATCTTTGAATTTAATGAACATCATTTTGCTGCAGGAACAGTCAATTGGTTAATTTGTTGCTGAGATATTGCTATTTGTTTATCCTTAGACGCATAATGTTCATTACTGTTACGTCTTTTTGGATAAACATTTCGAGGTGCACAAAGGCTTATTCTCTTCATTAATAACCATATTTTCATATCCCGTTAAGAAAATATGATAAAAACAATTTTCAACCCCTTATTTATCGCTTTAAAGAATGGGGTGATTTTTTTTATAAATAAATAGACCTGGAGCCATTTTCATAACTTGCACAAATTTCTGACTTTCAAATTCGGATAGCTGGATTCAAAACGGAGAATTGAAAGAAAACAACAACTTTTTTCGACCATTAGGCGCCGAGGTAAGAATTTTTTTTCAAAAATTCGCAGCCCTTTTATTTGTAACAATTAAGAAATGAATTTTGCCCTATTCGATAGCTAAAAATTCATATTTTTATAAATGTTTATTATAAAAGAAAAAAAACCGATTGTTATTTTTAAAAAAGCTGTATTTTGCAGTATATGCAGAATAAAGGTGTATAGGTACTCTCGGAGCTACGCGAGGCGTGTGGTGGGGATGGCAATGGTATCCGCTCGCGCTGAGAGAACCGAATTGAAGCGTTTAAATCTTAGTTTAAATCCGCAGAGAGCGGACAAAATATCCGTATCTCAGTCTCAAAATAAATTCCTAGCTCGGCTCCTAATGGTCGAAAAAAGTTATTTTTTTTTTCAGTTCTCAGTTTTGAATCCATTGCAGCTATCCGAATTTGTAAGTCAGAAATTTGTGCAAGTTATGAAAATGGCTCCAGTTCTATTTATTTATAAAAAAAACCTTTTTTAAAGCGATAAATAAGGGGTTGACAATTGTTTTTATCATATTTTCTTAACGGGATATGAAAATAAGGGTGTCTATGAAGAGAATAAGCCTTCGTACATCTCCAAATGTTTATCCAATAAGACGTAACAGCAATGAACATTATGCGTCTTGGGATAAACAAATAGCAATATCTCAGCAACAAATTAACCAATTGACTTTTATAAAAGTTGTTTAGATTTGGAACTTTAAAAGTTCTCTTTTAGAGCAGTAAAAACGTAAATCATATCATTTTTGCAGTAAATAATCAATATTCAAAAAATGACCATTTTCAGTGGTTTTTGGACATTTTTGCAATAAATGTTTAACAAAATTAATCGTGCTGCAGCTCAAATTATAGGTTTTTCCATTCTCTACAACAGCACAACTTATATTTGATACTTTTCTCCACAAAATGCATACTTTGGCTTGTAGAATCAAAAAACTTGTTTTTGCTAACTTTGGATCCCTCCCATTTGTTAATGCACACTTTTTAAATGTTTAAAACTATATAGGCATGATCATCTAATCAGAGCCTACAACATTTGACCACTCCCGTCCGGTACTGAATATGGACTACCTAAGCGTGACGTCACAAATGGGCGGAGTTAAGAAACCTTTCCAAACAATCCGAGAAAGCGTACAGTTTTCTCATAATATGACTATTTTATTTTCAAGTTTGTTATTAGTTTTGACGTGAATAAGAGTGGCCAGGTCAATATTTGGTGAAAACTTAGGACGGTTCAACGTTTTAACAAAGTATTTTTGATAAAAGGTAAGTCTAATTATTATTTTTCGCCCATTTTACTTTTTTGAGGTTATGTTTTTGTATGCAAGTGTGATTTATTTTGTGTACTTTTTAGTTAAATAAAACCATTTGAAGTCAGAATTTTGATTGAAAATGGCATGCAAACGTGTTTCGAAGGTCTGCGACATTATTGAGTTTTTTGAAGACGAGAATAAAATGATAAAAAGGGGTGAAAATGCATTGGAATCCGATCATGTAAAAAGCATGCAGTTTGATGCTGACTTTATGATTATTAGAGGGGAAATACATGCCAGCATGAAGGATAAAATATATAGAGTACATGTAGGTAGTCTGCTTCCCATATATTTTATAGATATTTATCTTATTAAATGTTCCTATTGCAGTTTACGCTAAAGAAATCAGGAGAGATTACTTCGGCTACTTGTGCCTACCCGAGGGGTACAAAATGCCATCATATTGCTGCGTTGGCTCTTTTTGGGCATTATAATATGACAACTACAAACTAAGGAGTGCTTTGAAGGTTCTCGATCTTGCCTATGAATGTAAAAATTTACAAACTCTTTGGGTAACTGTAGTGCTTACATTCAGGCACAAAACACATAACCATGACTATAGATATTGACTACGAGCCTAAAAACGGTCTTTAAACAGAGCAGCACCACTAAACTTAACAAAAATGTAAAGTTTTGATGAAAATAAAATGATAACACAACCTATAATAATAATATGGGCGAAAACTACATTATACTACCTACCTATCTAGAAATATTTGGTGATAACATAGGTCTGAACAAACTTTATCACAATATATAGCTGGCAACTCTTATTTACAACAAAATTAGGAATAAATGTAGAATTAAAACTCTCTTACGGACAATTTACGTGCTTTCGCGATTTGTTTGGAAAGGTTTGGAAGCTCCGCCCCCTCGCGTGACGTCAGCACTTAGGTAGTCTATTAATGTCGTGAAAAATCTACACAGACTGGGCTAGTTAGTGGTCCTATAGCGTGGTCCGTTCGAGCAGCGACAACTTCTCCAACCAGTATTGGACAGTTTCCAACCATAGAAATAGAAAAGGTGTAGAACGCGCTTCGACCTGCGCGAACTGGGGAGATTTGTTGATCCGCCATTTTGATGCACTAATGTCAAAAATGTCAAAACAAATCATACCTGTGTCAATGATCTAATAAAGGATATTGACCCCATTGACTTCTGCTAACCACAAAAAAGTAATTTTTAATTAAATTACGCTCTGTAGTACCGCTCTGAAAACGCATTGTCGCGTCTAGGAAGAAGCACCATCGTACCGCATCCTAAAGTACCGGCCTCTTTCAGCCTTTATTGTCAGATTATGTTAAATTTTGGACAAGACCTGTCCCTTGAGAACCTCGCCAGCTTTGGATGGACCTCTTAGTGTGTTTTCTGTTGGAACTCCGGTTAAATAGTGCTCGTCCTCGTCGCGTCATCGAACCTGCTCATGCTGTTACCAGCAGTTCTTCGTTCTTCTTTACTGCCGCTGTCGTCCTCAGAAAGCCCGCAAGCCACAAGCCGGCCATTCTACCACACCTGGAAGAATTACTTGCCAGTTGTCAGCTAGCCCTTGAGCGATCCAACATCATGCTCACGTCGAAAGCAGTCAGCAATTATTTACCACTACTTGTAACAATGTCAAGTTCGGCTGCCAGAAAGGAAAATGCTCTTAGCTGTTTGAAATGTATTTATTAAATCAATATTATGAAAAAATAAACGTTTACAGTAACAAGTGACTATTAATCTATTAATGATGAAAACACTGATGTGCAAACAGAGTGATGGAACTGCATCAGACTTAAGTACGTGTGGTTGTATTTAGTCTTCAACCCGAAAATGTTTGGAACATACATATTTGGCCCTCGTCCAAGTCCAAAGTGAAGGATTTAATCCTACGGCATTTACCCAAGCCGCCTTCTGAATGTTGTCAGGTTCTCTTGGAAATCTGCAAAAATGATCTATATACACATATGCCGCAATGATCCAACAATATTTTACCTATGAAATGAAATGTTCTTATCACATAATCTTCGAACACTTCCGCAACCTTTCACTGAACAAGTCATTGTTTATCACTATTGTATAGCTTTTATAGTTGTAAAATGTCTCAAAACCACACACAAAATAGGACACACCAAAAATAAATTAAGCTCTAAAAAGACACACTGGAATCACTTGATACACGGTTCACGCCACGCGTTCTCGCTTCACCATACTCAGATTTGTAATGTAAGGTTATGATCGTTATGATTGATTTCATAAAAATCTAGCAGAAAACAAGTAATCAACTGACACCGGCATGGAAATTTTCATGTCTATGGTGACTGTTTGACATTTGTGCATCAAAATGGCCGCCCCCATAGTGTCCCGGATTTTCAGGATGCGCACTCGTCGAAGCGCGTTCTACTCCCCTCTTATTTCTATGTTTCCAACCGATCATGCGCAGAATTAAGAGTAATAATAAGAGTAACAAACCTAATAATAATATATGTTCTGTGATCATATACATATATATGTTCTGTGCACGTGGCCTAGTAGAGGAATAAACAATAAAGTAACCTGTTTACGTTTTTCTATTAGTTTTTGTAATTTGTAAAGTGCTTGATCAGTTTCTGTAACTGTAGATCAAGTACCATGAGCAATACGGAAGAGGTGGTGAATACTTGCGATTGGTGCCTGCAAGAAGCACGAGTACAAACCATTGACCAGACGTTGTGGCGCTTCTGGAAAATAATCAGCAGTGAAGTGAGTATGGGGCGCAGTTTACATCACATGATTGACTTGTGGAGTTGTAATAATGTATGTGGTCTTGCTGTACCACTTCACTTATCCAGGATACGTAGTTGATATGTTTTCTTTCAGGATCCGATGGTAACATCCCACAAGAATATCTGTGACAAATGTAATTCACGGTACGAGGGTTTTTCGATTTACATTGAGAGGTGTAAGATCAACACATCCAAAATAGATGAGCTACTATCAACGAGACAAGTCAAAGAAGAACCTTCCATCGACATCGAGTATCCTCCCTTAATTAAAAAAGAAATTTCAAACGAGGTAGATTCTAAATCCTGTTTCCCCGCAGTGTCGAGTGGAGTTTTCATTGAATGTCAAGTGGTAGCAGGCTGCTCAAATTTTCCTACAATGAACAACTACTCCACATCAGAGAGAGTACTGATAGCCGAAAACGTCAAAAACCAACCTTCTATCGACATTGAAGATCATTTGAAAAATGAAGACTTTTGGAAAGAAGCAGCGTACTGTCCTGATTATGTTACAGCGTCGGGTAGCAAAGGAAAGACTGGGCTAGTTTTACTGGTCTCAGACAGCCAAGTGCTACCAGATTCTATGGTTCGCCAGAAGAAAGTTAATAATCTTATATGTACATATTGTGGTAAAACTTTCAATTCCCCTAGTAAGTTAAAGATTCACTTGTGCAGTCATACAGGTGACAAACCGTTCAAATGTTTACAATGCAATAAGAGTTTCACTCGGATGGGTCATTTAAATGCTCACTTACACATACATACAGGTTACAAACCATTCAAGTGTGCATATTGCCATAAGTGTTTTAGTCAGATGGGTTCTTTAAATGCTCACTTACGCATACATACAGGTGACAAACCTTTTAAATGTTTACATTGCAATAAGAGTTTTATTGAGTCGAGTAAATTAAATCGTCACTTACACGTACATACAGGTGAAAAACCTTTTAAATGTTCGCATTGCAATAAGAGTTTTACTACTTTGAGCACTTTAAATACTCACCTACGCATACTTACTAGTGACAAACCTTTCACATGTTCACATTGCAATAAGAGGTTTACTTTTTTAAGCTCTTTAAATCGTCACTTACGCACGCATACAGGTGAAAAACCTTTTACATGTTCACATTGCAATAAGAGTTTTGCTGAGGTGAGTTCTTTAAATGGTCACTTACGCATACATACAGGTGACAAACCTTTCACATGTTCACATTGCAGTAAGAGTTTTACTCGGTCGAGTTCTTTAAATGATCACTTACGCATACATACAGGTGACAAACCTTTCACATGTTCACATTGCAATAAGAGTTTTACTTTTTTGAGCTCTTTAAATCGTCACTCCTGCATACATACAGCTAAGAAACCTTTCAAATGTTCACATTGCAATAAGACTTTTACTCAGTTGAGTCATTTAAAAGGTCACTTACGGATACATACAGGTGACAAACCTTACAAATGTTCACATTGCAGTAAGAGTTTTACTTGGTTGAGTTCTTTCACTGATCACTTACACATACATACAGGTAACAAACCTTTCAAATGTTCATATTGTAATAAGAGTTTCACTCGGTCGAGTTATTTAAATTGTCACTTACGCATACATACAGCTGAGAAACCTTTCAAATGTTCACATTGCAATAAGCGTTTTACTCAGTCGAGTCATTTAAAAGTTCACTTACGGATACATACAGGTGAGAAACCATTAAAATGTTCACATTGCAATAAGGGCTTTGCTCAGTCTAATAGTCTAAAGTATCATTTACGCGTTCACACAAATGACAAATAAATGTGCACTTTTATACAGTATGTCTCAGTAAGTTGGAACCATATGGAAAAATTTTTTATGGTTAATTTTACGTAAAAAAGTTATTCTTCATGAAAAGCTCTGCATGGTCTAAAACCTAAAATGCAACTATCAGATATAAAATTTTTCCCGGAGTATACGAGATTTGTCATAAAATATGAATTTTTCCCAAGAGCAAAGTACCTTTATTTTTGGCAATATGGAAAATTGTTATTAAAGAAAGATGATCAGAACTAAAAACTATTTTTAAATAAAATTTAAATATGCAGTTACATCCATTTACGATGAAAAAAATAGGTTGTGTTATTTTTAATACCATTTCTGCATCATTAAATAATTATGGATGAACATTTAACTCTTGTAATTATTAAAAACATGATAACCATTCCGTTTCTTAATTTTATCTAACAATTTTGGAATTTAAACACGTCCGTAAGTAATGCATATACATTTATTGCAAATAAATAATCAAATAACAAATAACTAACACAATAATAATACTACAAATAACAGAAATTTAATTTTCACTCATTCCACTGATGCCTCGATATATCCACCCTCTCGTTCAATACATTTCATAGTCCTATTGGCAAATTTTCTTAATACCTTCCTTATCATTTCTGGAGAAAGTTCCCGTCATGATTGTGTAATTATCCTCTCCAAATTATTAACATCATGAAAAGGCCATTGCTGGTAAACTCTTTGTTTTAAGTAACCCCATAAGAAGTAATCTAGAGGGGGCAAGAGGCAACATTTTCTTCAATTGGAACTGTCTCTTCGCAACATTGTCGCTGGTGGTCTGAGTAAAATCCAAATTTTACATTAAACTCTCGTGATCATTATTCATTTAAAACAAACGTGTGGTGTGGTATTTACAGGGACAGATTAATAGGACCGTATTTTTTTCACCAATCTATGAATGCCGAACGTTATTTAGAATTTTTGCAAAATCAAATCAGTGACTTCATGGACGAACTACCTTTACAAGAACGTCAATGTATTTGGTTCCAATAAGACGGTGAAACATGCCATAGTAAATTAAATGTTAGGGCATATCTTGAACATTTGTTCAACGGAAAAGTTATGCACAGATATTTAGATATTTTTTGGCCTGCTAGATCCCCTGACCTAACCCCTCTATATTACTTCTTATGGGGTTACTTAAAACAAAGAGTTTATAAAACACAACCTATTTTTTTCATCGTAAATGGATGTAACTGCATATTTAAAAATGGTTTTTAGTTCTGATCACCTTTCTTTAATAACAATTTTCTATATTGCCAAAAATAAAGGTACTTTGCTCTTGAGCAAAAGTCATATTTTATGACAAATCTCGTATACACCGGGAAAAATTTTATATCTGATAGTTGCATTTTAGGTTTTAGACCATGCATAGCTTTTTATGAAGAATAACTTTTTTTCGTAAAATTAACAATAAAAAAGTTTTCCATATGGTTCCAACTTACTGAGACATACTGTATATACAATAAAACTATTAACTAAATCGCATGGGTGCCAACTTTGCGCTGCCTTCATTATATTATCATGGAGGTACATTTTGGGAACTAGTAAATAAAATAATAATTTTTCCTTCAGACTATATACATGTGTTTATGTAATGAATTCATGTAATTTACAAAGACGAATGGTATCTACTAAATCTCATGTTCTGAAGATATAATCTTGCTGTAGAGAGATTTAGTTATTTTTAAATGTCCAAGTTACTTATAGCCTGAATTGAATACTAGATAAATATGATAATAACGAAATATATATATATGTAACAAACTTTATACTTCGAATATATATCTCCCAGGTATCATCCAATAACGGTTTTGAAATTCGCTTAGGCTTCTGCTGTAGTTATAGTTTAATTATATTTTCATTTTAGAGTAAGTAATATAGTAACATCACAACATTGGTTTAACGAAGTCCGTATGTTCATTGCGTAAATAGGGAAACAACAATTTTCGGTACTTTGAATCTACAATGTTATATACAATTTTTTACATATCATTGTATCATTAATAAATCATGTATATTAATGGTTTATCTCTATTAGCAATTTAGTAAGTTCCCTCATTTTTCTTGAGCGTACATTAATAATAGTCCAGTCATCTTGGGTTGAATTAGGTGAAAATCTCAGAAAATCGACATACCCAGTATATTAAAACGTAAAAACTTCTATTTTGGCATCCTAAAACTTTCCTCAAAACTCACATATGATTGGATGGCCGCAAATGTTAAAGTCGGGGGTCAAAAGTCACAAAAATCGATTTTTTCCATATTTTTTGGAAATATCTCGTTTTCTATGGGTTTTACGCTATTTGTATTCATTATCAATATCGTACAGAATTAAATTTTCTACAACTTTTGTCTTTAACGTTTCTTCATACCTCTAACTGTTTTCGAGATAGAGGACGGAGAGCGCGCGATCAGAGAATCATGTGAGGTCAACTGGTAGTCCCGATCAAAAACTCGTAATATTAAGGTTATAAATTATTGCTAAATATTTAATTAGCATTTATTATTAACTTTTACATTAAAATCATTTTTTTGTTACTTATCTATTTTTAATTAAGTGTCAATTTATTTAATAACACTTACCTGAAAATACTTAAATTACATTTTAATTGTAATCTAATTTATACTAATGACTTTCCAAATAAATAAAAAAACGAATTAAACTTGTAATTTGAGACATAAGTGGATAAAGGTGTCATGTCACATTTTTTATATAATCGACTTTCTTAACTTTTTGAACTTTCCTGGTATATATGTATTCTGCATTAGACCCTAAATAGATTTTTTCGTATATTTAAAGATTTATTTTATTGATAAAGGTATTAAGTCACACGAACATATATGATGTCTTAGTAGTTAAAGGTGTTATGTTACAATTTTGTTACATGACACCTTTATCAACTAAAGGAGTTCAAAAGTCTTTCTGACAGTTTAGTGTCATGTCTCGCATTCCAAGTTATGTTTTTATTTAAATATAATTTAATATTGTGGGTCATATTAATCAGTTTCCTGCAGAAGAGTCCCATTACTCTAGGAATAAAAACCATAGCAGAAAATACCTCTCTTCTCTACTTAATATCACTACACCAGCTTTACATTGAGTAATGTAAGGAAAAAAAATGGATGACAAATATATGGTCAAGGTTTCTTTCTACAGACATATTTTTGAAACAAAGTTCAATTTGTCTTTCGGGCACCCGAAAAGCGACACTTGTAGTGTCTGTGATGCTGGGGAGAGATCGCTAGAGCACAAAGGAAATTATGAATTTGCTTTTAAGGCACAAACATTAGACCGTGCAACTCCTGCAATTGACAAAAAATTGTGCTACATTACTATGGATCTTCAACAAACCATGCCGTTACCAAAGTCATCTACATCAAAAGCGTTTTATTTGCGTCAAATGTGGTTCTATAACTTTGGCATTCATTGCATCACCTCTTCGGGACGTAAGTCATTTTTTTTTACCTGGGCCGAAGACTCTGCGAATAGGGGAAGTAATGAAATTGGTAGCTGTTTGTTGCGATTTTGTAAGTTACTCAAAGAGGAGCATTATGATATTGAACACTTAATAATCTGGTCCGATTCATGCGGTGGCCAGAACAAATTTTTTTTCATATTGTGCCTCTATCAGTACTTAATACTTAATAATTTTTTTAAAGTTATTGATCACAAATTTCCCGAAGTCGGTCATAGCTATTTGGATTCCAATCGTGACTTTGGACGGATTGAGAAAGTACTGCGGAAACATCAGACAATTTTAATTCCGGACCAGTATCGGGAAATCATTAGGTCTGCGAGTACAAAGAAGAGTTTATGCTTCAATATGAAAAACTTTTTTTATAATTTAGAAGAGCTTCCCGCCAAGCTTCGTTTATATAAAAATTTAAATAACACTCTTAACGAGAAAGTGAATTTAAGAGATAGTGTCAAATGGATCAGAGTAGACCACTTTGGGTTTTACTATTATAAAGCGAACTTAGATCTCTTTACTCCATTTCTGCAAGTTGACTTACACAAAAAAGGGACAAAAGATGTACTCTCTAACGAAGTGGTATTAAGTAAGTTACCAAAATGTGGGGGTCTAACTACCGAAAAAATGAATAACTTAAGAGAGCAGCTGAAGTTCATTGACAAAGATTATTTGTGGTTTTATGAAGAAATTCTGAGGGAAAACGTTAAAAATCCAAAGAAGAAAAGAAAAACCTATTAGTTTTTTTATCTTAAAACATGTTCCATTGTTTTTTAACTAAACTTAGATTTTTCATCTTATTTTGTAAAAATTCCTCATTCTATGATATTAAAAAATGTAATCAAAAGCAACATGACTCCTTTATTCAGGATAAATCCTATAACATTTTTGATTGAAAGTTGGTGGATGAAGGTGTTATGTACACATAATCTAACTTTACTAAGACATCTTACAATTTGATTAATTAAGATATACATCAAAGAAACGAACTTATTTTTAAATAATTAACGCGACATTTCTAAATAATATTAAATAGTATTTAAAAAAGTTCTAGTTAAAAACACGTTTTATTAAATATCTCTAAAGTTTAAAAATGCGACATGACACCTTTATCCACTTATGTCTTCAATTAACGTTTTTATTAAAAGTGTCATTTGATTAATTTAATATTGTCAAAATTAATATAAAAAAAATAAAAATTTCCAGAAGTACAAGTTCTAATTTCCATTCTCGTTTTCTTCTCCTCTTCTTCTTCTTCCTCCTCTTCTTTTTCTCCTTCTTCTTCGTCGTCATCGTCCCGCTGCTGCAGAATTTCAAGTCCCTCTTCATTACCGTCTTCAACGACATTTGTCTCTAAGTCATTCATGATTTCTGGGTCAAAGGTTCTGTGATCATTAATATCGGTCTGATATGGTACAGCATTGAGACAGGCTTGTCCATTACACTGGCCGCAAACTAAAGAGCACTGTAACCCCGCTTTCCTGCATCCACATCTTGAGCCACAGCCACTCTTGCAGTATTTAGTAATTCATCTGGAGCAGGATGAATTATTAGTTAATTAACTTAATTATTTTTTACATCAAATGCAATTAGTGTAAATGAGAATATAATAAAAATGTAATTAAAGTATGTCCATTAATCATTTTTCAATTACAGAAAGAGATTATGAGTGTTATTGAATTGATAAATTTTAGAATTATTAGAAAGAAAGATTGAATTTAATGTAAAAGGTAATAATAAATGCTAATTATATATTTAGCAATAATTTATAACCCTAATATACGAGTTTTTGATCGGGACTACCAGCTGACCTCACATATGAATCTCTGATCCCGCGCTCTCCGCCCTCTATCACGAAAACAGTTAGAGGTATGAAGAAATGTTAAAGACAGAAGTTGTAGAAAATTTAATTCTGTACAATATTGTTAATAAATACAAATAGCGTAAAACCCATAGAAAACGAGATATTTCAAAAAAATATAGAAAAAATCGAATTTTGTGACTTTTGACCCCCGACTTTAACACTTGCGGCCATCCAATTATATGTGAGTTTTGAGGAAAGTTTTAGGATGCCAAAATAGAAGTTTTTACGGTTTTAATATACTGGGTATGTCGATTTTCCTAGGTGAACCCCCTATAATGACTGGACTATAAGAGGTTTTTCACCATCTGTTTTTAAAACCAGTTCCAAATTAACAAATCTTTGATGGATTTTCAGTATGTTTTGTGGTAACTGGGTGATTTTGCACTGAAATGCTGTGTCCTACCGTACTTCATTCTGAAAGTAATACCTCCAAAAAATGTTTAATTCGCCAAACAAAACTAATTTAATACTAACATGATTGATTTACCTAAAGCGTGTCCTAATTAAATCACAATAAAGTAAATTTTCTAACCGAAAGATTCATTTTGTTAACGGCCCTTTTTGCTGCCAAGGCTATTTGGATTGGACCTCCAGTTTAACGTGGGCTTCGAATCACGGTCGTCGAGCACGGTTGTACCCTTAAGGCTCTCTCACCTCAGTTGACTCTCTCCGTGCTCTGCCGACTTAGGGTGTGTGTATCCTAATCCAGCCCTCCTACAGGATATTCAATCCTATGCGGCGTCAGTAGGAACAGGATTTTGGATACATTTTACACACTTCCCATAACCATAACACCCATGGATTACGTGGGACTCGAACCCACGACGACAGTGACTGCTCGACTTAAAGCTAGCGCCTTAAGCCACACAGCCCCCAACCTAAATATTCTCTTAAATAATGACGTTAACAACCAGGAGTGTGCAACGTACATATGAGAAACGGTAACATGGTTCCGTAGGGCCCACGTTCACTTGTCATTGAAGCATTTAGAGAAATGACGATGAAGGGGCGTTGAGGGGGGGTTTAGTGGGTGGATTGTGATCTGTGGTTGGTTGGAATATTTTCGTCATTTGTGCCTATGGTCATTGCGTCGTCCATGTTAGTGCTTGGGTAAGTATTGTTTTATTTTAATAATTTGCAATGTCAGATCCTACTGGAATGAAAACTTTAAAGTGTTAATTCATTTGTCACTTTCCTTCTTGTTGATTCCTTCTTGATAACAAATATTTTAGTCCCATAAATCCAAAACGTCCTAATATGAAATATCATCGCTGTCCTTCAGGTCGTGAAACTTCAATATATAATGTTATTGAAAGGTGAGATACTATTTAGCCTTTGTATAGAATACATTCTTATTTAACAACCTTAAATTTATTTTTGGTACATTGAAATACACAAAGTTAATCAATCCACAAGAAGTATTATTTTTACTACTAATTATCATGTGCATAAATAGCACACCCCGTAAAATTCTTCTGTGATAGAGAGAGTTCAGTTGAAAAATTTCTAGAAATGTTTTGTATGATACCATAAATGGTTAGTAAGAATAACACTTAACATGAAGGTGTCTTACGAATCTTTCTTGCACTCTCTCTATAAGTTCTATACTGTACGACCACTGGGGCATCCTTATGGTAGAGGCATACTCGAGCTGAGGTATTACCAATGCATGATATAATCTGATAACTGTTTGTATGGTAAAGTGTTTACTATTGCGTATAATGAATCCTAAAATTTTATAAGCTTTATCAGTTATGTTGACAAAGTGCTTACTAAATTTTAAATTGGCTTGATAGAGAATCCCTAAGTCCTTAATAGATTCACTTTCACTTTTTAGAGGAGTACCATCCACCATATAGCTGCCCTCAAAAGTATGTACCCTACGTGAAGATGTAGTTGTTGTATATTTGCTTATATTTAATTTCATGTTATCTAGAAGCCATTTGACTACTAAATCTAAGTCATTTTGAAGTGAGATACGGTCAGCTATAGATTCTATACTTTTAAAGATCTTGATGTCCGCGAATAGTAGACAATGTGACTTTTTTATAACATAGGGCAGGGTATTTATAAAGAAGATAAATAACAGAGGCCCCAAGTTACTGCCTTATGGCACACCTGATGTGCCAAAAATTTTTTCAGAATATGTTGTACCTATTCGGACTACTTGTGGTCTATCCGTTAAATATGATTTCATAAAGTTGTATGCTTTCTTTGTAAATCCAAGATCAACAAGCCTGTTAAACAGGATGAAGTGGTCAACCTTGTCGAAGGCCTTGCACAATCCATATAAATGACATCTAACTGATTTTCCTCTTCTATAGCCATTGATGCATATTCTGATAAAATACTGAGCTTTGTAACAGTTCATTTATTAGTAATGAACCCATGTTGGCAATGGGTAATTTCGGAAGAGAATGCTTTAGATAGGTGAAAGTGCAATATTGTTTCAAATATTTTAGCAACATTGTTCAAAATGGCTATAGGTCTGTAATTTTCTGTGTGGTTAATTTTCCCATTTTTATGTATAGGGGTTACTACTGTTAATTTTAGTTTGTCTGGATACAAAGAGCTTTGAATTGCTAAGTTATAGATGTGAGACAAAGGTTGAGTTAAAAATTGCACGCAACCCTTGTAGATATATGACGGTGCTCCGTCCTCGCCGGAGGACTTTTTTGGTTCCAAATTTTTAATACTGTTTCTTACATCATCTTCAGTAATATGTGGAAATTCAAAGTTACCCCAATTCATATTATCCATTTTACTGTTGATATCAGTAGATATAGTAATTCGTAGACTGATTTAAAAAATTGTGCAAAAGCCCCGGACAATTCTTTTGGACCACATTATGTTGCCCCAAAGTGGTACATCTCAGCTGGTATACCAGTTTGACCCTTTTTTGAGAATATGTATGACCAAAAGTTACTGGGATCTCTATTTAGGTCTTCTTCAATATAATTATTGTAAATAATATAATCATGCGTGGATTGACTTTTGATATTCCTGGGCAAATTTTTTAACTCATCTTGGAGTGTTAAATCTAATTTTGCCGCTTTGTCTTTTAATTTTCCGCTGTAACCGATTTTTCCTACCAATCATATTGATAAGATTTTTTGAAAACCAAATTGGGTATGTTTTTTATATGATTCAGACTTAATTTTAAACTTGGGAATTGAACTATCCAGACAGGTGTACAGTTTCTCGTAGAAAATTTTTAGACTTTCGTTAACATCACTCGAGTCGAGAAGACTATCCCATTCACAGTCTTGAAGAAGTCGAAAGAGTAGTTCATAGTTTCCATAATTATAAGTATACAATTTGTTACACACCCTATTTACACAGTTACCTGATTGGCTTTCAAGTTTTATTGTAAATTGTAAAGGTAATTGCAGGATGATATTTATCCTCATCAACTAGAGGTAAATCACATTTTCTTAAGTTAAAATTTCCTAAATTCGTTAGTACTAAATTTAGGTACCTATCTAAAATATTAGGAACATCATTAATTGGAGTTAAGTTGTACAAATTTTTTATTTCAGTTAATAAAGTTAGGTAGATGAAAAGTAATTGCTTCAAGTTTAAAACGTTTTGTACTTCCGCGGCGCACGACATAATTACTGTTCAAAAACACTAATCAATTAAAAACTGGTTGAAATGTATCTATCATAGATAAAGAGTTTGTTTATATGGTTAGGTTAGGTTAGAGTGCCTAGAAGAGTAGAGTGTGGCCAACTAACGGATTTGGGACCATAATGGCGGCCGGCACGGGTCGTAAGTTTCATACAACGACAATTATTGAAATATGTTCTAAGATTTATATTAAGTTTCATGTATGACGGGAGTGGAAAGTCCATAAGCGTGCGTGCGTATTTTTGTTCATTTTGATTAATTTCCTTCATTGTGTTTGTAGTGGTTTGTGGTGTTTCTAAAGTGTTTCCTGTAGCAGAGAATTATTGTTGGGGACATATTTAAGAGCGTTCCCAAAATAAGTATGTATTGAAGTGAAAGTGATTATCATAGTAGTTGTGTTGTATTCAGGCCATACAGTGTATTTCCGAATAAGTGCGAAAGTTCGACATCATTATAGATTGCAATGCCAGATGTAAATACACTTACTGAAAGAAAATAATCCCCAGTTGTAGGTTCTAAGTTTAAACCATTTAGAGAAAAAATTTAGAAACCATTTAGAAAAAATGAGAAACATACCATGTAATCTAGAGACTTGTCATGATATTAAAAAAGAATCGCTTTTAGGTTTATTCGGTTTAGGTTAAGGATTTACAATCACAAAATACAAACTTTAAATGTAAGACATACACGTAGCAATGAGTCTATGGCAATGCATGCAATACAATAAAAGGTGTTAATAAAATATATCTGTTTTTATTTTACTTCCCTTTTCATTGTAACATTTTCCAATGTTTTATTTGAGGGTTTCATCATATCACAAACCCCATAAATTTATCTTATCAACAAATAATAAACCTTTGTTAAATTTTCGATTTGCTAATGTATGTTTTATAGTAGTAACCTGAATCAACTCCAAGATCTAGAAGCCAGTCTCATTATTATATTACACTGTCTAGTTCATTTTTCGTAGGGGTTGCGTTTTTGTTTGTTTGTTCGTTTTGTTTGTTATGCATATAACGCAAAAGATGGTTATTGCAAAGGGACACCACTAATCGAATAATTGTTCTCTCATAAACAAGGCTAAGCATTTTATTTCTTAAAAATCATCGCCTTGCAAATAAACAATTTCATGCGCCGCCCATGTACTATTGCACAGGACATACAAAATGAAATTCAAATTCGCGCTATTTCAATTCGCTTGTTTATTGGTGCCGCCATTATGGTCCAACATTTCAAATGAACCAATCAGTGCTTGTTACATAGTTGTCCACACTCTACCTTTCTAGGCACTCTAGGTTAGGTTAGGTGAAAAATATACACAAATTCACACACAGAACACATTATATTCACAAATGAGATGGGTCAAAATGGCTGCCACCATGGTGTCCCTCGATATTATGATGCGCAGAAGGTTCATGAGCGTTCTCCCCCTCTCTATTTCTCTGGCGCGCGCGCGTGTGTGTGTGTGTGTGCATATGGCCAAAGAAGTTTCACTTCCACCGTCTGGTCCAACGCAGACTTTTATATTTTTTGTTTTATGAAATGTAGATCAGTTTAGTGTCCTATCCCTATGTCATTATTTCGTGTTCTGTGCTGTTTGCCAAAGAGTGAGGTTAAAGCGCCTCAAAGTATTTAAGAATTTGTGTAAATCCATGTGGTAAAGTGTTTTAATTGTTCAGTCGATACGGAATACTTACAGCCATAAGTGATTTTAAATGACATGGAAGCGTCTACTTGCGATTGGTGCTTCCGAGAGTCACCGGTACGACCTATTGAAGAAAGGTTATGGCGTTTTTGGGGAGTAATCAGCAAGGAAGTGAGTTATGGACGTTGTTACGCCACACATGGCACTAGAAACCGGATTGTAAACTTGTTATAATTGATAAATTCCCGATTTATACTCGATTGTCTTCAGATATGGGAATGTTCTTTCTATGAGAATAATTAGATTCTTTCTTGTAGAATCCGCTGGTCGAATCACTTAGGAGCATCTGCGAGGAATGTACGACGCGCTACGAGGAATTTTCGACGTACATCGAAAACTGTAAGAGTAACGAAAGCGCCGTCGACTGTGTCCTCGCCGTCGGGAGGCTCAAAGACGAACCCTCAGTTGACATCGAGTACCATCCATTGGTCAAACGAGAGGGTCCGAAAGGGCGAGAGGAACCGTTCAAATGTCTAAGCTGTGATGTCGCCTTCGTCCGGTCCGGCGACCTGAAGAACCACTTGAGGGTTCACCCTGGCGAGAAACCGTTCCGGTGTCAACACTGCGATAAGGGCTTTGCCCGCTCCGGCGACCTGAAGAGCCACGCGACGGTCCACGCGGGCGAGAGGCCGTTCGCGTGCCAGCAGTGTGGAAAGGACTTCGCTCGCTCCGGCGACCTGAGGAGCCACGCCTTGGTCCACACCGGCGAGAAGCCGTTCCTGTGTCTACAGTGTGGCAAGAGGTTCGTCCGCTCCGGCGACCTGAGGAGCCACGCGAGGGTCCACGCGAGCGATAGGCCGTTCACGTGCCAGGAATGTGGCAAGGACTTCGCCCGCGCTGGCGACCTGAGGAGCCACGCTAAGGTCCACACCGGCGAGAGGCCGTTCCGGTGTCTACAGTGCGACAAGGGCTTCGCCCGTTCTGGCGAACTGAGGACCCATGCGAGGGTCCACACGGGCGAGAGGCCGTTCACGTGCCAGCAGTGTGGCAAGGGGTTCGTCCAATCGAGCCGCCTGCGTTGCCACCTACGTGTCCACTCCGGCGAGAGACCTTTCGAATGTGAACGGTGCGGCAAGACGTTCATGTCGTCGGGCCACCTCAAGAGCCACTCGCTCGTCCACGCCGCGGAGAAACCTTTCGAATGTTCACATTGTCCTAAGACTTTCGCCCGCACTGGCGACCTGAAGAGCCATCTGCGTGTGCACTTCGTCCGGCGGCGACCCTTCAAGTGTACCGAGTGCGACAAGACTTTCGCCGTCGCCTGCGGCCTGAGGGCTCACCTCGGCGTTCACACGGGCGAGACGCACTTGTGCGAGCAGTGCGGCAAGGCGTTCATCCGGTCCAGCGATCTGAGGAGGCACCTGCGCCTCCATGCGGGCGAGAGGCCGTTCGCTTGTCAACAGTGCGGGAAGACCTTCGCCCAGTCGAATTGCCTGAAGAGGCACATGCGCGTGCACACGGGCGAGAGGCCGTTCGAGTGCGAGCAGTGCGGCAAGACGTTCGCGCAGTCGGGCACCTTCAGGACCCATCGTCGGGTGCATACCGGCGAGAGACCTTTCAAGTGTTTGCGATGCGATAAGAGCTACGCCCATTCCGATAACTTAAAGAGTCACTCGTGCGTTAGAGCGGCGACGTCGATTGCGTGAGCATCCTGATCGGATCAGTTTTCTCATGTGATGGTATGGGTCGGCGGTATCAGATTTAGGATTTAGGTAACTTTAACTTTAGGAAAAAAGGTAAAGTCCATAATTCTAGGATCAGCAGACTAAAGAACATAAGTCAAAAATGGGTGCTTTACAGGTGGAACAAAAACCTATTCACATGGTAATAACTGATTATTAATGGAATGTTACCTCACAAAACTAACTCATAACTGTTAACTTAAAATACGTTAAGGAGGCTTTAACTAACAATACGTATTTTTGAATTTGATTGACTGATGTTATAGGGATCGTCACTTACATTGGACTTATGTACTTAAGTACATGACGTCCCGAATTAGTTATGTTATAACTTATAATAAACGCGAAATAATTGAATATAAGAAAGTCTGCTTACTCATATTGAACAATTAATGACATAGGTAAATATACAAGTTTGTTAAAAGAATAAAACATAAACTTACATTGTTATTCTAATTGTACTTATACAGCTGCGAATACAAAAAAAAATACTTTATAGACCACAGATTTATAGACTAACCACTATAAACTTATATAAACCACTTATAAACTCACATTTGACCAATGTTGGACAATTTTGTGACGTCACCACCTGTGCTGAAGTGCGTTTACGTGTTGATCTGTGGACAACGTGATATGGATATCGTATGTAAATATGGATTACGTAGAGTTACGTAAACCGTACAGTTTGCAATGATAAATCTTGCTGTTTACTAATTACTACAGTAAAATGAATAAATTTCTATCTTCTGTCCAGCATCGGTGGTGACGTCACAGAGTTTTTGCCGGCGAACCACGGCGAACTGAGCAATCCTGGTAGTCTATAATCGTTGCACCCATAGAGATAAAAAGAGAAAGGAGGTAACAAATAGGGAGAGGGGGTAGACTCCATTTCACATAAGAAGAACCGTGGCCTTGCGTTCCATGCAGGCCGCATCTCCGTCACGAAGTAGCCCGATCAGCATCTGGACAGTAGCGGTCCGAGTAGTAATCGTGTTATAGGGGATAATATTAATTCGTGTATTGTTAGTTGCCTATGTTGTGTAAACAACAAGAATAATATTTAATCTAAATCATTTCGCTTTAGTCAAAATACACAATGCACAACGTACAAAACTGTAATAATGATAAAATAAACGACCGTTACGTTACGTTAGATACGCGAACGCCGGGCGACAAGCGACAATGTCGAAAAACACGTCAACGCGCCTACGCTAAACCTTCACCCTCCCGCCACTGCTTATAAACGAATTACATGAAACTATGGAAACCGAACATAGCCGACGGAATATGTCGTTCCGTGTAACTCTAGCCCACGGTTCTTCTTATGTGAAATGGAGTCTAATAAATTTTGTAGACGGAACCGGCCATATTGAGAAGCCACTTTTCGAACGCGTGTTTGCGATTGTTTTAGTTGGAGAGCTAGCTACATAAAACAGCATCGATTCTATCGGTTTGCATAGGCCGGATATGTAAATGGCGGCCAGTTTTCCACTTCCAGTTTTCCAAAAACATGCCTGAAAAACCGATAAGGTACACTCGTGAAATTTTGTTCATGCATTGTTTAGACCTTGACTAAGAGCAAGTGGCAGAAAATTAGCAGGTCGGAAAACCTTCGGCAGAAGAAACTGAAACGTACAGGGCGTTTTTCATGACCTTCTGCCGAGGGTTTTCCGACCTGCTAATTTCCTGCCACTATCGCACCGCTCTTCCTTGAGGACCAAAGAATGTACGGAAAAAGTTTTTCACGTTGTAACGCGCTTATGTGCGGTTACTAGAGTGATTTGGCGCTGGGACGGAGTTCGGGAGTTCGGGAAACGGTTTTAAGAGTCGGTTTTTACGGTTTTGCTCGGGCGCCAGATTTTTAAGGGTTTTCTCCCTCGGGAATATACCTGGGTAATTTTACGAACTCAGGAGATTACCAGGGTTGTCTGTAGAAATGAAACACACGCTCAAAAATAGAAAATCCTAAAATCAATTTATTTGGCCGTGAAAACAATTCGTGCATTTAACACCTGCCGGCGTCAGGTCGTCGGACGGAAATCGGGCAAAAACTTATTTACAATTATTTTTGGTATTTCGAAAAGGAAACATACGGATGCGAGAATATTATTATTACAGTTGGAGAGGAATAAAAGGTATTCTAACTAACAGCGAGAAGAGAAAAAAAGCAGTTTACTAAATCGAAAACGCGAAAACGGAAGGTGGAAATACTTCTTACAAATTTTTAGCATCTACGATATGAAAAACCCTTCTTAAAACTGAAAATGCGAAAACGGAAGATTATCCTAACACTTTTACATTGAAAGAGAAATAGCTAAATACGGAGACGGTAGAAAAACGTGCAGTGGCTAATATTCGGTAGTGCGTCTATTACGAGAGAGCGAGAGTGTGAGAGAGAGCAAACGGAGGGCAGCGGAAAATTAATTTTTCCCTACAATGAAGGAAAATTAATTTGTAGCGGTTCTGAGCGAGACGGTTGTTAGCGGTTCGACGTACACGCTAACACACATAGACGGAATAGCAAAACATTTGCTATTAGCGGTCGGTACTGGACGATTACATAACAGATAACAAATAGTTCAACATATGACGGCGGTAACGTTCACAATTACATTGATCGGCGGTGATACGCACACAATATAACAAAGAGTTCGGCGGATGTAAAGTTAATCGGCGGTGACGATCACAGTCGACAGACAACGGCGGTACTTTCACAGTTACATATAACAGAGAATTCGGCGGTTTTAACGGCGGTGACAAACACAGATCATGGACGATTACGTAACGAATAACAAATAGTTACATATAGCGGCGGTCGGCGGTACGTTCACAGTCAGACACTCACAAATATCGGTCGGTGACGCTCACAATTACATATAAGACAATTACATAGATCGGTCGGTAGGACAGAAACACAACGGATAAATGCTAATAACGGACGGTGGGCTACAGACAGGTAATGGCTCTCACCTTGGATTAACTCAGGCAGAGAACGCCGTAGAGGGCGAGTGGCTCATATTCGTTTAGTCCTAATATTGAAATTATGGTGGATTGAGCAGTGCCTTATTGGCCGCCATCTATCCAAGATAGTATTGATTTCGCGTTTAAGTGTATGGTGGGTGGTCTACTCTCAGCTCTCGAAAATCGGTTTCGTTACATCCCCCCTTTTGTTCCTCAAGAAAAGCAATAATTGTAACGGTTTCATACGGAAATTATTGCTTTTCTTCTAAACCATAATATCGGCGGATAAGGTGTCGGAGCTTTTCGCGGTGAAATGATTAAACGGTTGCACGTGTTCCTATTTACAAAAAAAAATATCAATTCTTAAACCCGGTCGAGTCTCTATTCCATAAAAATCTTATTCGTATTACCAATTTACTATTCCCGGAAATGCTTACCAAAATCCAAAAAAAAACAAATTAATAAACAAAATATATAAAACAATACTTAAATGCTTGCGGCTTCTGCGCTCTACTCTCGGCGACAATCCCGCGACGTCCCGTCTATCTCGTCCCAGCGGCATCACGACAAAACTCCGGGTTCCGTTGAGCCTGGGGTTGTCCGGACGTCGGCGTCGACGGTGTCGGTTGGCGGCAAGGGTGTCGGCTTCGATGTGGCTTCCCTGGCGGTGTTTGACGGCGGTGGAACATCGACATGCTCCAGTTCCATTCCTCCCTTCCTTGAAGTAGGCTAAGGGCGGTGGGTCGGTGTTGGTTTCGTTGTCGGCGGGGGCCCAGACGACTAACACGATGCGACGCCACTGGTTGCGGACTCCGTCGTGTCGAATGGTCGTTTCTCGTGGCGCCTCCCGGCGGTTCCTCTTGTTGGCGGCGGCTCTGACGATTAACACGATGCCACGCCACTGGGCGCGGACCTCGTCGTGTCGAATGATCGTTCTTCGTAGCACCTCCCGACGGTTCCTGTTGGTGGACCTTATTTCTCCGGCATGACTCGCAACTCCGAACGTACTTGGCAATGTCCCTGAACATTCCCGGCCAGTAATATCGGAGTGCCATTCTGGCGGTCGTTTTGGCGATTCCTATGTGTCCTGCAGTGGATTGGCAGTGATTTTCGGTAATCACTCGGTTTCGGGACTGCATCGGGACACAGAGTTTCCAGGGATCCACCAATTCGGGTTCGGTGTGGTCGCGGCTGTCCCAGAAATGACGATAGAGCCGTCCCTTCCTCTCGCAATACTTCGGGTTGCCTTCGGGATTCACACGGACATCCTGCAACTTCCGACGGTACCAGGAACAAGCGATTTCTTGTTCCTCGGCGAGGACGGGATCAGACAGCGGAGCTCTGGGTAGTGCATCGGCCACACGGTTTCGACCTTCTCGGCGCTGGTTCTCGTGTTGTATCAGGGGCGTCGTTTCTCGGATTTCTTCGAAGGCATTTAAATATTCATCTTCGAGGAAGTTTTGTGAGCGGCTCTCCTGTTCGGTAGTCAATGTGCGGAGTTCTGGGGCGGAAGTTTCCTCTACCGGGGTGCAGGAAGACATCTGCGTCAGCTGCAGCGGTCGGCCTTCCATGTAGACGGTCCTCGTTCCCAAATCCAGTTGGAAGCGAAGGCGACAGAGGAGATCCATTCCAATCAGCAAGTCAGAGGATAAACGGGGAATATAACCCCAACGGTGTGTGACTAGTCGGTGTCCCATTTTCACTGTGAGCTCTAGGTTTTGTTGTACGTCTACTAGATCTCCGCTAGCGATACGGGCGTACGAACGAGTCTCTCCAGACGTCGGAACATTTGCGGCGGCGCATTGTTGTGCAATGCGATCTCCCACATATGATCGGGTGGCTCCTGTGTCTAAGAGGGCGACATAACGTTCCCCATAGACAGACACCATTAGATGAGGGCGGTTGTCGTTACCTTCGGTGGCGGAAAGCTCTTCAGAGGTTTGTGGCGGCCATCGCTGATCTTCCCTTGATTGATCCCAGCGGGCTGGTCGGTTTTCCGGACAGGGGCAGTCTCTGGATAACACCCCTTCGGCGCCGCACCTGGAGCAGAACAGCTTGGCAGGACGTCGGCATTCAGTCCTGGCGTGTCCTATTTCTCCACATCTCCAACATCTCAGGGTAGAGGTGTTGCTCCTCCCGGATGCCCTGGGATGAGATGGAGGGTTCGCCCTAGCCAAGGGCGACAGCGGCGGCGGATCGGTTTGTACGGAAGGTGGATTCGTCCTGGGCGGAAGTGGCAACGGCGCGCTCGTCGATGGCGTGAAACTGCGTGTCGACGGCTCGACTCTCGGTGCGGGAGACGATCTCGGCTTCGGCGAGGATGCCGTCTCTCTCTTCAATTCTTCCCTCAACAGCTCGAAGTCCCGGGTTACATCACAGAACGACGGGATGTCTTTGAAATCGGTACGTCGGATTTGCTGACGGTACGAGGGTCTCAAGTTTCGGTACAGCCACTGGAGTTCTTGTTCTGGAGACATCTGTCCATGTCGGCGTACGAGGGTCTGAAGATCAGTAATATATTTCGATACTGGCTCGTCTTCCCTCTGGATTCGGCGGCTGATTTCGGCTTCCAAATCGATCTGGTAGTTGACCGGGTAGTAGAACGTCTTGAAGTTCTTGAGGAAGTCTTCCCACGTATGGATACGGTGTCGGTTGTTTCGGTACCACAGTGCGGGGTCCCCTCGTAGTAATTCAGGCATTACGGGAAGAAGTTGTTCGAGGTGGATGTTTTGCGATGTGCATATTTCCTGGAGACGCTCGATGAAGGTTACGGGATCGGTTCGGCCGTCGAAGACGATTCGCCACTCATTTACCCTGAGTGGTGTAAAACTAGGAACGGTTTCGGGAGAGATCATATTAGACACTGCGGGGTTCGGTGGGGGCGGAGTAGTTTCGGTCGCGAAAAAGGGTTGCGGCTTTTCCTGAGGACAGGGGGAACTAGTTCCGTCTCGTAAAAATCGCACTACACGTTTCCTTAATTCGTCTACGGTACCTTCTGTATTTATTCGGAATTTCGCGGCTTCGGCTTGTAGATCGGATTTGTTTAATTTATAAATCCAACCTACACGAGGATCGTTAGTATCGGTATTCGGAATTTCGAGAGATGATTTATTTTCCGCATTTTCTTTAAGGGGCATTTTGGGTGTTTGTTTCTACAGACAATTACACGAAAGTGAAATTCGAAGTCCCTGCTCGGGCGCCAAATTTGTAACGCGCTTATGTGCGGTTACTAGAGTGATTTGGCGCTGGGACGGAGTTCGGGAGTTCGGGAAACGGTTTTAAGAGTCGGTTTTTACGGTTTTGCTCGGGCGCCAGATTTTTAAGGGTTTTCTCCCTCGGGAATATACCTGGGTAATTTTACGAACTCAGGAGATTACCAGGGTTGTCTGTAGAAATGAAACACACGCTCAAAAATAGAAAATCCTAAAATCAATTTATTTGGCCGTGAAAACAATTCGTGCATTTAACACCTGCCGGCGTCAGGTCGTCGGACGGAAATCGGGCAAAAACTTATTTACAATTATTTTTGGTATTTCGAAAAGGAAACATACGGATGCGAGAATATTATTATTACAGTTGGAGAGGAATAAAAGGTATTCTAACTAACAGCGAGAAGAGAAAAAAAGCAGTTTACTAAATCGAAAACGCGAAAACGGAAGGTGGAAATACTTCTTACAAATTTTTAGCATCTACGATATGAAAAACCCTTCTTAAAACTGAAAATGCGAAAACGGAAGATTATCCTAACACTTTTACATTGAAAGAGAAATAGCTAAATACGGAGACGGTAGAAAAACGTGCAGTGGCTAATATTCGGTAGTGCGTCTATTACGAGAGAGCGAGAGTGTGAGAGAGAGCAAACGGAGGGCAGCGGAAAATTAATTTTTCCCTACAATGAAGGAAAATTAATTTGTAGCGGTTCTGAGCGAGACGGTTGTTAGCGGTTCGACGTACACGCTAACACACATAGACGGAATAGCAAAACATTTGCTATTAGCGGTCGGTACTGGACGATTACATAACAGATAACAAATAGTTCAACATATGACGGCGGTAACGTTCACAATTACATTGATCGGCGGTGATACGCACACAATATAACAAAGAGTTCGGCGGATGTAAAGTTAATCGGCGGTGACGATCACAGTCGACAGACAACGGCGGTACTTTCACAGTTACATATAACAGAGAATTCGGCGGTTTTAACGGCGGTGACAAACACAGATCATGGACGATTACGTAACGAATAACAAATAGTTACATATAGCGGCGGTCGGCGGTACGTTCACAGTCAGACACTCACAAATATCGGTCGGTGACGCTCACAATTACATATAAGACAATTACATAGATCGGTCGGTAGGACAGAAACACAACGGATAAATGCTAATAACGGACGGTGGGCTACAGACAGGTAATGGCTCTCACCTTGGATTAACTCAGGCAGAGAACGCCGTAGAGGGCGAGTGGCTCATATTCGTTTAGTCCTAATATTGAAATTATGGTGGATTGAGCAGTGCCTTATTGGCCGCCATCTATCCAAGATAGTATTGATTTCGCGTTTAAGTGTATGGTGGGTGGTCTACTCTCAGCTCTCGAAAATCGGTTTCGTTACAACGTGTACCTTATCGGTTTTTGTCATGGTAATTTTCCGCGACTTTGAATCATTTCTGCCGAGGGTTTTCCGACCTACTAACTTTCTGCCATTGTTACACCGCTCTTAGTCAAAGTCTAGACAATGCCTGGACAAAATTTCACCCGTGTACTTTATCGGTTTTTCGCCATTTACATATCCGGCCTATGCAAACCGGCAGAACAGCCATTTGGTGTTGAGTTCATGTTTTTACAATCAGTTATGAACTCAAATGTGGTGTACCTTATCGATAATGTTTTATGTAGCTAGCTCTTGGACTATTTGAAGTCGGCGATATGCAGAAGCCACTTTAGTCTGTGCTTTGGTCTATTTGTTCCAACCACATTTGTTACCTCCTCTCTCTTTTATCTCTATGATCCCCTCTCCCAAATGTCCTACGTGGATAGGAAAGGAAAACGTCTTGACCACGTCTCGGTAAAAAAAATGTTTTTGAACTTATAGGGGTACTCACAATGTTATTTAGCATGCTAAAATTAGAATTATGAGTGACCCAAGGTAAGTACTATCGTAATGTTGCTAATTAAGTGCGGTGGCGCCACTCGCGGTATGATTCTGGAACAGTATTTTGTAAATAACTGAAATCTTGTTTCTTTTCTTTGGTTTATTTCTTTTATCATGCCGAGAAGAGTAGTGAAAAATTTAAGTTATGTGAAACTTTGGCGAATGACTGTTTATTTGAAATTCTGTCATGTGAAACTGCAGAAGAAGAGTATGAAGTCATCGAGGATTGTTTAGATAACATTCTTGCCGTTTCCTCTTGTAGGTATTCTGTACCATTTCAATTGGTATCGGTGGTAAAATCTGCATATTGGTACGAATCTATTTTGCCAAACTCACAGAACATATATTATTAAGAAGCGCAAGTACCGTGTTATTTCAAGGCGACACAGATGACATTCGCCGCCATATTTCCTAGTGCCCCCACCACTGTTTCTAGCGGGAAATTCGAAATTGGCGGCAAAATTTGAAATTTACGTTGTATTATCCGCTACAAGATATTTCGGACGAGATTTCCAAGTAGTTGAATGCCGGTGGCGACGGCATTTCAACTACCTGGAAATCCCATCCGAAGTATCTTGCAAGAGACTATACTTGCATATTCTAGAGGTTTTACATTAATGAATGAGTGTCATCTCCATTTTTTGCAATGTTAAGTAATCACAGGTGATGGAGAAAACACACATTCAAACAAAACATTTCTACATTAGTGACAGTTGAATTGAAGTGAAATTGTCTTACATCAGAGACTGTTTATTAAAATGTAAATTTAATAACAGGAACAGTTATAATGAATTTTAGTTGCAAAACTTCTCAGTAAGATTTTCCACCCCTCATCTTTAGTTTTGAAGTCCACAATTCCTAAAAGAAATTCCTGTTTAGAATAGAAGTCATGTGGGAGTAATGACACAAGTTTGTCTTCCCTTTTTTTTTTGAAGAATCGCTAGCAAAACTGTCATCGTCCTGACGTCCTAGGGCAGACATCGGAGAACTTTGGAGAACTAGCCATTTAGCATAGTAACACTGTATTTAGCGCACAACCAGGTGTGCTAAATTGACCAACTTATTTCTGTAGGAATATTTAGCATGCTATTGCTGAAACTCTACGACTAGCACAACTAGCACGCTAAATGAAAGATTGTGAGTACCCCTTATTTCTATTGTAATATTTAGCACGCTATTGCTGAAACTCGACGACTAGCACGCTATAGCATGCTAAATGAAAGATTGTGAGTACCCCTATTGTATAAATCATGCAAAATATTTACGTTAAAAATTGTTTTCAATTTCAATGCAGGTTAATCATTTAAGACACTATCAATGTAGAAAGGAGCAAAATGTATATACTATACGAATTAAAATGTATACTTGCCAATATTGATTCGATATCATTTCTTTCATAGACGGTAATTAACGGTAAATTTCAGTAAAAGAATATAAAATAAATTTTAAAAAAGGGAAATGCAAAAAGAAGATATAATATAAAAGTCATACAAGCCACATGTAATAATCTTTTAAATGAAAGAAACATTTTGTTAAAATGTGACAATACGGTTATAGACTGTCGGCGCGATGATGTAAAATGCAGACCCTAAAGAGAAGCTCATCCACCAAAGCGAGCTTCCCTCGAGAGCTTCAGAGATAACAGTCGCAGCGAACACCGATAGATGGTGCGGTTAAATCCACGGTGTTGCCAGATGTCTAAAAACACCATACCGTATACCGTTAAGCGAGCTTCCCTCGAAACGGTTAGGGGATGCTCGACTGAAAATTTATTATTGTGTTACGACCTACGACCTTGTATGTAATAAACATAATAGTATGTAGTCAGGAGGCTGCATACGCTATGAAAATCAGTTTGCAGTAGACCGATCATAGGTTATTAGTTTTATTTATGCTGTAAAATACTGAGCTATTTGCTATTGCAATGTGTTGATTTGGCAGATGATACAGACCATTTACAAAATTTATAAAGATTTGTTGTAATTAGTTTATTAATTAGGAATAACTTATGTTCGTAGCATGTTGATGGGATTGCTAACCACTCCGGATGTATACTCGTAATAATTTTTTTGATCAACCGTATTTGTCTTTGATAGTATTTACCAATGATGATTTGATTTGATTTCTTTCATAAACAATAATTAACGCTAAATATCAGTAGGAGAGTCATACTAGCCACACAATAATCTTTTGAAAGAAGAAACATAAAAAAATTTCACTTTATACGCAGCGGAAGTTTCGCCAGTGACAAAGACGAAATAAGAACGGTCGAAATGGACTTGACGAGAAGATGCCTACAAGTCACGAGGAACGACGAAATAAGAACTGAAGAAGTATGGCAACGAACTGGAGTGGTACGCTCGTTAACTGGAACATCAGACAACGGAGCACCACTATGGTACGGTCACGTCCAACGAAGGCCCGGAACGGAGAGGACGACCAGTACTAAGGTAGGAAACATACATCGGACACTCCATGATAGATAGAGACCTGAGAACGGGAGGTGAGAGAACTGTGGAGGGCGAGAACGGCGAACTCGTAATAGGAACAAGCCGAAGAAGAAGAAGGATGAAATTTACATCTTCTAGGCTCACTTCTTCTCTTCCATTATAATATAAGATGTTACACGATGGCAATGTTACGCATACTTCGCCTATTCTCTTTACTTCGGCGAGTCCAATAGTCTGTATAAACAATACTACTTATAAAATAAAAGTCTCATTGTATACACTAATGAACGTTTATTTGTCATTTGTATGAATGCGTGAGTGACGCTTTAAATTACTGGGGTGATTAAAACTTTTATTGCAAAGTGAACATTTGTAAGGTTTTTTACCTGTATGAGTGCGTAAGTGACAATTTAAATGACTCGACTGAGCAAAACCCTTGTTACAATGTGAACATTTGTAAGGTTTATCACCTGTATGAGTGCGTAAGTGAAATTTTAAATTAGTTAACTGAGTAAAACTCTTAATGCAATGGGAACATTTGAACGGTTTTTCACCTGTATGAATGTGTATGTGACTTTTTAAAGAAGTCGAATGAGCAAAACTCTTATTGCAATGAGAACATTTAAAAGGTTTTTCACCTGTATGAGTGCGCAAGTGAATCTTCAAGTCACAAGGGTAATTAAAAGTTTTACCACAATATGTACACTTAATGTTATTATTAACTTTCTTCTGGTGAACCATAGAGTCTGGTAGCCCTTGGCGTTCTAAGACGACATGTAACACTAACCTATACTTTCCTTTGGCACCAGATGCTGTAGGATAACCAGATTCGGACGCTTCTTCTTTTTTCCAAATGTGTTCTTCATTTATGAGATAATAATCCCCAATGTCTATAAGAGGTCCCTTTTTGACCTTTCCAGCCAATAGCACTTTATCTATCGTGGAATCATTGCTCTTCATAGCAGAATTTGAGCAACCCGCTAGCATTTGTCCTTCAATGAAAACTCCACTCGGCACTGCAGGGTGATAGGAATTCCAATCTACTTCATCTGATATTTCTTTTTTAATTAACGGAGGATACTCGATGTCAATAGAAGGTTCGTCTTTGACCTGCCCGATCGATAGTAGCTCATCTACTTTGGACGCGTTGATCTTACACCTCTCGATGTAAATAGAGAATCCCTCGTAGCGTGATATACATTTGTCGCAGATATTCTTATGGGATGTCATAAGCGGATCCTGGAAAAAAGATATAAGTTACAGATAAGTGAAGTGGCACAGTAAGACCAAACGCATTAGTACAATTCCAGAACACAAACGTGTGATGTAAACTGTGCCCCATACTCACTTCGGTGCTGATTATCTTCCAGAAACGCCACAAACCCTCGTCGATGGTTTGCACTAGTGCTTCTTGCAGACACCAGTCGCAAGCGGTCATCACTTCTTCCGTATGACTCATGGCACTTGATGTACAGAAACTGAGGTATCGAGCACTTTAGAAAAATGCAAGCAGATTAATTTGTATATTAGAATTTTGATTTTGAGCCTTGAGCCAAACCACAGAGCCAAACGCTAAACACAAATGACAAGATGGATGACAAGGTTGACAAGTGAAAATGGCCCTGACTGTAGCGCCTCTTACGGCAGACGTTGAACTACGACTGAATTTAGTTCTATGTTTAACGGCAAATTTGAATTCAAATTCTCGGAGAATAGGCTCGTAAAGAATACAAAAATATGAATTTCTTTGTCCTCTCTGAAATGGAATATTTAAAAAAGACAATATATCAATCGAAAGTATTTTAAAAACGTGTTTCAGAGACACCAGTCTTACAATGCGGTGACGATCCGTTTAAAAGTTATGGCACTTTCAAAATGCTATTTTCCAACGAAGAGCAATTACTGCAACTGCACAAGTGCACAGCGGAGGGCCCATATTTTCGAGTGCAGCATACAAAGGTAATATCGGCCAATCGTTTGAAAATAAGGCGACTAACCCGCAAATTGCATTCGATCAAGCATGCTCCATCTCTCTCACTTCTTCATCCACTTCTGATGACGTATCTATGGAAATCCCTCTTCAAAATGTTAATACTGCTTATGTTAATTTATATTCTAACGAATTCCCTTCTAATTCCTAATTCTAGTTTGCTCTGTAATTTTTGAACAGCAATATGTTTAATGTAATGTTCAAGTATCTACATGCATGGCCCATGGGTGGATAAATTGCAAAACGGATGGTGACACATGGTCAAAGGCCTGCGAGTGGTTGTGGTTAGGGCATGGGTGATCACATTGGTAGCATAATGCTATGGAACATCAGAAGCTTTTTATCTAATCGAGACGACTTAATATGTTTTATCCATCGGCATGATCAATCTATCATAATGCTTAATGAGACTTTCCTCAAAAACAACATAAAAGCTAGGATTCCTGGCTTCTCCTCTGTCCGCGAGGACAGGGAAGATGGTCATGGAGGGGTGGCGGTTTTTGTCAAAGATAAGATACCCATCAACATTATAAATCTCTCTATGATCCCTTCCCCAGAATTCGTCCAAGTAGTGGCCTTGGAATTTAGAGAATTTGTAGGAATTTGTGCTTATGTTCCGCCTCACACTCTCTTCCCCGCAAGCTTCTTCACTCGTTTACTGAACCATATAACAAATACTACACAAAAATATCTAATTCTTCTAGGAGATCTCAACAGTCAACATCCCTCATGGGGCTCCGGATTCTATAATAAGAGTGGGACAGAATTGTTAAACTTCGTTGATCAACTTAATCTCTCTACCATCAACGATGGCAACCCTACCATAATTACCTCACCGAGAGGTAGAGCCAGTGCGCCCGACATTGGAATTGTATCACCAGGCATGGCCTCCAAATGTATGTGGAAATCCTACAATTCCACCGGCTCTAGCGATCACGTTCCTATTATTTGTTACATCCTCAACTCTAAGACTTCCCGGATCTTTCAAGATTACTACACAGTTAGACTCTTTGACACTAAACACGCGAACTGGAATGCGTTTCAGGCACACTTTGCTAATTCGCCATTGAGCGATGATAATCCTTACGAGTATATTTTACTGATATTCTTCTTCAGGCGGCAGAGGTAGCCATTCCAAAAAAGGGCAATCATGGTAGGAGGCCCAAGCATCCGTGGTGGGATTTAGAGTGTTCGTCTGCTATAAAGGAGAGAGAACACCTTCTCCTCCCTCACACATTCGATTAACAATTCTTCCACATCCATTGCACATGTGTACACTGAACAGGAAAGAAGTAGGTATCATGGAGAAAAACGTGACGTAGGCGTCTTAATAACCAGAATACTGAAAATATCGACGTGAAATCAGATGACGAAAAGTTTATGACAAAAAAAAATGAAATATGAATCTTTTTGCGGAGTATAAAGATTCAACGTGAAGCTTATCGCATAAGCTTTCTAAATATGCCACATTTCTTTGAAAACAAAGTCAAAGTGTAATAATGGTAAAATCGCGAAATGGAAAAAATCACCAACACCGAAAACACTATTTCAAAGTATAAGTATAGTCATAAATATTGTCAATCAACCAATGAACAATTGTTGTTTTTTTCTCGCTAGTGCAGCTAGTGCTGTAGTGGATTCATAAACGTTTGGACGAATGGATCGCGAACACCTGTCCCTTCAGTCTCTGAGTCTCTGACTAGTGTTGGCACCGTTAGACCACCGAGACAGGGTTTCATAGGTATTTTATTTATTTTTAAATTAATTTTATAATCATATTGTTATGGAAACTTGGTTGCCTATCCTGTACGATTAGATGTAGAGAATAATATGAGGTTAAAGAGTTGCTTGTAAGAAGAAGAGGGAGAAGAGACGCTAAGATGGAGTGTGCATTGTGAACGGAAACTAGAGAATAAACGTGTGAAAATAGTTATTGTGCCCCTCTCTCAACTATCATCCTTATTCCTTTAACAATTCAGAAGTGGGATACCAGGGATACCAGGGATACGAAGGATTCGAAGGATACCAGGGATAGCAGAGATTGCAACGAGTTTAGAGGTTAAGGATTAGCGAGGAGAGGAGAAAAAGATTTGTGCGTAGGCGTAGGTGATGTGCGACGCGACGCTTTCGACGAGTTTGTAGAAGAAAGAAAATTGTCAGGCTTTTTGAGAGGCGAGTCAGCTGGAGAGATGAGTGAAGATATGCGACACGTTTTGGAAGAAATACGAGTGTTAAGACTGTTAAGTGCATGAAACGGAACGGGAGGAGTACCAGAAGAAGATCCAAGAGCTGGAGGTTAAGGTCAATCAAGGGTCAAGATCTGTAGAGGACCATAGTGTTACAGGAGGAGCAGGGATGGAAGGAACTCTTCTGTCACAAACGTTGTTATCGATGTGTGAGTCGATGCAGAGACAAGCTGAGATGTTTACAACTATGCAATCGTCGTGGAATCAACAAGAGGCAGGACGACAAAGTTCAGGAGAGATTTTGTCCCTAATCACTAATCAAGAGATAGTACGAGAATTTTTGGGAAATGAAGGTCCAGCAAGCGCAAGTGTCTGGATTAACGAATTGAAGAATGCGCAACAATTATACCGTTGGAGTGACGTAGCAGTTCTTAGTGTTGCCAAGTCTCGATTAAAAGGAGCTGCATGGAAATGGCTTTTGACGAAGAATGCTACAATTACCTCCTTTGAACAGTTTGTGATTGACTTCAACAATACCTTTACGCAGATGCAAAGTAAAAGTGAGAGATTAATGCGTATGTTATCTCGAGCGCAATTACCCAGAGAACAGGTACAGGATTATTTTCTGGACAAGATATGGTTATGTAATGGTTTGGAGCTTTCTATTAATGAAATGAGAGATGAGGTAGCGAGTGGTCTTTGGTGTAAGGACTTAGCTCAGTATTTGGTTGGTCACGAGTATCAATCCACCGATGTGATGCTTCAAGATCTTGTACGAGTTGAGCGGATCAATGAAAGCCGAAGAGGAAGAATTTCCGGTCAGAGGGGTCAAACGATGGCGGGTTCCTACCCGAATAAACCATTTTCCGGAGATGGGAGAAGAAGTAACGGTCCAGGTGTTACTACAAGCTCTGTCCAGGGAGGAAAGGCAACGGTTGAAGGGCAGTCTACGATGGCTACACGTCAACAGACACCGAGGAGAAATGATGCTGCCGGAGCAAGTAACATAAAACGTGAAAGTTTTATAAAATGTTTTAATTGTAACGAGTTAGGTCATATTGCAAGGGCTTGTACGCTACCAAAACGGTTATTTACATGTTATTTATGTGGAAAAGAGGGTCATGTCGCATCTCGTTGTGAAAATAAGAAGAAAAATCGTAACACTGAAACTGTAACATTAGAGAGAGATGAGGTCAAGTTAATTCAAAGTATTAATGTAGAAAATGCGGGTGAAAAATTTATTCGTGATGTTCAGATAGGGAAAGAATATTTTACAGCACAAATTGATATGGGCGCTTCTGTATGTACCATTATATCTTCAGCTGTTTTAAGGGGTGGTTTTGACGTAACTCGTGTTAGATCTGAACTTCAAGGGTTTGGAGGTGTGATTGTAGAATCACTTGGAGTGATCAACGAACAAATTCAATTTGATAGTTTAGCACCCAGAGATATTACTCTTCGTATTGTACCAGATACTGCACAGAATTATGACATAATTTTAGGTCGACCCTTCACTGAAGCAACTGACATAACATATACACGGTTTTACTACCACTACCTACTAAACAACAATATATCCCCCAGCATAACAAATTTCATCATAAACCTATACTCAAACAGGAGAATCTACATACTAGACACTGAGAACAACAAAATTGGACCCGAACTAACCAATAACGGAATTCCCCAGGGATCACCACTAAGCCCTCTCCTATTTAATATATACACAGCATCATTACATAACCATGCTAGGCCGGAATTTAAAATTATTCAATATGCCGACGATATAGTATATATGATACAGGGACCAGGCAAAGATGAACTTATTAATCATATGAATAAAATCCTCGATCAAACCAAAACCTGGTTTACAAACCACAACTTCACCATCTCCAGCAATAAAACAACATCTATATTGTTCAGCAAAGGGAATCAACCGAAACAACTAAAACCATTATACCTTAATAGGGAGAAAATTAACTGGAAAACCACCGTCAAGTACCTGGGGCTAAACCTAACTAGTAACCTAAAATGGAATAACCACATTAAAAACATAACCAACATCACAGGAAAAAGAATAAACATTATAAAAGCAATATGCTCAACCAAATGGGGAGCAGACCCGGTTACAGTCAATACAATATATAAAGACTACATCAGACCTATTTTCGACTACGGATCCCAGCTTTTTGATAACTGCGCCAGGACCATCATCAGGCGACTAGACACCCAACAAAACATTATTCTACGAATAATCACAGGAGCAATGAAGACCACACCAATCTTAGCCCTACAGGGTGAAACAAAAGAAGTCAACCTCAATACAAGAAGAAAAATTCTAGCAAGCAAACTAATATGTAAAATATATCAAGACTCTGAAAACCCACTAATCAAAATCCTAGAAGACCGTATCAAAAGCAACCCCACACAACATAGAACATCATATCTGTTGGAAGCTCTCCAGGTCTTCAAAAGGAAAACAAATGGATGTCATATCGCTAAATTCAACACTCCACCCATATTTCAAATAGATTGCATGGCGCAAATAAAAAAAATAGACTTATATCCCTGACTACAAAACCTTAAAAATAGACAATGACATGCAATTAAAAGTCTACTACAATAAACACTACAAACAATACACACATATCTATACCGACGGTTCCAGAGACCCTAAAACTAACAAAACAGGAATGGGAATACATATCCCAGACTTTGACATCAACTATGCCTCCAGAGTAAACGACCTAACCCAGATATGCAATACGGAACTAATAGCAATCAAGAAGGCACTAGAAATAGCGGAAAAAAAAGAAATCAAGAAAATGATAATCTTCTCTGACTCTCAAGGAGCAATAAAAAAAATCATAAGTACAGCACCCAAAAATAACAACTATATAACGCTACAAATAAAAGACAAAATTAATAAAGCAAACCAACGGGGAGACAAAATCATAATAACATGGATCCCTGGACACTCCGGATTCACAGGCAACGAAAAAGCGGATACTATAGCTAATATAGGAAGACAATTAAGCACCCCAAACGAAACACCACTACTAGGAGAAGATGTATTCCCACATATCAAGGACGACATAATAAAACAGTTTAAACAGACATGGAAAAACAACCTAAAAGCAAGTAAAACCCTCTACAGTATCATTCAACCTGAATTCCCCACACATACATGGTACAAAAACCTAGAGTACCAGTCAAGAAAACACATCACAAACATTACAAGACTCAGAACCGGCCATTGCCGAACCCCAGAACATCTCTTCAGAATGGGAATGAAAGACGACCCCTACTGCAGGTGCGGAGAAGTGGGAACTATCAATCACACCCTTTTCGAATGCAAACTAAATAACAACAGCGAAGTAAACTTATATCAACAACTAATAAAAGACAAAATTACCACACCGATCTCAACAAACACACTCCTTTTAGACATCAACACCAAAGCCATTATCACCCTAAACAACTTCCTAACCCAAAATGACATCCAACTATAAACAAACAATCCGATCTTATACCTTAACCTTATCCTCACAGAACTCACACAAGCCACACAGAACTACTAACAGTAAAACCCTCCAATGCCAACAAAGAACAACAAAAAATAGGAGCTGACAGCATGACTTCGAGTCAGACAACGCTGCAGTTCTAAGCCACAAAACGACAAAGGATGACAACAAGTCATCGACACTGGGTGAATGGACCTGTTTCCAAGCCCAAATCGACCACACCTGTGGCCGATTAATTGAAAGGAAGAAGAAGAAGAAGAATAACCTAATTTTTAAACAGTAATCGCTTAACGCCTGAAAAGCTTGTGTTGTTTTTTTATTTTGATTTTGGAGTTGTTTTTTGATATCGTAAGCGCAGATTAATATAAGGTTGTAAGTTGCTAGAAGAATAATAACACAATAATGGCGGATGAAGTTTCAAAGAATAGAAAGAAATGTGGGCATATCTCAGATACTCAAAAAAGTTATAAATAATTTTACATATAGAGTCGCAACAGCGATGGAAGTTTAGGTAAGCCGGAAGTTTATAGCTGAGCAATTAAACAGTTCTCCCGGAAACAAGAAAGGCTGCAGGTCTTCTTGGAGGAGGGTAAGTAATTTTTCATATGTGTTAGCTTGTAATTATAATATTTTTATAATAATGCCAACTGTTGTAGACCTGGCAAGATATTAAAAGGAATACCAGGAAGAAGTCTGCAGACCTCAACAAATTATAAGACTGGAACAGGAGGAAGACCCGCCCCAAAAGAACTGAATGATAATGAGTCAAATATTTTAAATGTACTGTATACATCCACAATAAATGGAAATGAATTAGTTGATAAGTCAATTATAATAACTTAAGGCGAGTTTATACAGAAAATAGAATAAAATAGGGAACTAACGAAAATAAATTAAGAACAAGGAGGACAAAACATCGGTTTATACAGATGAATAAATTAAAATAAGAAATAAAAATGAACCAATAAAATCTCAGTAAATTTGACAATGACTTTGTTGTTTTGTACACGTTCGCACGTTCTGTGAATTTAACATGACCTCCAAATGTTCTGCTGGTGTTTACTTTGTTGGTCGTGTTTAAAAATATTTAAAAGAGGTAAAAATGGATGATGGAAAGTTAATAGAACAAATATCGACTTTTCCGCAATTGTGCCAAAACAGATGGACGATTTAAAAATAATCTGATGAAGAAAAATGCATGGCTGACCATTTCACGCATAATGGAGGAAACACCTAATAAGAATTTCAATTTGTGTCAATAAATGGTCAAACATCTCTGGAGACATCCTTGTGTATTTAAAGAATTGCTCACTATCATGCCTTTTTGCATATTCCAACAAATTCTTATACATATTGCACTTTTTGTCTCTATTCAAAAGGCGAACTTTAAAACGCCTGTTAAGCTTCTTACGTAATAAAACCTCAGCCGCTGTGCCTGCCATCAACAACACCATCGCCCCAACCTTATCTTATAATTCGTATTCATCCCTCTAAATTGTTAAACAACGTTAACGCTACCGCCAAACGCCATAAAGGCATAAACAATATTTTTAGGATAGGTTAGAGTTAAGTTTCGGTTTCCACTTTCCACTTTCCGTCATGCACGAGCACGATAGTTTCCAAGCAAAATAAAATAAAATAAGACAAAAAGATGAAAGTTGGCCATCTTTTGTCGTTATTCTTATTTCTTATTTTATTTTATTTTTTGTATAAACCCTATCATAGGAATGTGCATGTTTAACTTTATTATTTTGTTTTATTTTGTTCCTTATTTTATTTTATTTGCTGTATAAACCCGCCTTAAGTCTCATTGTAATCATGTATAATTATATTAAGCTTCTTTTCGATGGCCTTATTCTGGCACCTTGTAACCCACAAATAGAAAATATTTTACAGTAGTGCCATAAAAAGATATAAAACCGATTCTAGGACTGGAAAGAGTAGAAAATAATTTGGCGACAACTGAATTAATATCCATTACTTTCAATTTAATACCTTAACCTACCACAATGTTACAGGTTACAGCAACTACTTAGTATCTTGATTTCTCAAAATAGGACATATCACATAACCCCCTTAAAAATCAAAGTATGTATAGTTCTAATAGATCCAATCCAACAACAATTTTGTGGGTTACTGGTTACTTGAGTTTTGTCTGATAATGTTCATTATAATGACATTGCGCAGAATCAATTGCAGTAATTTCATTGGAAATTATAATTCACATGGCATTTACCATGTGAAAATATTCGTGGTCTTTTTGTGTGAAAAAATTCACGTGGTTCTGTGGAGAATACAGAATTTAATATTTCCATGTGAAAATCATTTTCACTCGTGTGAATAAAAGTCGAGAATCGAGCCCCAGGCCGGATAGGACCGGATATCCTGTAGAAGGGCGGAAACAAAAAAATTCAGGAATTTTAATACACAAAAATAAATTCTAACAACACAGGAAATAAATTTAATTACTACAAGAAATCTATCAAAGGAACTGGTAAGCATGACTTCGAGTCAGACTACGCTGCAGTCCCAATAGAGATATCGAAGAAGGGTTACATCACAGATGTCATCGAAACTGGGTGAATGGAGAGCCCAAATGATCGGCCGACCTTAGGCGTCGATTAAATCGAAAGGAAGAAGAAGAAGAAGAATAACCTAAAAATTCTATGATTTTTTTGTGTTCTGTGTTTCCGAATCGTGGTGGAGGGGAGGCGCTGTACTTGAGAAGCATCTGATTTCTGATTTTCTTTAATAGTTTTGTATATTGTAAAGTATTCGATCAGTTTCTATACATCAAGCAGCCGACATGAGTAATACGGAAGAAGTGGAGACCACTTGCGACTGGTGCCTGCAAGAAGCACTAGTGCAAACCATCGACGAGAACTTGTGGCGATTCTGGAAGATAATCAGCACTGAAGTGAGTATGGGGCCGCAGTTTACGTCACACGTTTGTGTTGTGGAATTGTAATAATGTGTTTGGTCTTACCGTGACACTTCACTTATCCTCGATCCGTAACTGATATGTATTTCCTTCCAGGATCCGCTTATAGCATCCCACAAGAATATCTGCGACAAATGTAAATCACGCTACGAGGGATTCTCGATTTACATCGAGAGGTGTAAGATCAACACGTCCAAAGTGGATGAGCTACTATCGACGGGACAGGTCAAAGACGAACCTTCCATCGACATCGAGTATCCTCTGTTAATTAAAAAAGAAGTATCAGATGAAGTAGACTGGAATTCACATCGTCCTGCAGTGTTGAGTGGAGTTTTCATCAAAGGGCAAATGCTAGCGGGTTGCTCAAGTTTTCTTAGCAACGATTCCAGGATAGATAAAGTACTGTCGGCTGGAAAGGTTAAAATGGAATCTCTTATCGACATTGAAGATCATCTCATAAATAAAGAAGAGACGTCCACTCCTGATTATCCTACAGCATCGGGGGGCAAAGAAAAGGATGGGTTAGTTTTATTTGTCGCCTTAAAACGCCTTGTGCTACCAGACTCTTTGGTTCTCCAGAAGAAAGTTAATAATAACCGTACATGTACATATTGTGGTAAAACTTTAAATTCCTCTCGTAATTTGAAGAATCACTTGCGCATTCATACAGGTGAAACACCTTTTAAATGTTCATATTGCAATAAGAGTTTTACTGAGTCGAATAATTTAAATCTTCACTTACGCACTCATACAGGTGAAAAACCTTTTAAATGTTCACATTGCAGTAAGAGATTTTCTCGCTCATATACATTAAAACGTCACATACGCACTCATACAGGTGAAACACCTTTTAAATGTTCATATTGCAATAAGAGTTTTACTGAGTCGAATAATTTAAATCTTCACTTACGCACTCATACAGGTGAAAAACCTTTTAAATGTTCACATTGCAGTAAGAGATTTTCTCGCTCATATACTTTAAAACGTCACATACACACTCATACAGGTGAAAAACCTTACAAATGTTTACATTGCAGTAAGAATTTTGCTTTGTCGAGTAATTTAAATCGTCACTTAAGCACTCATACACGTGTAAAACCTTACAAATGTCCACATTGCAACAAGAGTTTTGCTCATTCTAGTAGTTTAAAGCGTCACTTACGCCTTCATACAAATGACAAATAAATGTTTATTTTATATACAATAAGGCTTTTATTAGATCATCTCAGGAAACGGTTGCATGTTCACTGATCCCAGATACAACTTAGGGAGGGAAATTTCAATAACCTGCGTTGACGAAGGAAATACAGTTCTCGTAGGTTTGCTGAGTGCCTACAGAGTTTTTTCTACAGGTTGTAAGGCTGTAGGATGGAGATAAGGCGTGTCGTAAACTCTGGGCGTATCGTGAGGGCTTGTAGCTAAGGCGAAGTATGTGGTTTAAGATCAAAGAGGACTCGGATCAAGACCAAACTATACACCTTCATTTAATGAGAATACTAAGGTATAATTTGGGAGCTTTTTATACAACCTCAGTTTATTCAGATGACATTAAGAAGTACATTACTCTATTGTTTAATGTTATCTTACTATAGTCGAGTCAATTTAGCATGGAAAAAGTGAAAACTGGCAACTTTTTCCGTAGAGATCCGATTAAGATGCGGTTTTTTGCAAAATGTTCAGGAAGACGTCTATAATAAAAGGTACATCTAACCTCTTTACGCTCGCACTTTTTTAATTGTTTATTTAACAACTGACCCAATTTTGTTACAGTATTGATGAACATATGGTATATATCACAAACGGTCAACGAAAATATCTCGGAATTGTTTTCTCGGGTGTTTTAAAGATCCCTCTTTATCACTTGAGTGTTAAATTTATTACTTATTGCTAAACTGTTGTAACTTGGGCAATTAACAAATTAATAACTCATCGCCCGAAATCGCTAGAAAACCGAATTTTTTTCCGATACTATCTCTCGTTTCTTAAGGCGAAACATCGGCAGAAGATTGTTGCAAATATTTAATTGTTTATTGCTATATCATATAATTATAATATATTTATTGCTAATTAACAAATGAATAACTCTAAGGCCAAAATCATTAGAGAGTCAGAATTTTTGCCAATAACTCAGGGTTTTTGAGGCGAAACATAAGGTTGTTGCAAATATGATTGTATGTGTTTTGTGACTCTCACAACATTGCGGTTATCTCTCTCGTCGGTCGGCAAACATGAAACAGTCGTACTGCCGCGTATTTTCTCGAATTTAACCTTCTATTACCTACACAGTTGCAATACAAGGATAATTTGAAGCCCTTACCTACGAATTCTGAATAACCCCCATTCCATTACAGAAAAAAAACACCAGTGTTCTGACATTTATCGGATAAGACTTATTAATTTGTTAATTAGTCAGGTTGCAACAATTAAACAATAAGCAATTACGGGCAATAACCTTGTGCCGATGGTTCCCCTCGTGATCTTAAAGATATGGAAAAAAGTCTGGTTTTCTAACGGTTCCGGGAGTAAAGTTATTAATTTGTTAATTAGCGAGGTTGCAACAATCGAACAATAAACAATTATATTTGACACAATCTTGTGCCGATGGTACGCCTTAAGAAGCACGATGTAGTATCGAAAAAAAAATCGGTTCTCTAGCGATTTCGGGCGTTGAGTTATTAATTTGTTAATTACCCAAGTTACAACAATTTAGCAATAATTAATATATTTGACAATCAAGTGATAAAGAGGGATCTTTAAAACGCCCGAGAAAACAATTCAGAGACATTTTCGTTGAACCGTTTGTGATATATACCATATGTTCATCAATACTGTAACAAAATTGGGTCATTTGTTAAATAAACAATTAAAAAAGGGCGAGCGTAAAGAGGTTAGATGTACCTTTTGTTATAGACGTCTTCCTGAATATTTTGCAAAAATCGTGATGTGTTCATCAGAGTACTTTCTCATATATAGGGTGTTTCAATATGCGTTTGCCAAATCCAAACGGGAAATAGATACGGTTAATTTAAGCAAAAAAAAAAAAAGTTTATTTCATACTAATTCAATGGTAGAATATATATTCTAAATTTAAAATAAATTCTTGTAGCACATTTTGAGAATAATTCAAATACCGAAAAACCACAAGTATAAAGTGCTCTTCACAGAAAATTTTGCCAAAAACGTTACAAACCTTTTTATACATATTTAATTGCACAATAAATTTTCAAAGTTTAAAAAGAATTCTTGGAACGAATTCCGAGAATAATACAAAAAACCCAAAATCGACAAGTATAAAGTATCCTTCACAGAAGATTTAGCCAAAAACGTTAGAAAACTTTTTTATATATATTCAATAGTAGACTAAATATTCAAAATTTAAAAAAAAATTCGTGGAGTGGATTACGAAAAAAATTGAAAAAACCGAAAATTGACAAGTATAAAGTGCCCTTCACAGAAGATTTAGCCAAAATCGTTAGGTAACTTTTTTATAGGTATTTAATCGTACAATAAATATTCAGTTTAAAAAAAATTCTTGGAGCGAATTTCGAGAAAAATTCAAAATACCGAAAAACGACAAGAGTAAACAACCCTTTTATCCTGGCCGATTTTTATGAAAAGCTTATTCTCACGTCCTGGTATGGTACAAAGTCTAAATACAAAGTTTTGACCGTTTGTGGTTTTTGGTTTTTGAGAAAATCCTACCACAGACACACATACACACATACATACAGACGGTTTTCCAAAAACATGTTTTTTGGACTCAGGGGACCTCAAAACGTTCAGAAATGCTAATAACTCAATTTCGAAAAATCGACCCGATTACAATACTCTCTCATATATGAGTACCTCATATGAGAAAGTAAAAACCGTATCTCAATCGGATCTCTACGGAAAAAGTTTCCAGTGAAATGCTAATTTGACTCGACTACTAGGTCCTCTAATAGTATAAGTGACAATAATTAATGTGGGGCAATATTTAATTCCATTCCATTCATAGTTCAATGATTGCGTTTAATGATTCATTAATTAAGTCGTTTAGTACCCAAAGAGTATTAGCACCTTACGCTCTACCACGGCCGTCTTTACTGAAAGGCCGGAGCATTAAATTTGGCAACATCGCCGACTAAGGAAACAGAAGGCCGACTTATCGGAACATGGCCGTCTTTACGTGTTTACATTCGAATAATTTGAATGCAGAGGATATAGGATTATAGCGTTAATCATAGTTAAAGTGGTTTTAAACTATTTCGACGACGATTTAGAAGAATCTGGCTTACCGACAGAAGAAAGTCTGATCCAGGATGTGAAAAATAAGGAGAAGACAAATGAGGAAAGTGGTGATGAAGAAATTATACAAAAAACACAGCAAAAGCCATCTAAGGTACAAGTGTTCAATGCTTTTTCAACATTAAGAACAGCCTTTCAGTTTGAAACGTTCCGGAAAATGTGTTTGTTCAATTATAGGGGCTTGGTTAGGCCCTTAGGGAAAAATATTTTTTTTCACATACAAACACATTTTTATTGAAATTAATTAGCATATTGTAAATTATTCACATTTATAAATTATGTTTATCTAATTTATAAAATATTATGTACAGTTTTTTTAGAATAATTTGTTATTTTGGTTTGTACATCACAGGACTAAGTTTTTTCATATACCTAAATCTTCAAGCCGCTATAATTGAACAAACACATTTTCTGGAACGTCTTCAAACTGAAAGGCTGTTCTTATTGTTGAAAGTGCATTGAACACTTGTAGCTTAGATGGTTTTTGTATAATTTTTTCATCACCACTGTCACCACTTTCCTCGTTTGTCTTCTCCTTATAACCATTAAAAATGGGGGAATTTCCATATAACGAGACCTCTATATAACGAGCAAATTTTGCAGCACCTTCATTCTCGTACATATAGAGGTTCGACTGTGTAAAGACATTCGTTTTACAAAAAAAATATAAGAAATTCTGTACTGTACGGAAAGTCTTAAAAGTTGGGTTTTACTTACATTTTATCAGTACGCAGAGCATACAAAAATAAAATTAATTTATATAGGTATGTAAAGTATGTATTTAGGGTATACCGTATTTAGTAACAGTCACTATAGAAAATACAGTCCAAAACACACTTAATTTAAAGAAAAAACACTTCACTCAACATTAGAAATTGTAAATATAACCTTAAATTCACACAATCGGCCTTCGCCGCAGCGTTGCCAAATATCAATGTTCCGGCCTTTCAGTAAAGACAAAGACGGCCATGGCTCTGCGAACGAACAGTGCTGCCAAGTAGCGTGCTCCGTGCTCCACGGACGCACAAATTCGTGGTTATCGCCCAAGAATAGTTAACGGTAAAGGATTGCTCAATCTAATAAGACGTACGTCAGCTGATAGTGGTGACGTCACCCGCAGACCTCGCGGATTCACGGATACAGATTGTTTGATTGTCATGTCATTTGATTGTTTACTATTCGGTTGTGCTTTGTGCTTGTGCGTTTATTTTTCGTCTATTTTATAGAAAATGTGATTTTAAATTTAAGGAACTCGTTTTTTTCTATTTGTATTAAGTGATATACTTTTCTGAGGTAGGTAAAATAGTTTTGTGTTTTATAAGTAATATAAATAAACTATAATTCGAATGAATTTTAAAAATCTTAACGCAAATTATGAAAAAACTTTAAAAAGAAAACCTGCAAAAGATGATGATGATGCTAGCAGAAAAACTAGCTAGCTAGTTAATTTCATACCTATCACATATCACCTATACTAATATTATATAAAGGTAAAGTTTGTGTGTTTGTTTCGTGTAATATTTGTAACTACTGTACAGACACTAAAAAAATTTAAAGGAATTGAAAGCTAAGCTATTTCTGGGTGAAATATGGGCTATAGAATTTTTTTTCTAAAATTTACATAAAAACATTGAAAAGAAAAATTTATTACATAGTGTATAAAATGTATATAAAATTATGAAACTAATTGAAAAAGCATCGCTTAAAGTGTAATAAGAATAAGAAAAACCAAGTTTCCGATATATTTTTACAGTGTGTAAATGTCAAATTCTTAAGTTGGATAAGTAAGTGGTTATTGAATTTAAACTGCATACCTTTAAAACTGAAATTTGTGCCAGCGGAAAACGGCTTTTTTATATTACTATACAAATAAAACCCTTCTCCCAAATACCACTTCGTGTCTGTAAAACTCACTACTTACTTAATTCCTATAAATACTGTAATACAATAAGAAAAGTTTGTAAACTATTCGAATTGTAATTAAAAATGTGGTAATGTAATTTTTATGCTTTTTTGCACTCTTTTTATGCTGTTTTATTCAAATTTGTAGACGTTCAATGTTTATTTTTTTTTAATAAATATAAAGAAAAATACTTATTTTTTAGTTTATTCATCCGAAAACCCTATATGCTATATAATTAACCACATAAACATTGTGAAACACTTCCAGAATACATTTTACGTTAAGAGCAGAGGGCTACGGCTGACGTCACAAATGGGCGGAGCTTCCGCGCGTACATGGCAGACGTTTTCAGCTGACTGAGCAATCCTAACCGTTAACCATTCTTGGTTATCGCCTGTCATTACTGTCAAATGGGAATAATGTCATTTCTATAAAATCTGGTGATTTCTTTGTTATTGAGTTGGTGTATTGTGTATTTTCAGAATTACCTCCATAGATTACACGGGTTTATAGATCTGCAAGTGCCATGGTGTGAAAAGGCGACGCGGCGAGCGCCGCCCTCATGCGTGGCCCTCTAACTAATCTCCTCTTCTTCGCCACTAGCGGGCTATTCGAATCGAATATTTCTCTTCCCCCCCTCCTTCCCAATTGAAACTACATATATAACAAAAATTTGTTTATTTCATGTTGAAAAGCATTATGAAACAAATTGTTTGCACAAACTGCAAAACGAAATATCCATATTTACATAAATTGGGGACGGGAATGTAATTGTTAATTTAGATGAAGTGATGTGTGAGGCCGAAAATGTCATGTATTCCTGTAGATGGAGAGAAACATTTGCAACAATTACATTTCCATTTACATTACAGGATTAATGTTAACATAAAGTAAATTAATTAATGATAGCATAAAGATGGTCGACAGACAGATGCTAATGGTTCTGCATGAAACGATAGACATAAAATGGAATACATTTTGAAACTAAAATTAAACTGGTGACAACCTATACTATCGTGTATAAGGAAGTTAATATATGAAAACCCACCTTTGTCACGCTGCGAAATCGGTGTTGTGATTTTTATATACAAACAAGCCATATTTGGCATGCGTTGCAATGGTACGTAAATTGTAGAGAAGAAGATAAATTCAAGACACATGCTTTAAATCATTATTGATAGGATGAAGCACAATATCTCTGGACTTCCAATTTTGTTCAATGACGACAGAAAAATCCTTATTTTATTGAATATTGTGGAAAGTCACGAGGGCATCGTTATACGATCAGTAGGACTTGTGTAGGAAATTATAAAAACTATAAAATGATTTGCCATACAACACGATCAGACAATTTTTAAAAACAATATAATGTGATGTTCCGCACAACAGGAACGGACCAGTTTTCACTGAGAAAATCCCAGAAACTATAAAAATAAACCTTCCTGAAAATTTCATAATTCCGACAAATTTGATGTGGAAACAATATCTTGGGGGACATTACAGACAATTTCTATAATCACGTTCTTATCTATAATTTTCCCCAAAACACTTTCATCCAGCGTTACATTTGTCGAAATTATGAATTTTTAAAAGAAGTCAATTTATGGGAGTTTTCCTACATTCCCTTAATAGAATATGGTCCGACAGTGTTGAACAGAAAACCGTTTCGTAGGTATCATAATACCCTACAATCCTTATACTACCTTTAAGTTCCAATGGTTGTATAATGATTGTATTGTATAATAAAAAAACTGTATTGGTTGGCGTTATTGCAAAAAATATAAATGTAATGACATGAAATGTGAATGTGTTACATGAAGAAAAAAGAAACAGAGCACTGCACGCACTGTGCAGTGCTGTATTTCACAGTTGTGATTGTCACTTTGTCATTACACACTGTTCGTGTAATGAGAAAAATGAAAGGCGAAGAAAAGAAACATGTATCTTTTTGTTATTAACTAATAATTAATGATTATAATTAATACACATTATAATTGTTAGAATTACATACATACATACCTACATACGCACATAAGTACGAACATATGTACACATGTACGAACATATGTATACAGATATGTACTTACGTACATACCTACATACGTAAATACAAACATATGCACATACGTACATACATATGTACGAACATACATACATACATACGTACATACATAATAATAATCAACATGTAATTGTAATTAAACAATTGTTATGAAACATATTGCAATGTATAATGAAATGTCATTACATCTAATACCGTTTCAATATTTACTTGAAAATTGAAATATTACTTGAAACCAGATTACCAGATAATTACCACAACTACTTGATGTTCTCACAGTTCGAGTAGATACAGATCTATGTTGATCTTGCGCATCGTCTGCGATAGATTGAAAGATCTCTTCCACTTCCATTTCTACGGCAACATTTTCTTCGACACTGTTGTTCTCTTCTACGAAGGGATTATTTTCAGCTGTTGCTTGTTGTCGTACTGAAAATTTCCTTATTTTATATTTCACTTAATTACCCATTACAATTATACATACCTGGTAGGCACAGGGACGGCTTTGCATACCGAAACAAACGGCCATGTGGGAATACTTCTTCCTTTAAGAAATGGAGCTCACATATTCTATATTTAGAGTAGACGTCAGCTGGATCCTCGGTTTTCAAGCTCTCCATTCCTATTCTCTCCATCCACTCATTATAAGTACTTATATCTGTTCTCGGGTTTGGAAAACGAAACAACCTACCTATTCTGCTTCTGCAACAACTAACTACACACAAACGAGGCATTTTCCGTATATATGCGTCCTACGCAAAAAAAAACAACAAGACAGCAAAGCAAACGACTCAAGCAGCAAGAAGAACAATACAGCAAGTATCTAACAATCTGCACACCAAAAAGTCCTGTTACTTATTACCCTCTACTTTTATATCACAATCCAACTACTTTAATATTAAACAAACTACACAAACACTGCAAAAAACAATTCGAATAACAGTCACACCAGATCTACAAAGCTATCTCACGCTATTACTTTCATTAACAATACCTACATATAACCTCAAAACTAGCACTCTCCCTTTTGGGACAAACAAACAATAATAGAAATCAAAGCACAAATCTTCAAAGCTTATATATACAGGTATTTATAACAACTACTTCACTACCAAACAATGCACACAAATAGTCTAATAATGTTAAGAGATTGTTCGCTTCGAAATCGAATATTCACGTGTAAACGCTGACGCAGCTCACAGGCAAATGGACCGACGACAAATCACGCGTCGCGTGCGACCTTGAAACATGACAAATTGTAATGGCGCCATCTAAACGTAGTCCCTGTAAAGTTCCCTGTCGCCAATTCGCCCATAAGACTTACATAGGCCTGATTACCTCTGGCAACGGTGCTTGAGGAGCAGCAGAAAGAAGTTCCTTTGTTTTCTTCTAATAGTTTTTGTAGTTTGTAAAGTGCTCGATCAGTTTCTTTCATCAAGTGCCATGAGTAATACGGAGAAAGTGGTGACCATTTGCGACTGGTGCCTGCGAGAAGCACTAGTGCAAACCATCGACCAGAAGTTGTGGCGTTTCTGGAAGATAATCAGCACCGAAGTGAGTATTGGGCGCAGTTTACATCACGAGTTTATCTTGTGGAATTGTAATAATGTGTTTGGTATTACTACTTCACTTATCCGCGATCCGTAACTGATATGTCTTTCCTTCCAGGATCCGATTATGACATCCCACAAGAATATCTGCAACAAATGTAAATCACGTTATGAGGAATTTTCAATTTACATCGAAAGATGTAAGATCAACGCGTCCAAAGTAGATGAGCTACTATCGATGGGACAGGTCAAAGACGAACCTTCCAATGACATCGAGAATCCTCCATTAATTAAAACGGAAATATCTGTTGTAACTCCGCTGAGTGGAGTCTTCATCGAAGGACAAATGCTAGCGGGCTGCTCAAATTCTCCTACGAAGAGCAACGATTCCACCACAGATATAACGTCGGTTGGAAAAGTAAAAAAGGAACCTTTTATCGACATTGAGGAACAACTGGTAAATGACGAAGACATATGGAAAAAAGGAGAAGCGTCCGATACTGATTATCCTACAGTATTGGATGGCCAAGGAAAGGATGGGTTAGTTCGACGTGTCGTCTTAGAGCGCCAAGTGCTACCAGACTCTACGTATCTCCAGAAGAAAGTTAATAACATGTGTACATATTGTGGTAAAACTTTTAATTTCCATTCAGAATTGAAGGTTCACTTGCGAACTCATACAAGTGAAAAATATTTTAAATGTTCACACTGCAGTAAGAGTTTTACTCGGGTGAATTCTTTAAATCGTCACTTACTCACACATACAGGTGAAAAACCTTTCAAATGTTCACAGTGCGATAAGAGTTTTGCTCGGTCAAGTAATTTAAATCGTCACTTATGCACTCATACTGGCGAAAAACCTTTTAAATGTTCATATTGCAATAAGAGTTTTACTGGGTCGAGTAATTTAAATGTTCACTTACGTACTCATACAGGTGAAAAACCTTTCAAATGTTCACATTGCTATAGAGGTTTTACTCAGATGATTACTTTAAATGTTCACTTACGCACTCATACAGGTGAAAAACCTTTCAATTGTTCACATTGCAATAAGAGTTTTGTTGACTCGAGTGGTTTAAATCGTCACTTACGCACACATACAGGCGAAAAACCTTTCAATTGTTCACATTGCAATAAGAGTTTTGCTGGGTTGGGTTGTTTAAATGTTCACTTATGCACGCATACAGGTGAAAAACCTCACAAATGTTCACATTGCAATAAGAGTTTTGCTCAGTTGTATAATTTATATGTTCACTTACGCACTCATACAGGTGAAAAACCTTTCAATTGTTCACATTGCAATAAGAGTTTTGCTCAGTCGAGTCATTTAAATCGTCACTTATGTACACATAAATAAGAGTTTTGCTCGATCAAGTGATTTAAATAGGGTGCAAGCTTTTGTCGATGATACTGTCTTACTTTGTGTCGAGGAAAAACTGCACGTGTGCTGAGATGCATAATATAAATAGAAATATGGATCTACTTAATGACTAGTTTATTGATAATATGTATCAGGCCCGGCGCAACAAATTTTGCCCGGGTGGGTATTAAGCGTCTTGAAGGAAGGGGGGGGGTATTAACTTTTAAGAGAGAAAGACACTTAAAAAGACTGCAAGTATTCTACATCAGTGTCGTTATTAAGAGATAGAGAATAATCACAAATCCAAAACTACAGAAATTTAAAAAATTGTCTGTTCCCACTATGAGTTAACAAATTATATGTGATCCTTTACATTTAATATTGTATTAATTATGTATAATCTACTGGTGAAATTAATAACAATAAAGAATTAATCCTGTATAGCAAAAATAGTTGTACTTTCGGGTTACGTAAATAATTGTATCATTCAAATGAGTTACATTGTTTTCACTCCTTGTCATAATTTGCAGTAGCATACTAGCATATCTCGATCGCTGACTAATCTGTTGCGATCAAAATCTCAAATTACAAATACTTAAGTATGTACCTACTAAAAACAAGGTTGTAACTTATAACCAAAATACATATTAGTGATTCTAAAAAATAATACAACACTGGAGACTACGCTACAAAAATACAACACTATTATATAGTACACGATAATAATAATAAAAACCATTTAACAAACTATGAACAATATATTATGTACAACACTGGAAATATAAATAAAACAATACACAAAACTGTCAGAAAGTACGAGAAGCTTCTACCTGCCATAAAAAGGGAATGTCGGACCCGAAGGAGGCCAATTGAACCGGTGTGTGTAAACATTCGAGCGAGAGACCGCGCGCGTTAAAATAAATAAACATCTCTGAGTGAAATGAATTATAAGTGTTAAGAGTTAGTAATAAATTAATTAGGACAAATAGTGTAGTGTTTTAGTTTTAGTAAACAGTAAAAACGTTACAATATTTATCAATTACAAGCCGTCAAACCCAAGTTCATGGAACGCCTCGTTGTTCTCTTGGGCTTTCCCCCATAGTGCTTCTAGGTGATCAATCTTCTTTGTAAGTATTCCTTGGTTTTTCTTGCACTTCCGTCTTTCTTGCAATTATTTTGTAGTTATATGATTTCTTGGGCTATTTTTTCTTGTTCTTGAATCAACTCATCTGTTTGTTATATCTTGTCGTAGTTGAAATTGTGAATTTTTTAACTTAATTCTCTGGAAAAGGTGGTTGTGACTTACTCAGGACTTTGCTTGTCTTCTTGACTTCCCGCCGTTGTGTTGGCGTCGAAGTTCTTGAAGTTTTGGAGTTGTAATCACTGGCGGCTTTTCCTCCGGCCGGTTTTTTCGAACTTGTAGACTTTGTAGATTCGGCGCCCTGTCGATCTAAATGCTGTTGAGTAAGATGTGCCCGAACTCGTTCGATTCCATTATTTACTGTTGAACGTAATTCTGTCATACCAATACGAATGTTACTGTCTCACCGGTCGTCAGTCGTCAGTGCGATTTGGACGTGAGAGCTCGTCTCGTCGCACATTTGATTGACTTCGACGACCTAAGTCCCTCTTCTCCTTAGCATTTTAAAATCAATAAAGTTCTCGCGCACTGACAAACTGATGATAGATTGTAATAATCGTCTTGACATTTATTTATTTGACAACCAACTGACACTATACTTTCATTTGTTTGATTATAAATGTCAAATTACAAAACGTACATTTTTCAGTATTTCCCTTACTTATTATTTATGTTTCTCACCGAAAAACCTTCCCTGAACTTCCACAAATATTTCAAGATCAAAATTATCAAAATCCGTCCAGCCGTTCTCGAGTTCAAGCTAGACAAACGAACAGCAATCCATTTTTATATATATAGAGATCACTATTGCTTATATCCCTCGAAATCGCTTTATATCTATGAGTAGTAAGTTTGAGAGTTTAAAGCTTAGATTTGGGAGTGGTAATTTTTTTGTGTTAAACTCCAGGGTAATTCTCTTTTGGGTTGCAATTTTGGGAGTTTTAAAATTTAGACGTAGAAGTATTTTGTGTTTATTTCAGTTTTCCAAAGAATGAACAACAGCGTAAGGTTGTAAAAACTGATGTAGGTAATTTTGTTATGAACTATTATTATAAATATGCATTAAATTACAAGAGAATATAAAAAAAACATTCTTTAGGTAATTCGTTTTGAGCAACCTTCGTATTGTTTTATATGTTACCATTTTGTGACATTTAATGGAAAATAAAACTGCTTCATACAAACTGGAATTTTTCATAACTTTAATGTACTTTAAATGCCACGCCGATGGAGATAAAGAATTCTTACAGGAAGTCGGCCATATGCAGAAGCCACTTTGGTTTATTTGTTTCAAAGGTTTCAACCACATTTGTTACATATTTGTTATACTTTAACCAGTAGCAATTGGAACACAAAAAAAACACTTAATGGCGTTTTAAGTAGTGAAGAGCGATGCCGCCTTGTTCTCCATGGGCGTATCATTACGGATAATAACTCTAACAGTGAATTTACTTCCAAATCGCACAAACAAATGGCACACACATTCACACACCACTGCTTCTGGAGTATAAGTGCCGAAAAAGAGATCACAAGGAAAGCACACGTGGCCGCTGTCCAGTGGACCATCCGGTATCCGTAGAGTCTCGCGTACTTCCTCGTACACGATTTCACTGATCGACTGTACACCTGCAACTTAGAAGACGATGAAGAAACAAACGAAATGCCGCCGCAGTAAAAAAGAATTTGCGGTCCAATGGACCCTCTAGTTCTTTATCTGTACATATCCATACATTCACATATATGATTTCACTTGGGCAACTGAACACCTGGATTTTAAAAATACCAGGGCTTTTCTGAATAAGCAAAAAGATAAGTCCCATGGTTTTGTATAGAGACAACGGGCTCTTTTCGAATGCCCTCGGTAAATTCAGATTTTATTGAGTGTTCCAATTGCTAGTGGTTAAGGTATACCTCCTCTCTCTTTTAACTCTATGTTCTAGTCTCTATTATATTTCTATGTTTCCGACATAACCTAAAAATTCTGTTTTTTTTTGTGTTCTGTGTTTCCGAAGCGTGGTGGAGGCGTCGTACTTGAGAAACATCTGAATTTCTTTAATAGTTTTTGTATATTGTAAAGTATTCGATCAGTTTCTATACATCAAGCAGCCGACATGAGTAATACGGAAGAAGTGGAGACCACTTGCGACTGGTGCCTGCAAGAAGCACTAGTAGTGCAAACCATCGACGACCACTTGTGGCGTTTCTGGAAGATAATCAGCACTGAAGTGAGTATGGGGCGCAGTTTACGTCACACGTTTGTGTTCTGGAATTGTAATAATGTGTTTGGGTCTTACTGTGGCACTTCAATTTATCCACGATCCATAAATGATATCTTTACTTCCAGGATCTCATTATGACATCCCACAAGAATATCTGTGACGAATGTAAATCACGCTACGAAGGATTCTCGATTTACATCGAGAGCTGTAAGATCAACACGTCCAGAGTGGATGAGCTACTATCGATGAGACAGGTCAAAGAGGAACCTTCCATCGACATCGATTATCCTTCGTTACTTAAAAAGGAAATATCAGACGAAATAGATTGGAATTCCTATCGTCCTGCAGTGCCGAGTGGAGTTTTCATCGAAGGACAAATGCTAGCGGGCTGCTCAAATTCTCCTATGCAAAGCAACGATTCCACGACAGATATACTATCGGCTGGAAAGGTCACAAAGGAACCTTTTATTGACATTGAGAGTCAACTGGTAAATGATGAAGACATTTGGAAAAAAGGAGAAGTGTCCGATTCTGATTATCCTACAGCATCACATGGCCAAGGAAAGAATGGGTTAGTTCGACATGTCGTCTTAGAGCGCCACGTGCTACCAGACTTTATGTATCTCCAGAAGAAAGTTAATAATAACATGTGTACATATTGTGGTAAAACTTTTAATTTCCCTTGTGAATTAAAGGTTCACTTGCGAGCTCATACAGGTGAAAAACCTTACAAATGCTCGCATTGCAACAAGAGTTTTGCTCGGTCGAATCATTTAAATCGTCACATACGCACTCATACAGGTGAAAAACCTTACAAATGTTCACATTGCAACAAGAGTTTTGCTCACTCGAATGATTTAAATGCTCACTTACGCACTCATACAGGTGAAAAACCTTTCAAATGTTCACATTGCAACAAGAGGTTTACTCAGTCGACTAATTTAAATGTTCACTTACGCACTCATACGGGTAAAAAACCTTACAAATGTTCACATTGTAACAAGAGTTTTACTACGTCGAGTAATTTAAATGATCACTTACGCACTCATACAGGTGAAAAACCTTTCAAATGTTCACAGTGCGATAAGAGTTTTGCTCATTCTAATAGTTTAAAGCGTCACTCACTCACTCATACAAATGACAAATAAATGTTCTGTTTGATATAGAATAAGAGTTTTATTAGATCATCTCAGGAAACAGTTGCATGTTCACCGATCCCAGATACAACTTTTCGATGTCTTGTTTTAATTAACACTGAGGGAAATTTCAATAACCAGTGAATACATTAATAATTTTACCTTTGAACTACTATATAGATATGTGTTTAGATGGTGAATTTTTTATGGCTTTGTAATTTACAAAGACGAAGAATGGTACCTGCTAAATTGTAGGTAGGAAGTACATTTTAAATGAGTTCTGAAAATATAATCTGATGATACAGAGAGAATTTTTATATGTCCAATAAGTTACTAATACTAACCTAACCTGAATTAAATACTGGATGAATATATTAACGAAATATGTATGTAACAAACTTTATTCTTCGAAAATATGTCTTCAAGCAACCTCCAATGATGGTAAAATTGTAATACGTCTTAGTGTCAGCCCTCTGGTTACGTTGGTCGACTTGAGTATTCTTATGTAAATATCAAAACTCGGATCTGCCCTGGAGCTGTTAAGAGTACTCGATGTGCTATCCTAGATCTGTTGGAGCAATCAAAGAGTGCTTTGTCAACCGAACGCGTCCTTCCTTTCCATTAACATTATATATCGAACCATAAAATTGCAAGATATGAACCAAATACCTAAATACTAGTTTAGCGTCATTATCGATATTGGAGCCAGAAAGATTATTTCTAGTCTTAAACCATAATCTCGTTTTTAAACGATTATTTAGGGTTTAAATGGACATTAAAAAATCCAATTAAAAGATTTAGCACGGTGCTAATTCAGAGTTTACATGAACCCCCTAGCCCTAAACCAATCAGTCCGACATTTTCCCAAAGAAATGAAGTAGTTTAGCGTAAATACAATCCAAATAGATCGCAGAATTCGGTCGGTTTATTTAGGGGAATTGATTCTATAATTAGCCGAAAGGTCTATACCCGGGGGTTATTGGGGCGGCTGAAATCGAATATGACATCGCCAGAGGTCCTTGAAGTACCTGGTGCTCAGGGTTGCTCGAACCAACGTAGTTGCCGGGAGTTTTAGGGGAATTGATTATATAATTAGCCGAATGGTCTAAACCCGAGGGTTTTGGGGTCGCTGAAAACGAATGACATCGCCAGAGGTCTCCGAAGTACCTGGTGCTCAGGGCCGCTGGAACCCACATCGTCTTCGGGTATCAATTAGGGGGTTTAATTAATAGAACGAGTGTATACGTCTCATTAAACGAGTGTAATATACTATTTTATCTACTTTGCTTTATTAATGCATTAAAAAATTAATTCTTCAAATTTTTGTATAAGTAGATAAAAGTGATTTATTTCGGAGTCGCGCTAACAGTTTGGTGGCAACTCGTGTTACAATTGTTCGTATTGTCGGTTGCGTGCTCTAGGGGTGGCGATTGTGGGCTGAATTTGAGAGTGGCTAGAGCGGCGCGCTATCTACCAATCGTTTCTGTACATAACGTATACATATAAAGCTATGCTTCCCCTCCCGGTCATACCCAGAGTGCCTCATTTCGTTTTGTTTGTATAAAACTACAGCGCCATCGAAAAAAAAATAGTCAAAGCAGGCCATGGAAAATCATGTCTTTACTTAGTTCCTAAATTTAAAAATACAGACAACGGAAAATACTAATTGACACTGACAAAGTCAAACTTGAAGTTAATTTTTGAAATTAAAAAAAAAATGACAGAACTAAAACCGCATTTTATATAAAGAAATATAATATTTAATGTTGCCATTCACCGTTTTCCAGCTTCACTCCATTTCTAAAATAGGATTCTAAATGAAAACTTTTGATTTGCTTCGCCAACATCGTCTCGTGTACGTCTCGTACGTCAACTTGACATTTGTAATTAATAACCAGAATAATAAGAAGAAGAATTTTAGAAAAAGACATGCGTATTTTAGCTCATGACCTGCTTTGACTATTTTTTTATTCGATCGCACAGTATGTTATAAATCGAGATAATAATAATTTTATATTTTTGTATTTTTTACGAGCCTCTTCACCGAGAATTTGAATTCAAATTTGCTGCCAAGTATAGAACAAAATTCAGTCGTAGTTCGACGTCTGCCGTAAGAGGTGCTACAGTCAGGACCCAAATCACTGACCCAAATAAAGGCCCAAATTGACTTGTGATTTGTGTTTCGCTCAAAATCAGTGAACTCTATACTACGTACCTGGGCCGCTATTCCTGAACGTTCGACTAACTCCCACGAACAAAGTTCATTCGTGTGAGAAATTTTATTTGTGTGAGATATTGATTATTTGACTGCTTCATTTGTTCGTTTACGGACTCGAACGTTCGAGATTTCAAAATGTGGAGTCGCACACAAACAATTTCTCACACGAATGAAATTTGTTCGTGGGAGTTAGTCGAACGTTCCAGAATAGCGGCCCTGGAAGGGACCCGCCTTGAGCGACAAGTGAGGCAAAACGATTGCATAGGCAACCCGCATTGGTTACGGATATCTATCTCTTTCTATCTTATGTTACTGAATGGGACGTTCGCGTATTTCTTAAATATTTTTTAATCTTTTTATGTTTATTTACCAGTAAACGTGATTTTCTCTGAATATTTCATCAGGAAAATGACAAAAGTAATAATGCAGACACTATAACGTTTAACGTTTAACGTTAACTATAACATACGTTATAGTTATACGTTAATTAACATTAACGTATAACTATAACGTTAGTCAAATTTTAACTGTTGACCTACGGGGTTGGGAAATAAAATAAAAAAAAATTAAAAACACAATTTTTGTCTAAATATGACAATGCTTCATTATATATTAACAATTGCTAAATAAAACCAGTTTAGTAATTTTTTGCCGTACTGTGGCATTTTTCCCATGTAATTTAATATTTAATAGTTTACTGTAGTGATATATACATTCGGCACTTTAAATATATGGCAATTATTTTTCGAATAATTTGAATTTCGTGACATTCGTCAGCTATAAATTCTTGATTTACAGGGTGTTTACGTTTAAAGACATATATTAGTAGCAAAATGATTTGTAACTGTATTTATCATTTTTTCTTTTTAAGTCTATTTTGGTTTTCTCAATGTTTTAATTTTTTAATAGGAAGCGAGTTTGTTTTTTTGTGAAATGTAAAATTTTATACACCACATCTGAAGCATAAAGAAGACCTTCTCGAGTGACAAAATTTGTGAATTATTTATAAGCCCAAGGAGGACCAGTATAAGAGTAGCGTTCAGTCAGTTCAGTAGACATACTACCTCTATATAATAATATATCAATACAATGATTGCAAGTAGTAGTATTAACCAGATTACGAACTATATTCCCAGAAATATAATCAACAGAACAATCTTCGTATCATAATATACTACATTTTCTTGAAATTCGCTAAAGTTTTCTTCGGCTAAGCACCTATAATTAAATAAGTGATCTAGAAACGAAACTAATGGCGTATTAGAATACAATAAATGTATACCTTCACTAATATAGCACGTTTCGAACAAAAATAATCGTCAAACTACATAAATTTCTACTTAAAATCAATTTACGCATATAGACCGAACTCATTTGCTTGAGTGCGATAAAGAGAGGTTCCCGTAACTATCTCTATCTTTGTTTCGCTTGCCCCTGACACACTGCACGCTATTATACGCGACGGACGCGGCCGTTCCAGGTACGAATAGTATAGAGTTCACTGCTCAAAATACACAGGCATACAGACATACACGACGTTTGCCCTTTTAATAAATATAGATGTTCTGTGACGACTGTAACCTAACCTAACCTACGGTGATCTGTGGAGCACATAGACATAATACTATATAGACTACGGATCGGTATAAGGCGCGATGTGCCCAGTGGGAGCGAGAGGCAAATAAATAAGGCGACTTGTCTCTCACTCTAAATGGGCGGAGCTAACAACTCCGTAACCATGACGCTCTAACCTATACAGCCTTATGTCAATCATGTGTCAACATAATCAAGAATTTGTTATCACTTATCTTCGAAAACTATTGAGGAAATATAAGAAACGAAATAAAACTGTAAATATAGCGGGAAATAGTGGAATTGAGAAGAAAAAGTTCGTTTTCTTGGAGTTTAGAACCCGCGACCTCCAAAAATAAAAGGACGTGACGTAACTGACAAGGCAAGAGGTTAGATCGTCATGGTTACGGAGTTGTCAACTCCGCTCATTTAGAGTGAGAGACAAGTCGCCTTATTTATTTGCCTCTCGCTCCCACTCGGCACATCGCGCCCTATACCGATCCGTAGTCTATACAGTATTATGTCTATGGTGGAGCACGAGGAAGTTCAACTGCTTGCCCTTTTCTAATAGTTTCTGTAATTTATAAAGTATTCGGGTATGTTCCACTTTAGCACCCTGAACTTTTGACAGGTAAACATTACGATACAATGTTGCCACATATTTCTATTGGGAAAACAACAGAGAAATAGAGAGGGGGAGAACGCTCATCAACCTGCGCGAACAGCGGAATATTGAAGGCCGCCATTTTGACCCATTGGGCAGAAATGCCAACAGCCGTCTAGGGATTTTGCTTAATTTTACCTAGTTGGTTTTAGATTTTGCGCGGTAAAATTTAAAAACGAAAAATACAGTAATGTTAGAAAACAGTAATTTATTGATATTGACAACAATAAACATTAATTTTATTTAATGTTGTTAGAAAACAGTATTGATATTGGCAATATTATTATTATTTATTGTCTTTTTTACATAGTAGTCAGATTCAAATACAAAATTCTTCTATGTAAATTCAAAAATAAAACTATACATCGAATATAGTATGTATCCTACAGGGGTTTTACAAAAACCGTGTGTAGGGTGGCGCTTAAAACTAGACCATTTTAATTACTAAATCTAATTATTACATTTATAATTGTACACTTATTTGGTAGTAATTACACTTTATAGCAAATTACTATTTTACTTCTTTTATGTATTCTATTCATATTAACTGTACTTATTAAGCATTTTTAAGTTATCTTTAAAGCTTTAGTATTTGATTTATTTTCATCTTGTAATGTACTAGCCTTTATTTACTCCGTATAACATATTATTATCTTTGCATATTTTTTATGTATCTACTCATTAACACATGGGAAATATCTTTATAGCACTTCTCCAAATGGAAAAGGGCCGCTTCTGACAAGCTTGTGTTCGTTTTCAAATCATCAACCATAATTCTTAATGTTGTGATCTTTCTTTTTAGTTTTTTAATGTCTTCAGTTGTAATAACATACAATTTTTCTTGATTTGGATTGCACTTTTCGCAGTTCTGTATATTTTTTTTTGAACTTCCCAGGAGACACGCTAAAACAGTTAAATTAATGTTATATGTTAAGTACTTTGAAAGAACAAAAAACCTGTAGTTATGAATCGTTTGTAAAAATTTTGTTTTCCTTGTGTACTATTGTCTGTACTGCGGGAACTGCTCTGACCTGACGCCTTACTGCAACATAAAATTGTCATAATTTTGCTGCTATTAGTTATGCTAATTCTTTACCTCCGTGATCTTTTTAGTAAAGATTTTTCTATTGAAACATCGGAAGAAGAGCTTGACGATAGTTTCGACACTTGCAATTCATTGTCCCCATGCAAATTAGATGGTCCTGGAAATTCCACTATTGACTGGAGATGTAATGATGGCATGACATTAGATTTTAGTCGACGTTTCTGTTTGCTTTTAATAAAATCGCTCTCCTTGAAATGTTTCGAACAAATGAATTTGTTCTCTGACCACTGCCAAGTATTTGGTTTCCCCATTTCTGCCCATCTTTTAAAAATAGGTCCTTGCTGCAATCTGTAATGGGTTCATCATTAGTCGAAGAATCATTAAAACTAAAGATAACAAACCGATGAAAAGTAATTGCTTCAAGTTTAAAACGTTTTGTACTCGTACAACCATCCGCGGCGCACGACATAATTACTGTTCAAAAACACTAATTAATTAAAAACTGGTTGAAATGTACCTATCATAGATAAAGAGTTTGTTTATATGGTTAGGTTAGGTTAGGTGAAAAATATACACAAATTCACACACAGAACATCTATATATTCACAATACAGAAATCAATGGGTCAAAATGGCTGCCACCATGGTGTCCCTCGGTAATTATGATGCGCAGAAGGTTGATGAGCGTTCTCCCCCTCTCTATTTCTCTGAGCACCCTGAACTTTTGACAGGTAAACATTACGATACAATGTTGCCACATATTTCTATTGGGAAAACAAACGGTTTTGTAAATTGAAATGGAACGGATAATAACGGTCGGCGAAGGAGAAATAAATCCGCGAAGAGAGAGCCTAAAATGGGGTTATAAGTGCTTTATTCCCTAATTCGTCCATTGCTCTTTCAAGATTCTCGTGCCGAGGTTGTGTTTCGACTGTCTAAACGAGTGATACATTTATTGGGCTCTATTGCTTTCAATTTTTGCATATTAATAGGTAGAATATGTATTAAGAGTAGGTAAATTATTTATCTATTAGATATTCTACTGATATATTCAACTTAAGCTAAAATTGGATAAACTTATCTTTAAATATAGTCTGTAATGTTATCAATAATCGGTGTGCAAATGGGAAGCAACTAGAGGGTAAACCAATCCGAGATAAATGTCGTGAAAACAGCGCATACGTAAAAAGCTGGAAGAACTTCCATAAAATTTAAGGAAAGATTTTATTTCAAACACGCAAGTTCTCGCGTAGTTGGTTGCATAAATTGAACGAGTCTGTAGAATTAGTTTATGTGAAATAAAATTGATCTGGCAACAAAACTGTCAAAGAATACGTTCTGTCCCCATTCTTTAATTTATGTTCTGTGCTTGTGACAGTTCAGGGTGCTGTACATCCTATGTGCACAGACTACAGTAAAAAGCACAGGGGACGGTCATTCTGATTGGTTGTTCATGAGTATGCGCGTTGTGTCGATATTGGGATTTGTGTTGTGACAGCGACAGCGGACAACTTTCTAGGCTTTCTAGAGTTTCTAGGTTATGATGCGATTACTGTATAAACAAAACAAAGACGTCTTTAGGAAAACTTACAAGCAAATGAAATGGATTTTGTCAACTATTTGACTAGGTATGGACCAATAATTCATAATTTAGTATGTTAGTAGTGTTCCTGTAGCCTTAATCATAAATATTTTTTGTTCTAGATATTATTTTCAAGATGAATAAGGGATAAAAATGTGGACCCATTGTTATAAAAGAAATTCTGGAATCAACACAAACATGGCAATAGAATCACTGAACAACTTACTAAAAACAAATCAACTAAAGAGGAATGCAAGAGTGACAATCGAGAAACTACTGGATACAATCGACGATCTAGTGGACATCAAAATGTTGAAGAGGATAGTGGACATTGAACGACCAAACACAAACAATTACCAGGACAGAATCATAATTAAAGCTCACAAACAGGCTGCTGCGATGAAGAACAAAATTAAGATAAAAAAGAACAATGTGGTATTTGGACATTTTCAGGTAACATCATTTAGAAATCCTAATATATCTTATAATATAAATATAAAGCAAGTATGTTATGTGAAAGTGAATGTAGGACGCTATACTGCAGAGTTTGCAAAATTTGCATACATCGGTACCAATGTGAGTGTCCTGAATATTTAGTGAGGAATACCTTGTGTAAGCATGTGCACTTGGTAAGAATGCATGAGGAGCGAATGGATGCTAATTCTGTTGTAGATGAAGCTGTAAAGTGTTTCGGAGAAAATTCACTCATTAAACTGCAGCAACAAGAGGAAATCAAGAAATTTATCAGCGAGAAAATAGAAGAGACAAATCAGCAGGACGAGATCCTTCAGGCGCAAAGTCATCGAAATATTCAGTGGCAAAACCTACAGAACTTTGTTAAAAGCTTGGATGAGAACGGTTTTACAACTATTGTGAAAGGCTTTGAAGTAACTGTGCAGAGGTATAGAGAAAAAATGAACAAGGCTACAAGAAAACGAAAAATGGAGACACAAAATTATTTCCCTTCTAAGAAACGTCCAGAAGTACCTAATACAGCAGAACATGAGTCGAACTTCCTTAAGTCGAATATTTCTGTAACGTGAATAAAAATTCGAGTCCCTTGAGTTTGGAAATTATAAAAAATATTTTTTTAACTCGATTTTTCTTATGTCCCTTCAGATTTAACTTATGGGAGTTTCACTGTAATTCAAAACCAATGAAAATCTTTTGTCATATCAGCTTTCATGTTATTTTTTTCAGCTCTAGGATTAGGAGAAAGGAAATCCAAACTTCATTGATGCTAGTTGAATATTTCATACCTAAGTTGAAAATAGCAATAGCATTAAGTAGATTTTGTTAATTTGATAGTCTTTTCATAATGTTAATAGATGTGTTACAGATATAGAGTAGATGTTAATAGATATAAAATAGATATTTCATAATGATAATATCAGTAGGAGCAGTGTGTAGAGGAGGACTAATTTTTTTACTGTATATAAATTAAGCTATACAAGAAATTTTATCTTTTTGGATATTGGATATATACCTATTATGTCAACAGGTATAAATTTATTGTAAGATAATATGGTTTTTATTTATCTCAGTGATTTTAAAATGTATTTGATGCTTTGATTTACTTTTTAATAAACCCCATTGTCAATTAACAGACTTTTATTTACATTAGTAAACACCTAATTATTAACGAATCCTTACTAATTAATTTCAAAATTCATAGTTTCCAATACAACTTTTTATCACAGTATACCTTATTTTTATACAAAGTGGCTCCTTTAGAGTTATTAGTAAATCCATAAATTATTCATTTTTTTGCTAATGTTTTCGTAAAAAGTGTCTACATTGCATATAAAATATGAACAGTTATAACTTCTTAGAAATCATTTAAAATGTACTCCTTACCGATTTTTCGTTTTTATGGCTAAAGATTTTTTAATGTATTAACAAAATTTTCAATAGTCGCATTGTGAACATTTCTCGAGTAGCCCGCCAAATGTTTGAATAGATACACGCCTACCAAAGTGAGATGACCAATCACAGCAACCGTCCCCTGTGCTTTTTACTGTAGTCTCTATGTGCACATCAAGAAGCCGACAAGTGCCAAGAGGCACTATAATACGGAAGAAGTGGATACCACTTGCGACTGGTGCCTGCAAGAAGCACTAGTGCAAACCATCGATCTTGTGCGCAATCGGTCTGTGACCCTTATGGCCCTCTGAAAGTTCCAGGCAGGGTGTATTATAGAAGTGGACCGACAACGTATATACGCAATGCTTTTAGCCTGGGGCTCGATTCTCGATTTCATGTGAAAAGGTTGGCATGTGAAATTATTCCACTACTTATTTTCACATGCTTGTTTGAAACGGTATTCTTGAATATAGTGGAATGTATTTTCCAATGGAAACGGTGTTGATACGTATGTCTAATATTAAATAGATATTGACCAATCATGTTTCACCATTCTGGAGTTGTTACGTTGAGATCCCTGGGCCAAATTGACGTCGACATCAAAATCTATGATCAAAATAAACACATAACCTAATTTACACCATTCCCGGCCTGTCAATCGTAGTGTGCAGGTCGGGAGCAAAAATAACCTAAAACCATAATTTAAATCTAATAATATTAAACCAATCAACACATATTAAACCTACTTCCAAATGGAAAAGTAAATGTAGTGAACGTAATTGTGAAGTGATATCAGTATTTTGTGTTAAATGTTAAAACTAAGTATAACACGTGCATAGTGCCACCCGCTTTCCTATTCACGCCGGTAACCAGGCCGGATAGGACCGGATATCCTGTAGGAGAGCGGAAACAAAAGAAATCAGGAACTTTAATACACAAAAATTAATTCTAACAACACAGAAAATTAATTTAATTACTACAAGAAATCTATCAAAGGGACTGGTAAGCATGACTTCGAGTCAGACTACGCTGCAGTCCCAATAGAAATATCAATAAAGGGTGGCATCACAGATGTCATCGAAACTGGGTGAATGGACTAGTATCCGAGCCCAAATGATCGGCCGACCTTAGGCGGCCGATTAAATCGAAAGGAAGAAGAAGAAGAAGAATAACCTAATTTTTAGTAATAGTTTTTGCTGGACGACGCGTGAAAGGCTTGTGTTGTTTTTGGTTTTGATTGTGGAGGTGTTTTTTGATACTGTAAGCGGAGATTAATACAAGGTTGCAAGTTGCTGGAAGAATAATAGCACAATAATGGCGGATGAAGTTTCGAAGAATAGAAAGAAATGTGGGCATGTCTCGGATACACAAAAAAAGATGCTAATTACATTTATTGCAAATGACCCACAATTGGGAACTGGTAAATTTCAAAATAATTTTACATATAAAGAGTCGCAACAGCGATGGAAGTTTATAGCTGAGCAATTAAATAGTTCTCCTGGAACCAAGAAAGACTGGTCTTCTTGGAGGAGGGTAAGTAATTTTCCATATGTAGTTAGCTTGTAATTTTGATGACAATATTTTTATAATAATGCCAACTGTTGTAGACCTGGCAAGATATTAAAAGGAATACCAGGAAGAAGTCTGCAGACCTCAACAAATATAAAACTGGAACAGGAGGAGGACCCGCCCCAAAAGAACTGGACGATAATGAGGCAAATATTTTAAATGTGCTTGATACATCCACAATAAATGGAAATGAATTAGTTGATGAGTCAATTATAATAACTGTAAGTCTCATTGTAATCATATATAATTATATTAAGCTTCTTTTTGATGGCCTTATTCTGGCACCTCATAACCCACTAATAGAAAATTTTACACTAGTGCCAGAAAAATATGTAAAACCGATTCTAGGACTGAAAAGAGTAGAAAATAATTTGTTGAAAACAGAATTATTATAAATTACTTTTTAGTTAATACCTTAACCTACTACAATGTTATAGCAACTACTTAGTATCTTGGTTTCTAAAAATAGGACATATCAGATATCCATGTTAAAAATCAAAGTATGTACAGTTTTAATAGATCAAATCCAACAACAATTTTGTGGGTTACTTGAGATTTGTCCCCTGACACTTGTTCTAAAAGAATTTTATTTGCAATAAAATATTTTACTGATTGATAATGTTCTTTTTTTTTGTTAGTGTTAAATCACAAATTTGCAAAAATTGTGGGTAATGACTTGTCAGAATTAAGCCATCGATGTTGGATCTATTTCATTTAAATTTTTTTTGTCACTACTAGTGTTATTTATTTTAGGATCATGATTATTGGACAGAAAATCTGGGGAACGAGCAAATACTAATTAGCCAGGAACCTTGGTCCGGTAATGTAGATGAAATGTTACCTGAAGACAGCACTGAAAATTCTGTCCACAATACGAGCAGTGCAAAAAATCCAAAAAGGAGAAGAATGGCTACTACACGACTGAGTGAATCAATTAAAGCAAGTCAGAACATCCAGCAAATGTTAAACAATAAAAATATGAAAGATGAAATGTACAGAGTTGAGAAATTTGCTCTCTTAGAAAGAGACATTGTTGTGAAAGAAAGAATAGCTGCTGCCTTAGAAAAATTAGTAGAGAAATTGTGTTAGTGGGATCCAGCTATTCATTCAAGATAATTTTAGTTGTTTTATATTTTGAAGAATTTAACTTTTGCTTTCTTCTTTGTAGTATTTTACTTGTTATATTTGCAGTTTTAGTTTTTGGAGAATCATTTCTCTTACCTAAATCTCCGTTGTAGTTTTATTTGTTGGAGAATTTACTTATATTTTTTGCTTTGGTTTTATTTAATGGAGAATCTTGAGAATCTTAGTTCTCTTATATCTGTTTTAATGTTATTTGTTGGAGAATCTACTTATGTTTTTTGTTAATTTAGTTTTAATAAACAAACCTATTTCTCATATCTTAGTATTATTTTTGGAGAATCTCTTTTTTTGTGTTTATTTTTTGCAAATTAGACTGGTATTTGTGATATTTATATATTATGAATTAACTACTACTTGTTTTAATTTAACCTTGTAAAACACTACTCAGTGGATGAACCATTTTAAATATAATACATGGGGCTAAACAATATCATTAATTTAATAATTGGTAAAACAATATATTTCATATTCCTCAATCTAATGTATTATAGGTAATAAAAAGTTTTTGTAAAGTTAATATACAAGTTATAATTAAAAATAATTTGTTATAATATGCTGTTGCAGTCGACGCCCATCTTCCAAATCTTGATTTCTGTGAGGATGCAGGCCATCCTGCACATCAATATTATTTGGAAAATCATACATCCCAAAGTCGATGTTCTCATTTCCTTCTGGCTCTGGTTCTGGTAAATTATTCTCGATGCATATGTTGTGTAATATACAGCATGTGTTAATAATTTTCCCTGCCATTGCTGGGGTATAATGCAGTACTCGATGTTTGAGCAGGCATCTAAAACGCGTTTTCAGCAAACCGTTACACCTCTCAATTAAGGACCGAGCACTGCATAACTGGGTGTTATAGCGGGCTGCTGGAGTACCATCCACAACGTTGGGAACTGGAATTTGTAACCATTTCCTTAAGGGATATCCAGAGTCTGCTACAATGAAAAATATTTATGTGATAAAATAATGTCAATAGTTGTAATCATTACCTACCAATTAAATAATAACTGAAATTGTTATCATTACGACTGGCTTCTTCAAGTGATTGCTCGACGTTTGAATTCCTCCAAATAAAAGCGTCATGTACGCTACCTGGATATCTCGCATTCACATTTAGAATTTTTAAATTTATATCACACACCTTAAAGTATAACATTTCTATTCCATGAAACAATTAGTATCTATTTTACTAGAATAAGCAAATACTCAATTTCATGTAACCTTAGATTCTTAGTTTCACTGTTTTATTTCTAAACTTACCAACTGAGTATTTATGGAATGGTATGATTTTCTATTTACATATACATGCTCATTTCCAGATGGTGGAAAAATTGCTATATGAGTACAATCCACTATTCCCACAATACCAGGTATATCATATGATTGATAGAATCTAAAATTATTGTTAGACGTTTCATATTACAGAAATAAGTTTCTATATTCACAGATTATTTTACTTACTGTGTTCTCATCGGGTTCAAGTGTTCTGGGTTGAATGAGAAATTAACCCACCTATTAAAAATCCTGGGATGATTTAAGGCATCAACAATTTGTTTGATGCATCTACTTGTAGTTGACTGGCTAACAGGGAGATGCTTATTCAATCCTACATCAGTTTGCAACTTCCTGTTGCCAGAAATTTCAAGATAATCAGTAGCTAAGGAAATGATGTTATTTTATAGAAAATATTTTGATTTTAATTAAGTGTACCTACTAATAATTCTTAAGGTGTTTTTTAGGTAATTACCTTCATTTCCAATGGTATCGCCGATATCCTTGATGGTGGCTCTAAAATGGTTTCAAGATGTGCTAGCAGCTCAAGCACTACCTCTTTAGACAATCTAAATAATTTTGTAAACTGTTTATCGCTTAGGTTTATGAAAGGATCTCCTGCTCTGTCCTTCCACCTTGACCAAAAATCTCTAGGTGGATTATTTTCTAACATCTCCACCTCTTCTAAAACTTCCAAATGATGCAGTAGAATAGCTTCTTCCATCACAAGTCACTTTAGTTTTGGTGTTTTGGTTCTTTGCATGGATGGATATTTTTTGTTATGTATTGTTTGTAAAATAAAATAATGACATTGCGCAGAATCAATTTCAGTAATTCCCACGTAATTCCATTGGAAATTAATATTCACATGGTATTTACTATGTGAAAATATTCGTAGTCTTTTTGTGTGAAAATATTCACGTGGTTCTGTGGAGAATACCGAATTTAATATTTCCATGTGAAAATTATTTTCACTCATGTGAATAAAAGTCGAGAATCGAGCCCCTGGTCACAAAGTTCGGAATTTCAACATTTATCCAAAAGATGGCGCTCCGTATAAGGATATGTAGAGGTGGTTGCTTCATATGTGTTGTTGAGGTTGGAGCACGTAGCTGCCAGTACATGCATGTGTATCACAGACCATTAAAGTATCTAGACGGATTTGTTTACAGAATAAATAATGCCAACATCTAAGAACAGTCTAAGTGACGGTTTGCGTAGTTGCCAAAATTAAGAAGTGGGAAGTAGTTCTAACTCGACACACGGTTGGTAACCCATAGGCACAGAATGCTTATTTTATTCTATGGTCTTTCAACTAGCGAAGCCTGACAACGCCGCTTACAATTTAAGCGCCGGAGATTGTGGATGTACTCCGCACTCCGCGTACTCGTGTTTCATACGCTCATACGTGTTTTTTGGTGTATGTTATCGTGTTTTCGATTAACTTTAACTAAGACTTTTCTGGATAATAATGGTGAGACAGTGTTACTTGTGTAAAATTTACAGTTATCAAGCTGAGGCTTTCCAATTGTCCTTTCATAAGTAAGTATTGGTAGCAAGTTCCATTTTGAGGTTATATTTATCTGTTTCGCAAAGTTTCTAAATGGTCAGTGGCGTTCACATTTTCAAGTAATTAAAAGCGATTGGACTTGAACAAATCTGGAAATGATTTCTTAGTGAAATATACATTTGTTTGTTTTGTGTTTTATAGGTTTCCGCAAGATCCCAATAAGCGGTCTATTTGGATATCTCTGCTGGGATTTGAAGCAAATCATCAATTTCCTAAAATTATAGAGATATGTTCCAGGCATTTTCAAGCTAAGGATTTAGTAGTTACAGCTTGTGGGAGGACATATTTAAAACATGATGCAGTACCACTCCCTGTCCACTCAATATTTGAGCCATCGGAAAGTGTTACGAGGTATCTATTAATTTTACCCATAGTGTTATTAATACATAAGTATTCTTTGATGTTGCAGAATCTTTATAGTTCAGTAATAATGAATATAATTTTGCAAAATAAGTTTTGATAAAGTACAATTTTAATGTAGAATGATTATATTTTGTAAAATGAATTTCATCCATTTCATTTACATTCAAAATTAAAAATCTAATAACGTTATTATGTTTATTATAGTTTAGATGACAGAAGTCCTGATCAATGGCCTTCAACTTTTACCCCTCCGGTAACGGTCGAATCAGACAGTCCTGCGACGTTAAGTATTGCTGACACAAGTCCCGCTACGAAACGGTAAAATTAAAAAATATTTTACATATGTTAGATACTAAATATTTTTTTTTATAGGACAGAAAATAACGATTCATTTGACGATTATAATTATCACCTTCCTGGGCCCGGCGATTCCCATCTCGGCACAAGAAGCAGGTAAAAGATAAAATTATCCCCCAACTCGGCATACGTCTAGGCAGGTAATCCATTCTACAGTGCCCATCTCGGCATAGGGTGATGCCCAACTTGGCACACGACTTAGTAGGTACTCTGTTTTACAGAGCCCAGCTCGGCACGTATACTTACATAAAAATTAATGCTTATTCTGAATATAACCACTTCAAAAAAATAAAATGTTTCACGATACTCATACTCAACCTATCAATTCGTAACAAATATATCGTATTTTTATTTTAATCAAAATATTCAAATACAGATTTGTGTGCTAATGATCCTACGAAAATACTGCAAACAGCCCACAATTTCGTTGGTTTAGATTAGACTTCTATAGCATCACAAAATTTTGTTTAAATGTACCGAAATAATGTTAGAAGTGGTATAGTGGTACTTTAATATGCGCCAGTTTGAAAAGTTGTGTCAACTTTAGTACTAAACCAATACTGAAAAAATCCCAACAAACGTGTCTTTTTATCTTTCTTTATTTGTAGTCTGTTCAATAAAAATTTTAGAGAAATAATACAATACGATTATGAGATATGAACTGTTTTCACTCGTATACGGTGTGCTGCTTATACTAGGTTTCTCAAATGTTATGAATTTTGCGCAACAGTGAAGTACGTTTATTTTCGACAATACCCTATTATCAAGGAAGTACCTCCCTAGATTTATGCCGAGTTGGGTTATTAATGTAGTGTGTACCTGCTCGACCCGCCGGGCCGGATATCATCTGTTGTGCCGAGATGGGTATATTAGAAATGGACCGCAAGGTGTCGTAAAATTGACCGTAATAAAATGTGCCGAGTTGGGATACACCCATCTACCACAGTGTAAGTTGTTAAAATTTCTTTGAAAAATATTATTTGTGTCTTATATGAGCATTTATTACATATATTCATACTTCATAATATTATAACTATAATGTACCCATATTTTTTTATAGAATGCCACCAACTACTGGTTCCTTTGAAGAAAAAATGGGCAGTTCTGCACTTCCTCAAGAAGATTTAACCATATCTTCAACAGAAACCGCTTCAGAAGGAGATGAACTGGTGAAAGAAATGGATCAGGTTACTGCAGTGAAATCTCCTCTTGTTAAGAAAAAACTGAAAAGGTTATTTAACTATAATTTACAATATAGTTCTAAATTACACTATATTTGCCAGTGCTAATTTTAAACCAAGTTTTTTGGTAGATTTATATCTAGCTTTGCACAACGTCGCACTTTGAGAAAATTTCAATACAATTTTACGTTTAGCTTGCCATGGGCTTTTTGTAATGCACATACTTTATGCAAAACATTTTTATTATATAATTTTCTTCTAGGAAACGATGTTATGTGGGCGACCTTAGTAGCGGAGATTTTTCATCCCCTAAAAGAGCAAAAAAGAACTTCAGACTACTGGAAACAACTGTCGTGGCCCAAAGGAAAACGATTCACCGCTTACAAACAACTGTCCGTTCGTTAAAAAAGAGGGTGAAAACCTTGAACAGTTTACTGAAATTATTGAAGGATAAATCGTACATTACAGATTGTTCAGAAACGATTATAAGAGTAAGTTTTCTCTTCTTAACTCAGGCAAAATAATATATGAAATTATTTTAGGCTTCTCTTCCTGGATCGGCTTCAGAGTTATTTGAAAGAATGTTGCAGGGACCATCAACCCAGAAATATAGTCCAGTGCTGCGGTCATTCGCATTAACATTAGCTTTTTATTCACCAAGAGCCTATAATTTCGTACGAAATAGTTTCAACAACTCATTACCCCATTTAAGTACAATTACCAAGTGGTACCAACAAGTTGATGCTTCCCCAGGGTTTACCCAGGAAGCTCTTTTCGCACTGACAATGAAACAGAAGGAGGCACTTTCAGATAATAAACCTGTATTATGTAATTTTGTTATGGATGAGATGAGTATTCGACAGCAAGTGGAGTGGACTGGGACTAAACTTACAGGGTATGTGGATATTGGTGCCAAGATCCAATCAGACATTCTTCCAGAGGCCAAAGAAGTATTAGTATTTATGCTTGTATGCATTAATGGCTCATGGAAAATCCCAGTTGGTTATTTTTTCTTAGATGGATTAGGAAGTGTGGAAAAAGCTGAATTGGTGAAAAGGTGTCTCACTTTTGTCCATGAGTCTGGAATTATCGTTACTTCCATAACATTTGATGGTGCACCCGTGAATTTTTCGATGGTATCTTATTTAGGTGCTGATTTCAGTGATCCATATAATTTAAAAACTCATTTTAATCATCCCATTACTAATGATCCTGTTTTTGTTTTTTTGGATCCTAGCCATATGATCAAATTAATTAGAAACACATTGGGATCACAAAAGCTATTAACAGATAAAGATAAAAATTTAATAGATTGGAATTTGTTGGTAAAACTTGTTGATCAACAATATTTGGAAGGATTGCACGCTGCAACAAAACTTCGCTTAAGGCATATACAGTGGGGTCGTGAAAAAATGAATGTGAAAATAGCATCACAAACATTGAGCAAAAGTGTGGCAGATGCTTTGTTATTCTTGGGTAAAGATTTAAAGTTACCTCAATTTATTAATGTCGATGCAACGGCCAATTTCATACAGAAATTCAATGATCTGTTTGACATATTAAATTCCCGAAATCGTTTTGCGAAATATGTATTTAAACGACCTTTGTCTCCAGCCACATTTAATAAATTTTTTGATTTTTTAAATGAAATGTCTCACTACATTATTAACTTACATCTTGCCAATATTCCAATTATCAAAACTCAACGAAAAACGGGTTTCTTAGGTTTTTTAATATGCATCACTAGTTTAAGAAATTTTTATTCGACTTACGTTATTGATAAAAAGTTGTTAAAATATGTTTTAACTATAAAATTTTCCCAAGACCATCTAGAACTGTTTTTTGGTTCTATACGAGCAAAGGGTGGTTTCAATAACAACCCCACTGCGAGACAATTCGAAGCAGCGTATAAACGTTTATTAATTCATAGTGAAATTACTGGCCCTAAAACAGGAAATATCGCGGAGCTTGATAAATTAACAATTTTGTCATGTGGCAGTGGACATCGTGTAACAGCTGATGATCATGGTAATGACTTGTTACAAAGCAAAGAAGTTTTAGAATTTGAACAAAATGTTAAAGATAATATTTTGAATTATAAATATCACTCAACACATAGTTGGGATTTAACAATTTATACCGAAGATATCGTGTCATATATATCAGGGTTCGTAGTAAAAACTTTACCGAAGTGTGTGACATGCACAAAATGTCTAAGCCTTTTAATCGAAAATAAATCGTATTCATTCTTACTGGAAAGAAAAAGATATGGCAATTTGATAACTCCATCTATTGGAGTCATTACAGTTTGCAAAGGTGCTGAAAAGTACTTTAGATTTTTTCTCAAAACTAACACATTAGCAAATAAAAACATTAGAAATTTAATGAACCTTTTAATAAAATGTACTTTCGAAACGTTTTCTTCTGACACTTTAAATTACTTTGATCATTTCCTTGATGACGATCCCATTGAAGGTCATGTATTTACTTTAATAAAACTTGTTTTAAGCAAATATTTCAACCTAAGAATTCACCATGAGACTGCTAAAAAGTTAGATTTTTCTAAAAAGGATCGTATAAGAAGTGTTTGCACCAAAACAATTTTATTTAAAAATCAATGAACATGTACACTGTAGCTTGTAATAAATATAATAAATTTTGTAATGAATAATACTGTTTTATATAAAGTTTTTTCTCATTTCATATGTTAATACTGTCAAGAGATTTCCTTTCCTTTCCTAATGATACAATGTATACTCACTATTAAAATATAATTTTTGTTTCATTTTTTTTTTAATTTTATTTCAAGTATTGTCTTATTTGCGATACGCCAATGTCTTTTAAAGCACCGTAGCCATTTTCCCGCTGTGGCGGACATTTTCCCCCACCCTCCTGTCCCTTCTACCCCCCTCATCATCAAACAATGTTAGCAATGCGGATAGAATGATTTTTGAATACACTTGCTGGGTCTAGTTAATTTAATGGTCTGTGATGTGTATCAAGTTGTATATCTTGTTGTATCGGGTGTTTTTTTAAATTTCACCTCATAGTAGGCCGTGGATAGTGTGTGTTAATGCGCCTTACTAAAAAATGTCAAAATTGACATAACCTCACTTTTTTAATAAAAATTGAAACTGCTCCAATCAGTTACTAGTGTCTTGAAAAAGACAGCTTAGCTCTATTAATTTGGCGTAGATGAATGAGCTGTCTTTTTCAAGACACTAGTAACTGATTGGAGCAGTTTCAATTTTTATTAAAAAAGTGAGGTTATGCCAATTTTGACATTTTTTAGTAAGGCGCATTCACAAACACTATCCACGGCCTACTATGAGGTGGAATTTAAAAAAACACCCGATACATCTTGTACATCAATTTTTTTATCATATTAATACTTCATATCTTGATTAATATTATCTAAAAATGAGCCACCGGTGCTATGTTTCGAACTGCTATGCGGGTAGAAACAGTCCTCAGAAGTTGTTATATTTTTCTGTACCAAAAGATCAAAAAGAATCTTGGGAAAATATATTGAAATATACTTTCAACAGTGCAGCTCGTGTTTGTGAAAAACACTTTTCCGAAGATGCTATGCAGAAACGTTTTTATGGAGAAAATAATGGCGAAGTGATTTTAAATGTAAATATTCAAATTTTAAATAATTGTGTACCTACATCCCAGGGGCCGAAAATGGCCGCCATAAGGTGTAAATCCCGACCTGCGAATATCGATTTTCAGGCCCCCGAGGGCACATTTTCCGACCTCAGAGGGTGAATCCCAATGGGCTCTAAATTTTTTTGACCATGAATTCGGCTTTGGCTTGGGAAAGCAATCTCGACTTCGCCTGAGCATCCGTCATCCCGGAATCCACGTGAAAAATACATAAGAATACACATATGTCTGATCTAGAAGATTTTTTTTGTGGGGCTGTGTAACAGATTTAAAAAAAATTTAATTGGTATTTATTGAAATCTAGTAAAAACCCTCATAATCTAATTTATGATTAAAGTATTCCACAATTTTGTAAGAGTTAAGTGAATTTTTCATTTCAAAACTGTTAATTCAGTGTTTAAATAGAACTTCATACAATTTTATAATTATTTATACTAGTATTTCCATGAGAACATTTTATTGGTTCAGAAAGCATATTATAGATATTATTTTTAATAACGTAAAGTCTCGAGTAAATCTTTTTAATTATTCAACATTATTTAAGCACAATTTACAGTAAAATTGTTCTTTTCTTTCTTTCTGATATTAGCAAGAATTGAAGAGAAAACATGCAAATAAAGTTTAGAAAAATTATTACAAATCACTAAGGTCGTTTATTGTGGTTATTTGTGCTATACGTAAGATATATTTTTTAAGTTATGCACAGTTCATATTTTATTGCGAATAAATTAACACTCGACTTTAGATAATATTTTAAATCATTTTTATGGAATAAAAGCAGTCGATGTATCGGATATCGATAATAGCAAATAAAAGCAAATAAATGTTGAAATTCCGAACTTTGTGACCAGCTCAGCTTAGTCCGTCGGCTCACCTCTATAATACACCCTGGTTCCAGGTAGAAAAACCAACCGCGGCGCGCAATACACGGAGTGTATTGTTGAATATTTGTTATAAAAGTCAAAAATCAAATTACTTTCATTTGTTGAACATTGTAACATGTTTTTAAATAGTTGGTGTTGTATGACTTACATTTGGACAAACCTTTTATATAACTAGGTTAAAGTGCAGAAATATGATAATTAATAAAAACACCATTTCCAACATTCCATGTTTAAATTTTGTTATATATTACTTATGATATATTAAATAAATGTTTAAAAACTTATTTTCAATTGATTATTCGATAGCACTGCAATAAACCAAAAAACCGATTTAGCAAAATAGAGTTTTCTGTATGAGACGGCTCTACAAATTAAATCTTCACTGTTCTAGACCAGGGATGAGCAACCTTTTTTTGGGTCGGGCCACCTACAATTCTGAAAATTTTGTTCGGGCCGCATATGAGTGTGTTTTCTCATTTGACGTTCTACTTATTAGTTGAATAGGAATAGGTTTGCAGGAGCTTGGCGGGCCGCACGTTGCATGACGACGGGCCCCGCGGGTTGCTCATGCCTGTTCTAGACCATTCCTTCATTTATTTCATTGAATTGTATAAACATTAGATTGTAAAATGTCTACACTCAACCTAAGAACGGAGGAGGCGAGTTCGGATTCACCGCGGTCAGGTAGTCAAGGATTCCGGACCCACACAGGTGCGATTCATACCGATCATTTCCAGAAAAGTAAGGGTACTATCGTCGGTTTTTCGAAAGTTTTCTAGGAAAGATATACTTTCGCTCTATCAAATATCCCCTTATGATCCCTCAAAATCAGTTTCCTTGCCTCTTTTCCCTTGCCCCCTTGAAAAATATTTCACTCTACTTATAATTTGAATCACTGCGAGCAGGTACGATGGGTCGGAACTCGTCTTGAAACCCCGCTGTGTGAAAAATGTGAAAAAACTACCACCCGCCCCCTAAGAAATAGTTATCATCTGATTCGTATTCGTCATACATTCAAAACACAACACGTTTTTTATTTGACATCCATATTTAAATTTGCCGCCTGAATTGGGAACAAATATGGCCGCCAATTGCGGTACTTTTAATATCTAGTGACTTTACTCAAATTTAAAGTCACTAGATATTGAAAGTAGCGCAATTCATTGTACCAATGAGTTAGAGAGAGAGACGCCTATTTGGGACACAATATGGCGGATTCTGTCAAATTTGTCAAATTTCTGTAAACTCTGTGTGTAAACTGCTGTCTGCTGCCAATTGTTGAGACTAAAGTCACTAGATAGAACAACGCCACAATATTAATTGGTACTTGAGGAATCAACTATCACCAACATTCCCCTATAACCAATATTCTTTATTCATTAAAATTAAAAATGGATAACCTATACCAAAATCAAATAAAGTTGACAGACGAAACACGGAATATAATACGGCTTGGAACAAAACTAACAAAAGACATTTTACTTTGGCATTACTGATTTGAGACACAATATGGCCGCTCAATTGCGCTACTTTATATATCTAGTGACTTTACTCAAATTAATACAACAGCGCCATCCTTTGACTGACCAAGTCAGAAAACCAATCTCAAGGTCGCCCATAAGACTTTCTGTCCTATAAACCTTTATTATTTTATGGTTATATGACATGCACATGACATTCATGACATTCGATATAACATAACCTATAAAATCCGTTCTGTTATCGTGCGTGCACGAGGCGTACTTGAGAAGCATCAGAAAGTAATCTGTTTACCTCTTTCTAATAGTATTTGCAATCTGTAAAGTGCTCAATCAGTTTCTATAGTGCTATGAGTAATACGGAAGGAGTGGTGACCATTTGCGACTGGTGCCTGCAAGAAGCAAGAGTGCAAACCATTGACACACATTTGTGGCGTTTTTGGAAAACAATCAGCGCCGAAGTGAGTATGAGGCGCAGTTTACATCACACATTTGACTAGTGGAATTGTAATACAGTACAATTGTCTTGCTGTGTCACTTCATTGATCCACGAAATGATAACCAATATTTTTCCTTTCAGGATCTGAATATGACATCCCAGAGGAATATCTGCGACAAATGTAAATCACGCTATGAGGGATTTTCAATTTACATCGAGAGGTGTAAGATTAACACGTCCAAAATAGATGAGCTACTATCGACAGGACAGGTCAAAGATGAACCTCCCATGGACATCGAGTATCCTCCCTTAATTAAAACAGAAATTTCAAACGAAGTAGATTCGAATTCCTTTCTTCCTGCAGTGCCGAGTGGTTCTATGGTTCATCAGAAGAATGTTAATAATAACTGTATGTGTACATATTGTGATAAAATTTTAAATTCCCCTTATAAGTTGAAGGTTCACTTACGAACTCATACAGGTGAAAAACCGTTCAAATGTTCATATTGCAATAAGGGTATTATCACATTGAGTAATTTAAATGTTCACTTACGCACTCATACAGGTGAAAAACCGTTCAAATGTTCAGATTGCAATAAGAGTTTTATCACGTTGAGTCATTTAAACATTCACTTACGCACTCATACAGGTGAAAAACCGTTCAAATGTTCATATTGCAACAAGAGTTTTACTTTGTCGAGTCATTTAAATGTTCACTTACGTACTCATACAGGTGAAAAACCTTTTAAATGTTCACATTGCAATAAGAGTTTTACTCAGTTAAATCATTTAAATGTTCACTTACGCACTCATACAGGTGAAAAACCTTTTAAATGTTCCTATTGCGATAAAAGTTTTCCTGAATTGAGTAAGTTAAATGTTCACTTATGCATTCATACAGGTGAAAAACCTTTTAAATGTTCATATTGCGATAAGAGTTTTGTCAACTCGAGTAACTTAAATGTTCACTTACGCATTCATAAAGGTAAAAAACCTTTTAAATGTTCATATTGCATTAAGAGTTTTGTCAACTCGAGTAACTTAAATGTTCACTTACGCATTCATAAAGGTGAAAAACCTTTTAAATGTTCTCGTTGCAATAACAATTTTGCTCATTCTAATAGTTTAAAGCGTCACTCATGCATTCATACAAATGACAAATAAATGTTCATTCGTGTATATACAATGAGACTTTTATTTTATGAATATTATTTATCTATATAGACTATTGGACTCGCCGAAGTAAAGAGAAGAGGTGAAGTATGTGTAACATTACCATTGTGTAACATCTTGTATTATAAAGGAAGAGAAGAAGTGAGCCTGGATGAAGTAGATTTCCTTCTTCTCCTTCTCCGGCCTTTTCCCGTTACGAGTTCGCCATTCTCGCCCTCCAAAGTTCTCTCCCGTTCTCAGGTCTCCATCTATCATGGCGTGTTCGATGTATGTTTCCCACCTTAGTGTCGGTCGTCCTCTCCGTCATCTCCCAAACTAGCGTCCGGGCTTTCCTTGGACGTGACCGTAGCATAATGGTGCTCCGTTGTCTGATTTTCCAGTTAACGAGCGTTTCACTCCAATTCGTTGCTATACTTCTTGAGTTCTTATTTTGTCGTTCCTCGTGACTTGTGGTTTATCCTCTAGGAAAGTCCAGTTCGACCGTTCTTATTTCGTCTCTTATCGTCTTTTGTCACCGGCCAAAGTGTGCTCCGTATAAAGTGATATTTTGTGCTGTGCTTTAAAATATCCTATTTTTGTTTTCTTTAGTGAGAGCGTCGTTCCATATCGATCCATGCGATGTTCTCGTAGCTTGTCCTCTCCGTGCTATTTTTGCTTCTATAACTTTTGAACACTTATCGTCTCGATCTATTGTCGATACCAGATATTTAGGAGGTTTAGTAGCTCCTTATAGTTTCTTCCTCTAAATTAAAATCTGCGACCTGCTGTCCAATACATACATATTCAATTTTACACATATTTATTTTAAATTCTAATTTTATATATTGAAAAGACGCTCTCTGGTAGCGATCAGGGACCAATTAGACAATTAGAAGAAGACATCCGGCTAGTTTTGGATGGTATTACCAGACAGAAGAATGTATATTAGCAGATGACTCTAACAACAGGATCGGTAATAGAAAAGTAAAACATACACTAGGGCCCTATAGTGAAAACTGTAAAAACAATAAGCTAATATCTATAATGTACATTCCATATAACATATAACAGAATACGACAAGAGTCCTCCACGCACAACAAAAATAATGTAAACATCAGATTCAATCTTGACAGCTTACTACATGAAAGCACAGCATATCTATACAGAAAGAAATTAGACGAAAAATTATCAATAGAAAGTAGAATGACAGAAGAGGAATAATAAGACATATATTGAAAAGTGTCCACAAGGGTAATATATATGGTGCTAAAGTTAGTTAGGTTTCTTAATTATTATAAACAAATTAGCTGTGCCCAAAATTGATTTAGGACAATAATTTTGTTTTTGTTTTAAAATAAAGGTAAAAATGCCATCTTTTCAAATATGTAAAAATAATTTCGCTGTAAATAATTCAAATAAAGTTATTCTATTTGTTTATACACGAAAACTGACCATGTTTTTGTGATGATTTTTAAAAATAGTGGTAATTAATTTTTCCGATATTAAATAATTAAGTATATTGCGGGTTTAGAGCCGGTAGGTCATGTGTGGATAACATCTTTACATTCAAACAGACAATAGAAAAAAGACTTGTGCATAACATGGAAACCCACGCAGTCTTTATAGATCTAACTAAATCCTACGATAACGTTCCCCTGAGCAGACTGTGGGAAACCATGGAGAGACAGGGCATAAAATCGAACTATATTAAAGCAGTCCAGAAGCTGTATAAAAATATGACCGCCAGAGTAAAAATGGGTAGTAAAATATCACGAGAATTCCGCGTTACAAAAGGTCTTAAACAAGGCTGTTGCATAGCCCCAACACTGTTTTAAATATTCGTGAAAGGAGCTTTAGAAAGCTGGAGTAAGAAGTGCTCAAATATCGGAGTACCGATAGGACATAAGAGACTGTTCAGCTTACATTTCGCAGACGACCAAGTTGTGTTGGCGGAAGACGAGATGGACATCCACTATATGGTTAGAAAGCTATATGAAGAATACAAGGAGTGGGTTCTGCCAATCAACAGCACAAAGACAGAATATTTAATAGTGGGAGGAACAGGATCTGATCTTATCTTGGGAAACGGCACAATCAGAAACACACGAATATTTAAATATCTGGGGGTAAAATTGACGGACACAGGTGGAAGCAATGCGGAAATAATCAGCAGAGTCGGACAAGGTAGGGCAGCTATCCGCCAGCTACACAGCACCCTATGGAACGAGAAAATATCAAAAGCAAATAAGATTAGGATTTACAAAACCATAGTGGAAAGTATAGCTACTTATGGAGCTGAGCTTTGGGAAATCTCGAATCGTAATAGCTCACGCATAAACGCCATGGAAATGGACTTCTGGAGAAGATGTTGCCGGAAAACAAGATTAGAAAAAGTTAGAAACACTGATATCAGAGAGGAAATGGGCATCGACATAAGTACATTGGAAACTATTGAAATAAAAAGACTGAAATGGTATGGGCACGTCAATAGGATGTCCAACGATAGATGGCCAAAAAGAATATTAGAGTGGTCTCCGCCCAATAGAAGGAAAAGAGGTAGACCAAAACGCGCCTGGGAAACAGAAGTGAAAGAAGCCATGGACAGAAAAGGGTTAAAGGAAGGCGACTGGCGCGACAAAAAGGCTTGGAAATTAGGATGCGAGAAACGGCCACCAGAACTGTAAATAAGTCGCCTATATATATATATGAAATAACTCTTCTTCTTTCTTTCGGTACCCGAAGATTTGATTGTATCATCATTATTGTGCGCATAATGATAACGCAAAAAAGTCCTCTGGGATAAACAATGACAATTTTGCAAAAAGTATTCAATGAATCCTTTTGAAATTTTTACCACATATTAAGTATCATAAGACACAACATTCTACGTAATTTCAAAGTTGTATGTTGATTTTCACAATCGTTACTGTTGTTATTGTTAATTAAAAATAATGCATATTTTACCTTTATTTACAATTATCTAAGCAACAAAATATTCAATCATGTGTAATAAACCGTCATTTTGAAGATTTTTCTATTCCCTACAAGATGCTGCCTTTGAAATATTCATAGGATTCTAAGATTTTTCAATGAAACAAAAATGCAAAAAAGTCACATTCTTCGACCTTCAATTGTTAATAATTATTCAACAATAGCACAAAATTTTTGGTCGCTAACGTATATAGGTTTTACTCCCGTAAATCCATATTACATGAATAACTGCTTGGTTACCTGGTTGGGTGAGTGTCCCCCCAACAGGGTACTTTTTTTCCTTATTTCCTTATACAGGATGTGTAAGTCGACGTGAACATAGGCTGACTTTATGTCTAGTAGTACTGCTAGTGTCATCCCCTTTTTTAGGAAGTTATATTGTATACAGGATGTGACATAGACTATATTATCAGTCGTGCTCATGCCTTTTCGGAATGCCATTTGATATTTTGATAGCAGTTTTTTATGCTCGAGGTACCATTCGATTCTGTTTTTAATCATGATTTCTAACTAATGCCTTTATGGGCGAAATGGCGATACGGAAATTGCCAAAATGAAGATGGCGTTACAATTACAAGTCTCCCCCACCATGAGACGTTGCGTCTTATGAAAATTTTATCCAGTGATGTGTGGGTTGCGTTATGTGGGGCAATTAGGCTATTGATACTATTAGGATCATTTGTTAATTGATGTATTCTTCTATTTATATGGTGTGAAATAAAATGGGTGGGGTACATGTTCTTAAATAAAGTTTCCATCACAGACCATTAATATAACTAGACCCGTTTGTTTACAAAATAATGTATTGACAAGATCTTAGCACATTCTAAGCGTTTTTTTGCGCTGTTGCATGAATGCAAATGAAGAATTCTTGCTTACGATTTGCTTATACATCCAGCCTACTTCGCCTGCGGTTGGTCAGTTGTACGTAAATCTAAAATAATATAGACTTTCGTTATGAGAGGCAACGTGGCAACATCGCGTCCTAGTCTGTCACACGCACAGACCATTAATATAACTAGACCCGTTTGTTTACAAAATAATGTATTGACAAGATCTTAGCACATTCTAAGCGTTTTTTGCGCTGTTGCATGAATGCAAATGAAGAATTCTCGCTTACGATTTGCTTATACATCCAGCCTACTTCGCCTGCGGTTGGTCAGTTGTACGTAAATCTAAAATAATATAGACTTTCGTTATGAGAGGCAACGTGGCAACATCGCGTCCTAGTCTGTCACACGCTAACCTAACCAAACCAAAACTAACCGGGAGTAATTTTGATAAAAATAGGAAACATTTAACAATGGTTAATAGGTGCAAGATATGCAACGTTTATAGCGATGCAGGGAAAGCCTCGGGATTGTCTTTTCATAGGTAAATAAAGAAATTTCTTAATGAAATTTTTTGAGGTTATGTATCGTCTCAGTGGCGGTCTATCAGTGTTATTATTTTAGGTTTCCAGCAGATCCCATTAAAAGAAATATTTGGATTTCTGTTTTGGGACTTAGCGAAAATGATAACATAACAAAATCGTCCTATATTTGCTCAAAACATTTCAGTAAAGATGATTTTGTGTCTAAAATAGGTGCAACCGACAATGCTAGATATTTAAAGAGAGATGCTGTTTCATTGCCGATGCATCAAGTTTTTGAACCTAAAAGTACTACAAGGTAATTAATTTCTACCCTGTAACTGTGTTTAATAGAAATGTCAAATTTATGAATTTGTCAAAATTCGAAGCGAGACATTTTTTGAATTTGAATTTCAATCTTTTCAATGTAAATTTCAACAAAAATATTATACTGGTTACTGTGAGAAACTATTATTTCTTAAGATATGAGAAAAAATAGTAATTTTATTAACCATTATTAACCATTTTATTAAACACTAAACAACTTTGAGGAGTTATATCTCAGAAGCTAAGGAGCAAAATAGCAACTTATTAGCTGTTTTCGCGGAGACAATCCCGAATAGATTCAGAGCATAAACTGAACTCATGCCATGGCGCAAGCGCGTTTAAGATTTAGCTCCGGGCAAATTCGAAATTTTGAACTCCGCGAACGCACTTCGGACAAACTTCAGAATAATTGTTCTTTGTTATAAACTTGTTCTGTATAAATAAGTTTTTCTGTGGTTTATCGATCGATATTCCAATTTAAAAACATGTTTACCTGCTACCTCTTCTTACGTTACTTCCGGAAAATGCCCAAATGACAACTGACAACAAAGTTCTAGGTTATGATTCGCTCTGAATAAACCATAGGAATAAACTATCCCTCTCTTCATCCAAGGATCTGTCGAACGCGTTCTGAATTAGTCCATAGGTTAACAAACGTGATCCGCGAACACGGAACTTTTAATCCGGAGGGTGAACTTTTTGCTCCGCGAACGGCTGATTTTAAAGTGCGCATGCGCGCACATCCCGAACGTGTTCGGGATCGGCTCCGCGAAAACAGCTATTATGAATAAAAAGAAGCGTCTTTCCGAGCACTTTCCTGCTATGTTTTCAGAATTTCATTTAATAAAAAATTCGCCGAGATAATCTATTTGTTTATAAGCAAAAAAAAACGACACCAACTTTAAACAATGACTGTATCCGTTTTAATAAATATTTTTTAATTCTGACAAAAGTACATGAAAGCTTGTTCCCTCTTATATAAGACCGCTAGTTTTATTAAAATCGAATAGTGGAAAAAAATTTAAACAATTTTGAAAATTTTCAATATTTTCCGATTTTTCTGGATTGCAAAATTATTGTGCAAACTCTAATAATCCGATCGAAACGAAATTTACTCGATTCTTTTATTATAACTTGAGGATTTTGTACCTGTGATATGGAAGTCCTAACTACATTTTAAAGTGCCTAAAATAATAAGTTAAAAAAACACTTTTGGGCCGATTTTTTGTTATTTATTACTATTTGGCATAACCGCTAATAAATTTTTGAATTTATAACCTATGCCATTTTATGTAAAAATAGATTCTGCAACTTTTTTCTCTCTTCAACTTTCTTCTAAATTCAATAATTAAAAAGTTAGAAGCAAAACAATTCGGAAAAAAACGCGTTTTTTAATTTCTTTTTAAATTGTTGCATTTTTAACAATGTTCCCGACCGATGCGCTTTGGAGGATAAGTCAATCCTTATTCTAGACTGAGCTGGTGTTCTAGGTGGAACCCCCAAAAATTGAAACACTCGTTTCAAAATCCAATCTTTAATCATTCAGCCGACGTTTCGTCCCTGATCAAGGACATATTCATGGCGATTTTACAGGTACAAATAACATTTAAAGCCTTATCTAGTGTGCGATGGAATGGTCAAAAGATTCACAACAGTTCTTTGCTTACAATGATGGACCAAGATCACAAATGGGCCATTATTCTTGAGATCAAGAATAGAAACCCTTACACGAGCAATCTTCAGCACACTTCTTATTCTAGACGTTATTCCCGAGGTATTCATGTAAAAACATTGCGGTTACCTCTTATGCCAATCTAAAGCAAATTTCTGACAGATGGGTTTGGACTATACTTATTGTATGCATTATTACTGTCATGATGATTTTGATAATCTGTGTCCTTCTTTATCATTTGTCATTTATTTCGCACCTTTGTTACCTAGCATGTAAAGGGCTTCATTGCCCGTCGATCTAAATAATAAATAAATTATTTTCTTGATTTTGTTTCCTTTTTGTCCCTTATTATTGATACGCCTATGGATAGCTACTTTGTACGCTGTCAAAATTCGTCAAAGGCGGCCATATTTTCTTCCCCCTTTACACCGCGCCTATCGGCTATGTTGGCATGTAAACAAAGATCAGTTTCTAATGGGAACACCGGGTCTAGTTATATTAATGGTCTGTGGTCACACGCTAACCAAACCAAACCAAAACTAACCGGGAGTAATTTTGATAAAAATAGGAAACATTTAACAATGGTTAATAGGTGCAAGATATGCAACGTTTATAGCGATGCAGGGAAAGCCTAGGGATTGTCTTTTCATAGGTAAATAAAGAAATTTATTAATGAAATTTTTTGAGGTTATGTATTATCTCAGTGGCGTTCTATCAGTGTTATTATTTTAGGTTTCCAGCAGATCCAATTAAAAGAAATATTTAGATTTCTGTTTTGGGACTTAGCGAAAATGATAACATAAGAAAATCGTCCTATATTTGCTCAAAACATTTCAGTAAAGATGATTTTGTGTCTAAAATAGGTGCAACCGACAATGCTGGATATTTAAAGAGAGATGCTGTTTCATTGCCGATGTATCAAGTTTTTGAACCTAAAAGTACTACAAAGTAATTAATTTCTACCTGTAACTGTGTTTAATAGAAATGTCAAATTTATGAATTTGTCAAAATTCGAAGCGAGACATTTTTTGAATTTAAATTTCAATCTTTTCAGTGTAAATTTCAACAAAAATATTATACTGGTTACTGTGAGAAACAATTATTTCTTAAGATATGAGAAAAATTAAGTAATTGAGTAATTTTATTAACCATTTTATTAAACACTAAACAACTTTGAGGAGTTATATCTCAGAAGCTAAGGAGCAAAATAGCAACTTATTATGAATAAAAAGAAGCGTCTTTCCGAGTACTTTCCTGCTATGTTTTCAGAATTTCATTTAACAAAAAATTCGCCGAGATAATCTATTTGTGTATAAGCAAAAAAAAAAACGACACCAACTTTAAACAATGACTGTATCCGTTCTAATAGATATTTTTTAATTCTGACAAAAGTACATGAAAGCTTATTCCCTCTTATATATGACCGGTAGTTTTATTAAAATCGAATAGTGGAAAAAATTTAAACAATTTTGAAAATTTTCAATATTTTCCGATTTTTCTGGATTGCAAAATTATTGTGCAAACTCTAATAATCCGATCGAAACGAAATTTACTCGATTCTTTTATTATAACTTGAGGATTTTGTACCTGTGATATGGAAGGCCTAACTACATTTTAAAGTGCCTAAAATAATAATTTAAAAAAACACTGTTTTGGGCCGATTTTTTGTTTATTACTATTTGGCAAAACCGCTAATAAATTTTTGAATTTATAACCTATTCCATTTTATGTAAAAATAGATTCTGCAACTTTTTCCTCTCTTCAACTTTCTTCTAAATTCAATAATTAAAAAGTTAGAAGCAAAACAATTCGGGAAAAAACGCGTTTTTTAATTTCTTTTTAAATTGTTGCATTTTTAACAATGTTCCCGACCGATGCGCTTTGGGGGTAAGTCAATCCTTATTCTAGACGTTATTCCCGAGGTGTTCATGTAAAAACATTGCGGTTACCTCTTATGCCAATCTAAAGCAAATTTCTGACAGATGGGTGTTGGACTATACTTATTGTATGTATTATTACTGTCATGATGATTTTGATAATCTATGTCCTTATTTATCATTTGTCACTTATTTCGCACCTTTGTTACCTAGCATGTAAAGGGCTTCATTGCCCGTTGATCTAAATAATAAACAAATTATTTTCTTAATTTTGTTTCCTTTTTGTCCCTTATTATTGATACGCCTATGGATAGCTACTTTGTACGCTGTCAAAATTCGTCAAAGGCGGCCATATTTTCTTCCCCCTTTACAACGCGCCTATCGGCTATGTTGGCATGTAAACAAAGATCAGTTTCTAATGGGAACACCGGGTCTAGTTATATTAATGGTCTGTGGTTTCCATAATGAATTTAATGTTTTCCGCTCTAAAAGATTCGTGGGACAGCAGAACCGCCCTGTCAACCAAATTAAAAATGGCGGCTCGCTTGCTTGTATCGCGTTGGAGAGAAGGAAAGGAAATTAATATATCTACCCGAAGATGTAGTCTTCCTGTACCAATTAGTGATACAACGTCCGTTGTTGAAAGAGATACACACGTCTAAAAAAGGTAAGTTGTTATTCTTAGGAAGCTCACACGTAAACTGAATCTTCGGGTGGAACCTGTTGAATGTATCAATAATGACCTGAACCTTATTCTCCGGTACAAGGAGTAGGGTATCGTCCACATATCTGAAATATAGTGGCAAAGACGGGGTTAAACTGTTAAGCACTTTTTCTTCCAGAGCTATCAACGCTAAATTGGCAATGATGGGCAAAATGATGGCAAAATTTTCATAAGACTCCCCTATCACAGCAATATTGAAAATTCCACTCTAAAAACCTTAAATGCCTTAAACCTATATCCAGCTTGGTATTCTTTTTCATCGTTTAACAATCTCATTTTCTCCAAAACTAAGGATCCAACCTCTAAGGAATACCAAAGCTGTGTAGTTTATCAAGTAACTTGTGTCGATTGCAACCCCCCGAAAGTTTACATTGGAGAAACACAACAATACATAAAAAAGAGAATGCAACAACATTTATTAAACATCTCTAGTAATAATCCGGCACATTCAGGTTTAGTGGAACATGCCTTAACTAATAATCACAATTTTGACTTTACAAATATTAAGATATTAGAGCAGGAATCAAGTTGGTTCGAAAGACTTTTCAAAGAGGCCGTCCACATCAAAACATCCAACAATAAAGTAAACAGACAACAAGATTTTCAGAATTTTGCTCTCTCTTTATAGAATAAACTCTCTCTTTTCATCCCCAAATTTACAGTTTTCATTGTCTATCCTTTTTACAGTAAATACGTCTGCCATTAGATGTCACCTGAAACCGACATATGTAATTTTCAAAAACTCAAATATCCAAAAAAAGCATATTCATAATAAAAAATGGTAACACTTAGTCTTACACCTTTCGGGTCCTTATCGACCTTAGTTGTATTTCATCACTGGTCCAACACGCCGTCAAATTTGGGGGGTTTCTATTTTTAATAATGGCCCTCCAATAAATCTCATATTGGCGATATACAGTGGTCTTATCTATGCATTACATACAACTTGTCTCCACCTACAATGTACGTGTTAACATTGGTTATATCAGAGATACTTACCACTTTGCTTTGTAGAGCCATGATTATGTCCGCAACAGCGTGACGAAACGTCGGCAGTAAATCTGTAGCAACAATTGTTGTTTCATTTTTTGGGCTTTAACCAAGAACGTTCCAGTAGTTACCCACGTCTTCCCGAGAACATCAATCCATTCCACTTTTTGTAAAAAGTTTATAAAAAACAGTACCTAATAATAAAACCAATCCAAAATATTATTTTTATTATTTTCGGTTCATTATAAAAAAATAACAAATGAAAAGAATACAAAATTAAAAAAATAACATTAGTTACACCAATTTTCAATTTCTAGGCGTTGAGGTTTCATTTTGGAAAACATGTTAATTACTAAATCAACATCAATTTTTCGTGACTTATTGATTTGGGCAAGAGCTAGACCATTAAGCCTTTCCTCGCCCATAGTACTTCTCAGGTAAGTCTTCAACCTCCTTAACACCGAAAAACTTTCCGCAATACATACATCGCTTGAATTCGATATTGAACTTTTAACATTAATACTGGTCTAATATACACCAGTTTTGAATAGAGTATAGTTACAGCAATTTAATTTTTCTCTTTACATCAGAATGTAAGAAAACAAAAGCCAATTGCATGTATTTTTTAATACGCATATCTTGTTGATCATATTACACAACTTTTTTTTATTTAGTAAAAATTATTTGAAGATGGCAATAATTTTGAAGCTTTGTTTTGTTTCAGGTGTGCCTTCACTCAATTTGTTAAAAAAATCCTACGCCAGTCTCTATAACAAAAAACGAAAGAAGCAAGCGTATTGTCAAAAGAGCTAATACTGCATTAGAACAAAAAATTTTACAAAGTAAAGTAAATAATAATTCTGATTTTTCTCAACCAATTACTGCAGTAACTTTACTACCATCGCCCTCTACTTCTGAAATTCAAGAAGACAATTCACATAAGACACTTATCATTATATATGAGTCCTTACATGCCGAAAATAAAGCAATTAAAAAACAGCTTATTAAAATTAAAGAAGAAAATGATAATTTTAAGAAGAAGAGTAATGTTTTGGAAAAAACAGGTCATTTTGAGTTGAGAAGATATTTCAAATGCTTTTGCCGTCAGATATTTCAGCAAAAGATGCTATACATATCTACGAGATAAAAAGAAGTATCCATTGCCAGGAATTTCTTCTCTTCAGAGATGGGCATCTCGACTAAATTTACGGCAAGGTATCTTAAACGATGTATAAGAATTATGAGTATAGCTGCACAAGGAATGAGTGATTTTGGAAATGTAGTTGTACGTACTTCAGTTTGATGAAGTAAAAGTGAGCTCCGTATATGAATATGATAAACAGGCAGATGAAGTTGTTGGACCACATTCACAAATGCAAGTGGTTAAGGTGAGAGGTCTTTTTTCAAAGTGGAAACAACCTATATATCTAGAATTTGAGAAAAAAATAACCAAAGACATTTTATACAGTTTGATTGAAAAACTTGATGAAATTTCGGAATGGGAGAATGTTCTCGGGGAGCTGAGATAAAATCCGGTAACAGGTCATAACGTTTATTTTTTTGGTGATGCTCCCCATCTGCTTAAATTAATTAGAAATTGGCTATTAGACACAGAATTCATATTAGAAGATGGCACATATGTATGTGTGGATCCATTAAAACACTTAATCGCCACGGAATCCGAAGTATCTTCGTGCTACAAAATTAATAAAAAACATTTGGGATGTATTGGCCCTCAACGCCAAAATGTTTCATCGGCAGCACAGTTACTGTCCCATACGACAGCAACTGCATTAAAACATTACGAACTAGGCCTAAACAGAAAAATGGCAATTGATCTGGGAAATTTTATAGAAGAAATTAATATGTGGTTTGATATATGTCACAACCAATGCTTCGGTACCACCAAAAAGACCTTATGGCTTTGATATAGAGAAACAAAATGGAGTGTTAGATGATATTGCAAACATGATTGATGGAATGAAATGTAGAGGCAAAAAAAGCTTGCAAATTTTTAAGAAAGGCATGTTAATGTCTATTTCTTCTTTAAGAAATTTATATATTGACATGAAAGAAAGATACAGCGCAAAATATATATTAACACATAAAGTTAATCAAGATTCTCTGGAAAACTTTTTTTCCCAAATACGTGGTCGAGGAGGACTTAACGACCATCCTTCACCATTGGATGCAATATACAGGATAAGGATGATTATTTTAGGGTAAAACCCTGGTGTTGTCCAAAAAAATGTTAATACTATAGCTCATGATGGAGACGAAGATGAATATATAGAAGTGGCCACAATTATTTCTGCAGGCATATCAGTTGAAGTCGTCCCTGATGAAAAAGAATCATGTTTTATAGATGACAGCTTTCAGAGTAGTGTCTCGTCGAACTCTGATACTACTTCAACAACAGACTTACAAAAGTCTAAAGAAAGTTATGGGAGTTCAGTATTTAGCAGGCTGGGTTGCATTTAAATTAAAAGAAACCCATCCGGACCTGGGAAAGCACACTTTTAAATCCCAAGTGGAGCACTCATATGGGATTCCTAAATGGGTGTCCCACCTTTCATTTGGAGGCCTTATGGAATCAACAGAAAAATGGGAAAAGATACTATTATTTTGAACAAGACGTTTGAAAAATTTCACCTAAATGGATTGATAAAAAAGGGATCTAAAATAACAGAAAATCTATCAAGAATAATTAAAAAAGGCACAATAACATAAACCTAGATGCCGAAAGAGTTTTTTTACGACAAAGGTTGTTCATACGAATTAAATATTTAATTGAAATAGCAAAGGAAAAAAATGCTAAAAAAGAACCTTTCTGCAGCTGACTCACACCAGAAGCTATATAAAAAGATGAAAAAAAATTGTCGATTGAATTTTTTATTTGGTGTTATTAATAAAATACTGTTCAAGCCCATAAATTGTGTGATTTGATTAATTATTTTCTATTATTCAAAAATATGTTACCCTTGGACCGGTAAATTAATAGTTATGCACACATCGTTTTTTGCAACTTTGTTACCCTCCCATGCCCTTAGGTTACGCTCAAATCGTCAGATTAGCAAAATGGACACTTGTTAGTTAGTGATTAACCCCCCTTATCTTAGTCTGACGCGCCCGAGCAGTTCAGATGATCGATTTTTTTTTAATAATTGACGCGTTTCCCTTGGCGAACCCCCCGATATCAAGGGCTCAAGGGCTGGAGGTACTTATCAATATATAAGGTATCCTCCCTTATATTTTTCTGACGCGCTCGAGTAAATCCAAAAATTCCCTCTTGGGCTCCCCTACTATAAATGGTCGATACCAAAAAGGGTCGAAGTTATTTAATTCGTTATGGGCCCAGGTAGATAAGGGTCGATCATCGCTAAAGAAAAACTATCACGTTCGAGTCGTGTAGTTACGTTCAAATCGTAGAAATCAGACATGGCTTCAGCAGCAGTAAAGTTCGATTCCGGAAGCATACAGAAATTCGATGGATCTAATTTCCAGTTGTGGAAATTCAGCGTCCCCATTCTACTCAAGGCAGAAAAGCTTATATCCATAGTGGATGGCAGTGAAGCAGAACCAACGAACAAAATCAGTGAAGAATGGAAGACTTGGGATAGTAAACATTCCAGAGCACAGGTGATTTTGCTGTCTACAATCAATCAAGAACAAATGCTGTATTTAATCAACTGAGAGTGCAGGACAAATGTGGAGCAAGTTGATGAACATACACGAACAGAAAACGGTGATTTCCAAAGAACTACTGTGGCAACGTTTCTACGAGTATGGAATACCAGAAGGTGGGAAAATCGCTGAACACATTTTATCTATTGAACTATTAGTACGTCAGTTGAAGGATGTCAAGGAAACAGTTAGTGGAAGTGCGATTATCTCAAAAACAATCAGCAGTTTACCGTCGAGATTCAACACCTTTCGAACTACATGGGACTCTGTGAGCAGTGAACAGGAAACTTTTGAAAATCTCTCTCAACACAAACAAGAACACTCAACGATGACTCCGAGACGTCACGTCTGGATTTAGAGGTGAAAGCGCTTCAGAGCAAGCTGGAATCTACAAAAATCAAGAAAAAGGACTCTATTCAAGACCTTAAACGAAAAACCACCTGCAACTACTGCAAGAAAAAAGGACATTGGGTAGGAGAATGCAGAAAGATTAGCAGATTTCAAACAAAAGGAAGAAAACCAAGAGGGAAGCAGTTCTCGTACACGCTCAGCATATCTATGTGACATATCCTCCATGTACAGTGCAAGTTGTGACATAGAGAAGATTGAATCGATTTGTGACTCAGGTGCAAGCGTGCATATGTCAGGGCAAAATAAGTGGTTCAAGTCCTTAGAAACCTTACGAGATCCTATATCTGTTAGAATAGCAAATGACAAGCTGATAGAAGCGACAGGGAAAGGTACCATAGAAATACTAGCTTTTGCCGAAGGTCAATGGCATGAACGAACCATGTATAACGTGCTGTATGTTCCACAACTTAGCCGAAACCTATTTTCAGTGGGAGTTATGACAGATCGTGGCTTTACTCAACATTCAAGGAAACAGCGATGTGAATTTCATGACGATGAAGGAAAAATCTCTTGTACAGTAGTACGGAAAGGAAACCTATGGATAATGAAATTTATGCCAAAAACTCCACAGGAATGTAACTTGAGTATCAATAATAGAAATGTACTGAAGTTGTGGCATGATCGGCTAGGTCATATCAACACAAATTCTCTCTTGAAAACCAAACAATTGGTAAATGGTCTTAATATTGACGGCAAAGAAGATTTTTTTTGTGAAATTTGTCAGTTTGGGAAACAAGCAAGAAAACCGCATAAGACACTGGATCGGGGCAGGAGTGAAAAACCAGGAGAAATGATTCACTCTGACGTTTGTGGTCCAATAAGTATCAATTCCCCTAGTGGACCTAGATACTTTGTACTGTTTAAGGACGACTGCGGTAGTTATCGAACTGTTTACTTCCTGAAACACAAGTCAGAAGTATATGAGAAGTTCCGGCAGTACAAAGCATACGTGGAAAGACAGACTGGCAATATAATAAAAATCTTAAGAAGCGATCGAGGAATGGGTGAATATATGAACAAAGAGATGGAAGAATTAATGAGAAAAGAAGGCATATCTCATGAACTGTCAGCACCATACACTCCTCAACAAAATGGTCGGTCAGAAAGAGAATTGAGAACCATTGTGGAAAGTGCTCGATCTATGTTAATCAATAAGAAGGTATCTCAAGAATTGTGGTCCGAGGCAGTGAACACTGCGGTGTACGTACTTAACCGCACAGCTACAAACCAGTTAGAAAATATGACTCCATATGAGAAATGGTTTAAAGAAAACCTGAAATGAAACATATAAGGATTTTTGGCAGCCCCGCCTACATGTCTACACATCCGCAATTTCGTAGAAAATGGGATCCAAAGTCCAGAAAACTGTTATTCGTTGGATATGAGGGTTATTCTCCAAACTACAGACTCTGGGACCCAATCAAAAGAAAAATAGAAGTTAGCTGCAAAGTAAACTTCAATGAAGATGAAATGATGGCATGTGAGAAAGGGATTTATTCAATTAAGTTCAATATACTTGAGGACAAGAAAAAAGGACATTGGGTAGGAGAATGCAGAAAGATTAGCAGATTTCAAACAAAAGGAAGAAAAGCAAGAGGGAAGCAGTTCTCGTACACGCTCAGCATATCTATGTGACATATCCTCCATGTACAGTGCAAGTTGTGACATAGAGAAAACTGAATGGATTTGTAACTCAAGTGTAAGCATGCATTGCGACTGGTGCCTGCAAGAGTGCGAACCATTGACGAAAAGTTGTGGCATTTTTGGAAAACAATCAGCGCCGAAGTGAGTATGAGGCGCAGTTTACATCACACATTTGACTTGTGGAATTGTAATACTGTATTTGGTCTTGCTGTGCCACTTCAGTTATCCACGAAATATTTCCTTTCAGGATCCGATTGTGACATCCCACAGGAATATCTGCGACAAATGTAAATCATGCTATGAGTGATTTTTGATATATACCGAGAGGTCTAAGATCAACACGTCCAAAATAAAAGATACTATCGACGGGACAGGTCAGACTATATAGTTGTTAAAGTTACATTTTAATAAACAGTCTCTAATGTACGTTGATTTTATTTCAATTCAATCACTAATGTAGAAATGTTTCGTTTCAATGTGTGTTTTTACCATTATTTGTGATTAGCTAACATTGCAAAAAATGGAGATGGCACTCATTAATTCATGTAAAACCAATTGAGAATGATAGTATACCTGAATTTTCAAATTTTCCCGCTATGATGCGAGACAAGGCAAAAATATGTTGATAAATATCATCAGTGTCGCCTTGAAATAACATGGTACTTGCGCTTCTTAATAATACATATATGTTCTGTGCCCAGAACCTAGAGCCGTACTTGAGACGTCCCAGAATAGCGAGATTTACACGGAAGCGGTGCATGCCACAGTAGCGGACGAGTAGCGGTCTGCTTTGATTTGTGAGATCGTGGGATAAATCTGAAAAGTTTAGGTACGCGCCACAGTTTTTGTCAATCAGAAACCAGCACTGCAAAGTGGCGCATGCACCACTTCCGTGTAAATCAACTTTGCAACTCTGCCTTGAAATAACACCGTACTTGCAGTTCTTTATAATATGAATATGTTCTGTGCCGAGGACTGGAACCGTACTTGAGATGACCTCTTATCTCTCAAGGTCGGAAATAGCCTCCGCCTCCAATCACGTCTCCCCGCATCCACTTCTTGATGTCGACACCTCAGTCATGATCATCGGCGGCCAGTGGGTGGAAGAACGCGGCAATGCTGTCTACGAGATGGTGAAGGGCATGGGCCTGCTCGGCCCCTCTTACAACGCCTACGATGACTTCACCTTCTATGCGTCGGATGGGCGGACGCTTGACAAAGCGGCAACCGACGAGCTGTTCGAGATCGGCGTGCGCATCCTTGGCGACGCAGAGGGGGCTGCGGCGGCCCCAGAGGCAACCTTTGGGGAGCATTTTATAAGGTGAGCTACTTGCTGACCTGCAACGGATTCGTGTTCGGGAGAATGTCGAACGGCACTATTATCGATAACTCAGTCACCGATTGAGTGTACTTTGTAACTTACCGCTCGGTCAGACTCCTTGACCTTCCACGCTAATCGAAACAGACGAGAGGAACTCTTCATCCGTCTCAAGCTAGAATTAAACACGTATGTGGTACTGTTACATACAAACTCGCAAGGTGTGCTATTGAGTTATATGCACCTTAAGTACCACTTACCCTAGTAATTATTCTCTTAAACTCCACCCCGAATTTCTCTCTGCGAATTCAGAGAGAAGTTTCAGTAGCTTATCACGAATATGCGTTACAGTACCGCATTCCGAATGTGAAAATAATCACACGATACCATGATTCAACTTAGGTTAGGTTCGACATAACCTCACTTTCGACAGAACGAATCTCATACATAATCTCTTTTATTTCGTCACTTCCGTTTAAAAAAAATGCACTCCCCGTCGTTCCTACGGGATCGACGTGCCTACAGAAATGTAGGAATGGGGATATATAAATAACGAAAATAATCACAGATCACCTCGGTTGGCTCGATTTAGATTTGGTGTGAAATTCTCGAAAATCTAGATGTTCTGTTTCTGTGGTCCTGTGGTATGACACTGTGGTATGACATAACCTCACTTTCGACGGGACCAGCACCTAGTGATGGCAATATCGAATGAAAACTGCGATATATCGAGACAATGATATATCGTAAGCGTACTATCGATATTCGCGATACATCGAAATGAAAATATCGATGTTGCAAAATATCGATATATTTATATCGAAATATAATCTATAACCATAAAGTTAAAATGAGTGCCTAGGAGGATACCAAAGGATACAGTGAGGCCGTGAGGCCAAATACATTGAACAATATGTGGCCAAATATGATCGAAGCACTTCATGATTATGAGAAATGTGCATACTGCTTTTCACTTCAGAACTTGTAACTTGTATTACTTGTAAGCAACTTAGCAATTATACGGGTACAGGGGGTTACCCGGTTTGTACCCAAACTGCCAAACAATCTTAGAAAGAGCAAACAATAGTCACAACAACGATAGACATAAACATAGAACAGTGTAAATGCGACGAAATATTCAAAATACTTGAGTTCCGAGGCACAAAACACAGGAATGTTGTCACGGTCGCCACGGGCCACGTGGAAAGGTGAAAAGTGTGTGTCAGCCATATACCTGTGCATATACCTATAAAGGATATACTGAGCCTAACCTATAACTCCTATAAGCAGAATAAGCGGATTTTGGTTCCAACAATATGAGCGGGAATTGACTTGCCCCTTGTACTCTTGGCCACCGATTTATGAAAACTTTACCGATATATCGATACATCGACAGGAAATAAATATCGATTGAAATATCGATACATTTGATGACGAAACATCGATATTTAGAAAAAATCGATATATCGTTGCCATCCCTACCAGCACCAGTCTCGTAAATTTTATTTCTTTCAAAGTTTTCAAACCAACAAACCAACGTCACCACTCGTCGTTCCCCTCGTAGGTTCAACGATGAGGTCGCCGGAGCCCGCCCGTAGATCAAGCAGCTGTCCGGCCACGTCCTCGGTTGGTTCCACAAGGTCTCCCTGTGGCTGGACCCGGCTGGGTCCTAGCACAACGTCCCAGCACAACGTCCCGACTGTGGGCCCGTTCGCCATCACGAGGTACGAGGGCAGCCAGCTCCTCAACTGGCGCGACAAGGGGTACGCGACCCTTCTGGACGTACTGCTGGTGAGACCGATACCGGTTTTCCGCACCGAGTCGCAAATTACGTCGTTTCCAGAAGAGGTTCCCCGAGCCGAGCGAGCGCCTCCCCTTCGAGGACAGCCTCCGCCTCGGCAAGGAGGTGACGAGGATCTCGTGGGACGCCGCCCCTAAGGTGAGGCTGTACTGTTCGGACGGGTCGACGTTCGAGGTGGACCACTGCATCATTACCGTGTCGCTCGGCGTGCTGCAGCGCGGCTCAAGGCACTCTTCGAGCCGGAACTGCCGGTATCCAAGTCGGAGGTGGTGGCTAACATGAGCATCGGCGTCACGAACAAGATCCTGCTGCGGTTCCCGACGAGGTGGTGGCCAAACGACCTGAAGGGCTTCAGCCTGTGTTGTATGGAGGAGGACGCGAAGAGGTTGGCGGCCGGGGTGCCACACTTCGAACTGTCATTTGGCGGCCGCTCGTGGCTCGAGAATGTGTTCGGATTCGACCCAATCGACAGCCACTAGAAGGTGCTGCTCGGGTGGGTCACGGGATGGCTCGCTGGAGAGGTCGAGCTTCTATCGGACGACGCCGTCGTCGCGGACTGCATGTACCTGCTGAGGAGGTTCACGGGCGGGCGGGCATTATGAGATCCCCGAGACGGAGGCGGTTCTCAGGTGAGATCGTCCTAACGGTCCTTCATGGTTCTTATGTGAAATTTCCGTGTAGGACGAAGTGGAAGTCCGATCCACACTTCAACGGCTCGTACAGTTACCACGGCCTTGCCGGGGGCGTCTCGGTGGCTGAGGAGCTGATCCGGCCGGTGAGGTCGTCGCGGAGGAAGGAGGTGTTGTTCAGCGGGGAGGCGACTCACCTGACTCGCTTCTCGACGGTCGACGGGGCGATCGAGACGGCCCGACAGGTTGATCGCACTGTACGAGTGATCTGGGGCGCTATGTCGCTCTTTTGTGATTAAAGTTCTGGCGCCGTTCGACCATTCCTGATTAGTTTTATTTCATGCGCCACCCTGTATATTACGAGCCGCGACGGAACTAATTTATTTCGATTAAGCCGCTAACGAGTTTTGTGCCATTAATAGAACAGTCGACGTGGTCTGGGCGGCGCGTCTCGGCAGGAGGGGAATCAGATCGCAGGTGAGTGTGAAATAAGGTGGAAACGTAATTACCATTCAATTAATAAATTGCAATAATGTACTTACAAAAACCTTATTCAAAGTCCAATTAGTGGGGAAGTGGGGAAATCACAAAAATTAATTACATTCGAGAACCGAATAATGAACTTACCTATTAATAATCTTAATCTTAATAATTAATCTTCGTACCGTTGCAGTTCTCATTTCGGAAAGTAAACTTTCATTATCGGCACGAGGAAAACGTCCCATTTTGTTTTGAAAGGTTTTGTTTGAAATTTGTTTCCAAATTTTGAAAATCGAAATTTGGGCCATTTTTCGAAAGAAATACCAACTTGTTGCTCCCTAATCTTTTTTACTTTTTCATGTAACGCAATCGTATGAGAAATATTTTCGAGAATTTGTAGTTAGCGTTACTGGACGTTTTAAGGTCCTGTGAGTCCAAAAACATGTTTTTCTCGGGAATTAAATACCACAAACGATTTCTATTTTGAATTTAGGCTTTGTGGTACATCAGGACGCCCTAATTAGTTTTTCGTTAAAATCGTCCATGATGAAGGAGTAGTTTCCTCTTGTTGTTTTTCCGTTTTTGGGAATTTTTGCAAAATCCATTTCAATATTTTTTCTAAACTTTGGAAATTTATTCTATTATTGAATGTATACAATAAAACATAACATTTTTAACTAAATATTGTTTGAAGGGCACTTTATTTTTATTTTTTTGCAAATATGCAAAAAAGGTTTAATGTTTTTGCAAAATCTTTTATAAACTGCATTTTACACGTAATTTTACCATTTTTTGAAATTTTCTCAAAATCTAAATCAGTATTTTTGTCTAAACTTTGAACATTTTTTCTGTGGAATGAGTTCGTACAATAAAACATAATAATATTTTTACTAAATCTTATCTGAAGGGCACTTTATTGTTGTCTTTTTCCATGTGCAAAACTGGCGCCCGAGCAAACCAACCGATATTTTATTTAATACACATGATTTTTCCTTTAAAATTCGAATATCTACTACATTTTCGAATGTTCAAAAAAGTTTAACAACAGTTTTTGTAAAATGTTCTCCAAAATGCACTTTATACGTCATTTTTCTGTTTTTTTTTTAATTTTCTCAAAGTCTACTTCAATGTTTCCTTTTCTAAAATGTTCTATATTTTAAAATATTTTTTTTTTATTTTTTTTAAATGAACATTTTGAACATATGAAAACTATCACATTTTCAACACAAATATTACAGATTTTATCCTTCATCTTTTCATTTTTTGACACTAGTTTAGCACTCACAATTTTGGAGGTTTCTATTATTTATAGGCCTTCTAATAAATTTTTTAAACAATCGATATACAATTATCAAATGTCAAGCATGTCAAATTTTCTATTTGATAACATGTAAGTGATACTTTTTTAGTTATATAAGAGATACTTAACATATATATATATATATATATATATATATATATATATATATATATATATATAATTTTAGAGCCATGAATATGTTCATAATCATGAACGAAACGTCGGCAGTGTGAAATATCTCAACAATTAGTTGTTTTTATTATTTGGGGATTATCAAGAACATTCCTGAAAACATAATAACATTTTTTGCTAAATTTTGTCTGGAGGGCATTTTATTCTTATCTCTTTCCACGTACAAAACTGGCGCTTGAGCTGCCAACCAGTATTATTCTAATGCACGCAAGTTTTTTTCTTTAAAATCTCAATATCTATTCCGTTATTGAATGTGCACAAACGTTTCATAACATTTTTGTCCACGTCTTCTTTAAAGAGCAGTTTACATTTGTCATTTTTCGGCCTTTGGAAATTTTCTCAAATTCCATTACAATATTTTTTTCTAAACTTTAAAAATTATTCTGTCGAATGAGTACAATAAAGTATAACAACATTTTTACGAAATCTTGTCTTTTTCCATGTACAAAACTGGCAACCAGAGCAAACTGTCGTTTTTTGAAATTTTCGTAAAACCCACCTCAAGGATGTTTTTTTGTTTTGACTCTTGATTGTACTATCGAATATTTGTAAAGAAATATCAGAAAGTATTCAAATAGACACAACGCCACTTTTGGGACAAAAAATAAATTTTCTAATTTCGCGCTGAAACTCGCAGTCAAGGAGATACATACTACATAAACTCCTGGACAAAATTAACGCACCACCACATATATTTTGTGTTATTCCAAAATAATGATGATTTTCAGTTTGTTTAGCAATCTTACAAGTAGGCTCTGGGTATACTTCGACAGTTCAAGTAAATGTTGTCAACATGGGTTTTGATTTAAAAGTGTAATAGCAAAGAGAAGCATTTTCGATGAAAATTGATTTAAAATCTGATCAGAAATTGTTGCTAATTAAGACTAATTGTTTTGAGCCACCAAGGTTTTTTGTTATTGATAGTGTAAGTGCGAGTGTTTTCCAGTTTAATAATGAATCGCAGAACAAATTTGTCAGTGGAAAAAGCAGTAAGAGCATCAACTTTGCTGAATGAGGGATATTCGATGCGTCATGTTGCTAATGTGATATTAGGAAGAAACCATTCCAGCATAAGTCGCATGGTTAGACGATTTAACGAGACAGGTTCTCATTTACGAAGGCCGGGACAAGGGCGAAAACGGTGTACTAATCCAATTGATGAACGTTTACTTAGACAATCCGCTCTAAGAAACAGGATAACGACTAGTACCATCCTACAAAATGAACTCGTAGCTGCTCGCAATCTTCTTGCATCTTCCCGAACGATTAGAAGGCGCTTAAATGAAGCTGGATTAGACAGCAGAAAACCGGCCAAGAAACTCCTGCTCACCAGAGAGCACAAAATTCAAAGGTTGCGTTTTGCGAGATAACATCAAGATTGGACTGGTAATGATTGGAAGAGGGTTTTATTCTCAGATGAAACGAGAATCAGCCTTCAATCTTCTGATGGACGTGAGTGTGTATGGAGAAGGCCAGGAGAGAGATTTGCAAGTTGCAATATCTCTCCAAGAGTTCCGTTTGGTGGTGGCTCTGTAATGTTTTGAAGAGGCATCTGTTTCGATGGCTGCACAGAATTGGTCCCCATACGTGGTAGCTCAATGAATGCGGATTATTATCTGGAACATATTGTTGTTGACCATGTAATGCCATTTGCTCCTATTGTGGGACCGAATTTCTTGTTTATTCAGGACAATGCTCGTCCTCATGTGGCTGGGCAGGTTATTCGCTACTTAAATGTTATAGCTATTCCGTTCATGGAATGGCCAGCCAAGAGTCCCGACATGAACCCAATAGAGCATATATGGGACGATATTAAAAAAAGGATTCGACGTCGTATACCTCCACCTGCCAACCTCAATCAACTGGTAGATGCAGCAATGCAGGAGTGGGAAAATATTCATCAAGAAGTCGTTCAAAATTTGATCTCCAGTATGCCAAGACGCATGGAAGCAGTAATTAGGAGTAGAGGAGGACATACACGATATTAGAACAGCTCTAAGTCTGAAAATTCTATTGTTTTCTGTTTGCAGTTTGTATTGTTTCCTAGAAAAAAAATTTTTAATAAAAAATTATTAGAGATAACGCCCTGACTTGCTGATTTCATTTACTAGCTATTAGACAGTACCTAACTATAAGCTTTTATAAAAATGTTATTGCAATATTAATTTCGGTATTGTAATTATACAAGTTTAATTGTGTGGTGCGTTAATTTTGTCCAGGAGTTTATTTATTTATCGATAGTTTCAAATAGATAAGTTGAACAGTTTCGGGAAAAAACTGACAGCTTTCTCCGATGGAGAGAAAGACTAATGCCCCTTTTACCCTTCTCATCACATCAAAATTTTAAGTTTAATATGGGACTATTTTATGGAAAACCTTCCTTTTTACACGCCTTATTAATATTAGCTTCACATGTTTGTTTGTTTGTAACCGACTCTTCTAAACTCGATTTTTACTCAATTTCAAACGTTAGGTTAATTCAAAACTTCGCATACTGATTAAGAACTAATGTCAGTACAATAATTTAACAACCAAATCATTATTTTGTAGTTAATTTTGGACATATTTAATTAAATATAATTGCAGAAGTGACATTGAGAAAACAAATTGTCAATGTCATACTTTGACAGGTGGCACCAAATTTGAATTACAGTGAAGTGTCACCTCCGTATATGAAATAACCATAAGATGTATTCTTTTAATGTATCTATGTTTAATTTTTAACAAAACAACTTTTTCGTTCTTCTTCTTCTTAGTGCGCCTTCTCCTTCCGGAGGTTGGCGATCCAAATGGCAATTGTAGTTTTGGAAACTGCAGCACGGAATATTTCTGTAGATGAGCGGTCAAACCATCTCCTCAGGTCCTTCAGCCATGAATTCTGGCGTCTTCCTACTGATCTTTTACCCTGTATTTTGCCTTCTATTATGAGTCGAAGTAGATCATATTTTTCACCCCTCAGCACATGACCCAAGTATTGAATTTTTCTTTCTTTGATGGTGTTTAGCAGCTCTTTTTGTTTTTTCATACGTTGGAGTACTTCGTCGTTAGTAATCCTTTGAATCCATGAAATTCGTAGCATCCTTCTGTATATGTACATTTCAAAAGCCTCTATCCTTTTTTCTGTTTGTGTGTCCATTGTCCAGCTTTCACACCCGTAGAGTAAGACAGGGAAAACGTAACATCTAACCATTCGAATTCTGAGCTCTAGACTAAGGTCTGATCTTGTAAAAAATGTTTTCATGCTCATGAGTGTTTTCCTCGCTTGTTCAATCCTTGAATATATTTCCCTTTTCGGGTTACACTGGCTGTTGATATTAGCTCCTAAATATTTTATCGAGGTTACCTGTTCTATTGTTTGTCCCTTGACGTGTATATGTACGTCTATTGGCGTTTTCGAAAAGACCAGGAGTTTGGTTTTGGCGACATTGAGATATAAGCCGAACATTTCACTATGACGAACTACGGCATTTATTATACTTTGTAGTTCTTGTGCGTTGTTTGCTATTAGAACGGTATCGTCAGCGTACCTTATGTTATTTATCGTAGTTCCGTTGATCTTGATTCCACCCTGGGCCTCATCTAATGCTTCTCTAAATATGGCCTCCGAATACAAATTAAACAGGAGCGGAGACAAGATGCAACCCTGACGTACTCCCCGCCTAATCCACATATCTTCCGATGTTGTTTGTTCTATTTGAACTGTTGCCGTTTGGTGCCAATAGAGTTCTGAGATGACGTGTAAGTCCTGTTCGTCGACCCCGGTTGTTCTTAGGATTTCTATCATCTTTTGATGGTTAACGCAATCGAACGCTTTTCTGTAGTCTATGAAACATGCATATACATCTACATTCATGTCTCTGCATCGTTGTGTCAGTACATTTAGGGAGAAAAGAGCTTCACGCGTTCCCAGTCCGTTTCGGAATCCGAACTGAGTGTTATCCATCTGGTATTCGCATTTCTTGTATATTCGTGTGTGGATGATTCTTAGAAAAATTTTAAGGACATGAGACATCAGGCTTATTATCCTATAATCATCGCATTTTGATGAATTCGGTTTTTTTGGTAATGTTACGAATGTTGACTTTAGCCAGTCTGATGGTATTTTACCGGAGTTATATATTTTGTTGAACAATGATGTTATCAAGTCTAGGCTTTTGCTTTCATTTTCTGCGATTAATTTGAATATCTCGACGTTGATTTTGTCGGGACCAGTAGCTTTTCCATTTTTCTGTGCTTTTATTGCATGAATCACTTCTTCCCTAGTTATTTCTGGGCCTTTTTCATTTATTTGATTGACTGTGGGCGGTGGAACACAGGGTCTGTCATCATCGAAAAGTGTTTGGATGTATTCTTTCCATCTCGTAAGTTTGTCTTCTGTTCCCAGGATTATCTTGTTATTGTTGTCTCTTAAGATTGTTTCTTGTCGTTTTCTGTGTCTGCCTGTCATTTCTTTTACTTTCTTGTGAACATTGAAGGTGTCATATCTTTCTTGAAGTTGTTCGATTTCTTGACATTTTGTTGACATCCAATTTTCTTTAGCTTCTCTGCACTTTTTCCTAATGATTTTATTGAGATGCTTGTATTCTGTTGGGTTTGTTTTGTATTTTCGTCTTTCATTCATGAGGTCCATGATTTCTTGTGTTATCCATTCTTGTTTTCTGTTGTTTTTAGTGTATCCAATGTCTTTTTCTTGGATCTTTGTTATTTTAGTTTTTAAAGCATTCCATGTTCTTTCGACATCCTCACTCTGTATCGATTGTGTTATCGTTTCTAGTTCTTTCTCGATCTTGAGACTTATTTCTTTCTTTCTTATGGGGTTTTTCAGTTGTGTGACATCCACTTTTCTTGCTACTCGTTTTCTTACAACTTTCGGGAATCTTTTGAGTTTAAAGTCCATTACTACTGGATTGTGGTCGCTATAAATGTCTGCTCCAGGGTAAGTTTTCACGGAGTTCATATACTTCTTAAATTTCTGGCTGAGTAGTATGAAGTCAATTTGGTTTCTGACAATTCTTCCCTCTCCGTCTGAAGGCGATTTCCAAGTGTATAGCCTTCTGGGATGCTGTTTAAAGAAGGTGTTGGCTATTAATAAGTGGTTCTCTACACAGAATTGCGCGAGTCTATCTCCTCTGTTGTTTCTTGTGCCGAGGCCGTATGCTCCTATATTGTCTCCTTCTGCACCGCAACCGATTTTGGCGTTGAAGTCACCTATGATCATCGTTATCTCTCCTTTCTTTGTCAGTCGCATTATTTCATCTAGTTTGTTATAAAATTCTTCGATTTCCTGATCTGACTTGTCTTTTGTTGGAGCATAAATCTGAATTATATTTAGGTCTCTATGCGTTGTTCTTATTTTAAGTAACGCTATTCTATCGCTCAGGGGGGCAAAGTCTATGACCGACCGTGCTATTCTGTCCGACACGAGTATAGCTATTCCATATTGATGTTGTGGATCGGTTCCTCCGGAGTAGTAAATGTATCCTTCTTTTGTTTTTTGAGTTCCAGAGCCAGGCCACCTTACTTCACTTAACCCAAGTATGTCGATTTTCAATCTAATCCGCTCTGCTTCAGTGTTTGCTAATTTTCCGGGCATGTATAAGCTGCGTACGTTCCAAGTGGCAATCCGTATTGTCTTGCCATATATCTGTGTTCTCTCTCTGCTTTCTTGGTTCTCAATGGTAGTCGACGGGGGTATTCTTCGCACCCTCTCCCCATTTAAGGGGTGCCCCGGACTGAGGGCCATTTTCACATTTTCGCCTGCCATTAAGATTTTTTGGAAGATTATTGTACAGTAAGGGTTCCGTTCCTTTTCTGTACCGCAGTGGGAAAACCGTTTACTTTCGTTAAAGAATAAAAAAAATCCAATCAATAGAACTCGATAAAGTGGCTATGATGTGGTGTGGCTACACCGCGAATGTATCGCACGCGTCGCGAAATGAGAGACCCAGACAGTTGCATTTTGAATTCGAAAGATACGTGTGATCATCACGGTTTCTTTTCGGTGCGTGTAAATTTTTCTGTTTTTAAAATGTTCAGTATACGTGAATATCACGATATGCTATTAATTTACGGGTCGGCGCGTTGTAGTTCTACAAGTGCACGTCGTATTTATCACGAACGATTTCCTCAACGGCGACTGCCTAACCGAAGAACATTTGTTGAAGTTTCTCGACGTCTTCTTGAAGCTGGTAGTGTTATTCCTCATCCTGAGAACCATGGTCCAGATCGGCATATCGATGTGAATACGGAGGAACATATTTTGGACGCCGTTGAAAGGGATCCGAGACGCAGTACACGAGGTCTTGCTCAAGAAATGAGAGAGGATTTTTGCCGCTGCCCGTCACATTAGAACGAATCCGGCAATATTTCGGCGAGTGCGCGAAAATTGGATCAGGATGTGTCGAGCGTGCATCGAGAACAACGGTGGACATTTTGAACACATGCTGTAATTACGTATTATATCAGGTAAATTTTGAAGATTACAACATACCAATAACAGCATGATCCTTTTCTAATGCTGTTAGTGGCCCTTAATTTCTGATTGCTATTGATTTATCATTTTTACATGTAAATGTAATAATTACATCATTGAATCAATTGGAATCACTTACCATTATTTCGTTTACTATTACGTACAGCGTAAAGACGGCATTTAGGAAGAGTTTGCAAAAACATTAACCTCGCACGATCAGCTGTGTACACATGTTTACGTTTGCTCTCTTGTCGGTGTTGCCAAGTTGTGGTGAAATGCCTTGATAAAATAACTCGAGTTTTCTCAAAAACGGTTGATTTTAGGACCCCCGTTATTTTTGTTTGTTTGTCTTGATGAATACTATCACCTAATAAAATAAAGGCAGTCAAACCCCTAACACCCCGTATAGCAGCGAGGACTCCGTTCGTTCCTGTGCCTCCCAAAGTCGAAGTGAAGTGGGTTCAAGTCCCACTCAGGATTGATAATTTTTCGGGGTTGAGGGTGTAATTCTGCTATTGTTTTGTTCAACTTCGCATGTCGCTGTCGTCAAGCTGAGCACATTTGAGGACCCATTGGGCACCTAAGCCCGACAACATACCGTACCTCGAATTATCCTCCGATACGATTCTAAATTCACGTTATTGAAGGCAGACAGGGAGTGGGGAGATGTGATTTACGTCGCAATTCGATTAATCCAAGAGGGAATCAAATTCACGTTATTGAAGGCGGACAGTGAGTGGGGAGATGTGGTTTGCGCCGCAAATCGGTTAATATAAGAGGGAATCAATACGACATATTGTCACGAATAGGGAGCAGTATACGGCCCAAAGATATGCTATTGGTTGGTTCAACTTCGGGTGCCGCTGTCGTCAAGCCGGGCACATTGTTACGTTACGTTTTTTTAACATCAAATTAGCCAACGAGTTTTAATTCAATAAGATTCCTCGGTCGTTATTTTAACTAAGTCCGAATATTAACGCAACGTGGTGCAATACTCTCCATCCCAATTAGCTTGGTCAAAAACCCGATCAGAAATTGTGTTTGAGATGAGTCGAATGTTTTGTTTACTTACGAGTACGTGTGGTAACTTTTACGTGAATGCTAGCGACACGGTGTCGCCATCGAACTATGACAAAGACTACAATAGGTAGAAATATAAGATTTTGGCAGATTAATGTAGTACTATTTGCTCATAAAATGTAAAACGCTAAAATCTGTCTCACTTTGGCATTGAGACCTTTTATTACCTACTTCCGTTTCTGGGAATAACTGAGAAAGAAGAAGAGATGCGTACGTGACTGACATTATCTTATGGTGGGAGAATCAAAATTGGAAAAGTAGGGTGTCCAGAAAGCCCGGATAGGTTAAAAGTCTAGAAAGAGTGATAGTTCAAGTTCAACGATTGGCGATCACGTCACTTCCGGTCATAGGGAAGGGGCCAGTCGAGAGAGCAGATGAGTTTGGGAGGAAACTAGTCTCGGAGACCCGAGAAGGTTCGGATGGCTGGGCCACTGTGGTCCAGTTATTTAGTTTTGGGTAATTAGTAAAATTTAAGTCAGTGTAGAATCGGTCCGGGACTTTGAAAGCGTTCAGATCAGAATTTTGACAAACTTTTGGCTGGAGAACCCCAAAATTTGAGGGGTCCATTTGTTAAAATTGTCCTTTGTAAATCTGTGTGGTGGATTCGTGTGTCGGTCCGAAATAACGATAGACAGTGTTTGGATTGGGGAAATTTTAGCAAATATAACAATAACGATATGTTACTTTAAGGTATCAGATATGAATGGTAGATACCAGTGGCGAAATACGATAGAACACAAACATCGAACAGCAACACTGTTCGGTAACCCGAAATTAATAAAAAATTTCAATTAAAATTGAATGATTAACTAAAGCACTTCGTAATAAAACCTTTCAAATTGTCAAACCGATAGGAGAGGTGAAATCGGTAAAGGAAAACAAAACTCTTATATGAACATCCAAGTACTCGAAGTTCCTCTACGTTGAACGTTCGGGCTGTTTGGTTACGACGGCTTGTCGAAGGTCCTCGACAGTCAGAATTTGGTTACAAGACTTCAGGGAGACGGTAAGTAAGGGTTTAGATCCCAAGGTCGCACACGGTACCTTCTGGAAGATCAGCACGAACACCAAGGTCCGAACTCAAGTCGTCAGGCCTCAATAGAACTGAGAACTAGACCCTTACCAGAACCCTAACGAAGTAGACGAAACAATGGAATTAGAGAAGAAATCTTTCCACGTGGTTGCTTACCTTGATCGCAAGGGTGGAAAAAAATAAATATGGCAGAAGGCGCAACAGGTATTCTCTTTGCTATATCCTTAGCCAATATGCAGACGAACCAAAAAATACGAGATACGGCTCTCCTCACCTCAGGACCACGGCTAAACGCCACAAATTGCTTCGAAGAGAAGTCTCGAGAGCCAATTACTTGCAGAGGAAATGCTAAAGATAGTCGTGGTAAGATAGAATAGGATCGAACGGACGAACGTACCTACTCCGGTGAGATTTCGACACGAAAGAAGCACAGATTGAAAGATGGAAGAAAGTGTACCGGTTTGGTAGGGAACGTTCACATTTGACACAACCTATAGACCACAGAGAGCGACCGACAAAGGTACAGAACGCAAAACCCACTGTAGTCCAGTAAATGAAAGCCGATAAACTCCCAAACCTGGGATAAATTCTGCAAAAGGATGAAACTGGGGGCAATTGTAGGTCTCAACTGGGTCTTTCGAAATACGGAAAGTTGTAGATTCTCCGGGTCCCGGAACATGGTAAAAAATGGTCCTCAAGTTCCAAAAATCCGTTTTCAGCCTATATCTCCGAGAACATGGCGTGTAGAGAATTTTTGTTTAAATACAAAAGGAAGATCAGTTCATTAGCTACAAAAATGGTCTTTACGACTTTTTCCGAAAACTCGACAGTTTTCTAGACATCGGCTCCGAAACAGCCGATAAGAGCCCCTTACTTGTTGCTCCTGCTCTGAATCCAGGAGAGCAAATACGAGAAATGGAGGCAAAAGCGGGCGGACTAATTGTCCAATAACTCGAGTAAAAATGGATATTTTTTGATGATTCAAAATTCACGTGAAAGAGAAAACCCATAGCTATGGTATACTGGGTCTCGGAGATCGTTTTTATTTTTCTTGAATATTGTAAACCCAGCCTAAATTTTTCTTCTTCGATGTTTCCCGATTTTTAGAAATCTCATCCATATTTTAATGAATAATAGTAATTTAGTCAGGTTTCTCGAATTTGCTCTCCTTGATTCCGAACAGGAGCAACAAGTAATGGGCTCGTTTCGGGGCCGTTATCTCGAAAACTGTCGAGTTTTCAGATAAAGTCATAAGGACCATTTTTGTAGCTAATGAACTGATCTTCCTTTTGTATCTAAATAAAAATTCTCTAAATGCCATATTTTTGGAGATATTGGGTAAAAACGGATTTTTGGAACTTGAGGACCATTTTTTACCATGTTGGTATTTGGATCCGATCGATATTTTTTGTGCTTTTTTTACTGATTGGACTTACCTAATTAAACCGCCATAATTAAAATATTGATTTTCTTTCGACCCGTGAACGATAGTGTGAAATGATGTCTATAGAGAATAGACTGTATAGGATCTCTCGTAGCGCGTGGGTGGCTGAGAGATGAATCTTGTCTCCAGGTTGTAAGGCTGAAGACGGTGTCGTAGTTTGTAGATCAGGGCGTGACGTGATCTCTTGATGTTCTTGAAGTTGAAGTTCTAGAGAGTGGAAAGAGGGCGTGACGTGCTCTCCGATGTGGCCTGAGGGCGTAACGTGCAGGTCCGGGGTTGAAGTTCTTGAAGATCTCGTAGAACTCTCAGGGCGTAACGTGAGCGCTTGTAGGTTAGGTTGAAGTTGGGCCTTCCGAAACTGCAGTCTCACAGTTCGATTTAAGATAAAGGGCGACTTGAATCAAGACCACAACACTCTGTCGTTTGGGCATACTAGGTATACTGGTTTATTACCAAAAATTCACAAGCTTTTATACATCTTCAAATTACATTGCTTAAATGAGATATTATTTACTTTCTTACAATGACCTGGCGTTGCAGAAACTGATCTTAACTGGAGCGCTTGTTATCACGTTCCGTAAACGCTTTTGTTATGCTTACTCGGTTAATTATTGTGATTTGAACTTGACTTGTTGACGTTAGGTCGGCGTTGTTATTCTTCGTAATAAAATAAGACGTGTTTATTAGTTGATTTAGCTATCCCAAAAACCTTGTTACCTAAGATGTGTCAACGATTATTATCTGTTTGTAAAACAAAACGTGTTGAAAAGTTCCCAAACTTAGTTCACCCTGTTTTAATAGTTATTAATTACTTAATAGATGATTACTTTATAAGCACGTACACTAAAATATTACCCTGACTAAGTTTGTTCTAATTAAATTTTGATTACTTAATTTGCAAGTAGAAATTTCACCTAAGATGTTTTAATAACTAGTTGCCCTATTTAATGGTTTTTAATCCTTAATTGATGAATATCTTCCCTAAATCCCTACAACCCTACTTAGCTCTCGTTTATGTTGATCTTAGAGTCAACAACCCGACCTAGATATAGTCATGTGCTAGCCGGCATTACGAGCATAATTAAAGTAATAAAATAACGAACGTTACAACATTTAAGAACCCATCTTGTCCCTAAGCGTGACAATATGTCATATCTAGAATAATCCATCGATACAATTCTAAATTTACGTTGTTGAAGGTGCTACATGGACCGGCCGACTCACAGGCGCACGCTGATCGTGGGCGCTGGCCTCGCCGGGCTCGGCGCCGCCCTGAACCTGGCTCGACGACGCGACGACGACTTCCTCGTGCTCGAGGCGGCCGCGTCGGCGGGTGGCCGAGCGCGCACCGTCCGCGTCGACGGCAGGGCGCTCGACCTCGGCGCGCAATGGATCCACGGCAGCGACAACGCCCTCTACCGGTTCGCGCTCGAGCGCGACCTGCTCGCCTCCGAGACGTCGCGCGAGGGACGCGGCGCCTTCGTGCGCAGCGGCGGGCGCGTCGCCGACGAGCGAGCGGCTCGCGACGTCGCCCAGCAGGTCGCCGACATCCTCGAGGAGTGCGCGACGCCGCCGGTCGCGGACGGCGTCGCGACGCCCGCGTCTCTAGGGCACGTCCTCGAGCGCAGGTTCCGCGAGCGGCTCGACGCGTCCGGCGACGACGACGATGCGCGCGCCGTCAAGCTCGAGCTGTTCGACTGGCACGTGCGGTTCCAGGTCGTCGACAACTCGTGCAGGGACCTGCACGAACTGTCGGCGAGGTGGTGGGGCGCGTACGACGCCGAAGCGGCGGCGACACACTACAACCTGCGCGACGGGTTCGCGTCGCTCGTGGACGCGCTCGTCGGCGACCTGCCGGCGGGGCGCGTCGCCTTCGACGCCGCCGTCCGTCGGATCGACTACTCGCGCGCGCCGCCGATCGTCGTCGAGAGCGACGCGGGCACGTTCACGTGCGACCACCTCATCCTGACGCCGTCCGTCGGCGTCCTCGAGCGGATGGACGTCGCGCCGCCGCTGCCGGCGACGCCCGGCGTCGGGTTCCACGGGATCGGCAAGGTATTCCTGTTCTTCGACGAGCGGTGGTGGGGGGACTTCGGGGGCTTCCAGTTCCTGTGGGGCCGAGACGACGACGACGTCGGTTGGGTCAGGCACCTGACCGGCTTCGAGGAGGTGTTCAACCATCCGCTGGCGCTCCTCGGCTGGATCGGCGGCGAGGGACTGCGCGCGATGGAGGATCTCGACGAGGGGGAGGTCGCGAACGCGTGCGTCGCGACGCTCAGGAGGTTCCTCGGGGGGTTACTCGACGTGCCGCAGTGCAGGAGGATCATAAGGTGAAGTTCAATCCTTAAACTTCCTTAAGTTGGCATCTCTTAAAATTTCAATCCTTAAGTTTTCATCCCTTAGAATCCTCAAATCCCTTTTGAATACAAAAGGAAGGTCAGTTCATTAGGTACAAAAATAGTCCTCATGACTTTTTCCGAAAAAACGAGCCCTTTGCTTGTTGCTCCTGCTCTGAATCCAGGAGAGCAAATTAGAGAAATGATGACAAAAGCAAATTGTCCAATAACTCGAGTAAAAATGGATATTTTTTGATGATTGAAAATTCACGTGAAAGAGAAACCCCATAGCAATGGTATCCTGGGTCTCGGGCCTCATTTTTGTTTTTCTTGAATATTGGAAACCCAGGCTTCATTCTTTTTTCTTCGGTATTTCTCGACATTTAGAAAATTCATCCATATTTTAATGAATAATAGTAATTTATTCGGGTCTTTCTTGATAATGGGTACCCAAAAGCCATCGAACGAGCACAGAAAGGTTGTTTCATTTTCTTTATTTTGCATCCCAATAAAAAGTAAATTTGTTTATGCTGATTTTTTGGTATTTTCGGAGTTTTGAAAGTTGGTTGACAAGAATGTTGAAGTTGGCAAAAAAAACGAAGAAACCATTGGAAAGGGGCCCATTATCAAGAAAGACTCGACTAAATTACTATTATTCATAAAATATGGATGAATTTTTTAAATGTCGAGAAATATCAATAAAAAAAGAATGTTGACTCTACGATCAACATAAAAGAGGGTTAAGTAGGGTTGTAGGGATTTAATAGGGATTTAGGGAACATAATCATATATAATAACCATTTAGTAGGGAACTAGGTCAATTTGTTATTAAAAATATCTTAGGTGGAAATTCTAATTGCAAATTAAGTACTCAAATACTAATTAGAACAACTTAGTCAGGGAAATATTTTAGTGTACGTGCTGATAAAGTAATCACATATTAAGTAACTAATAACTAATAAATGCGGAATTAAAACAACTGAGTAGCTTAGGTGGACGAAAAGCGCGGATCAAAGTGATAGGTCAAAATCTTACGACAATAATCAGTCGCGTAAGCATAACTCCAGTCTTCGTAATATGATAATAGACGCGCTCGGTGAGGCCAAACCGCACAAAGCTAGGTCAGGCAATTAAATCTAGGACGCAAAAAGATAACAAAAAACTAACGTACCATTTAACCAATGTAATTTAAAGATGTATAAAAGCTTGTGAATTTTTGGCAATAAACCAGTATACGTTGTATGCTCAAAACGACAGTGTGTTGTGGTCTTGATTCAAGTCACCCCTAATCTTAAACCGATCTGTGAGACTGCATTTCGGGAGACCTAACTTCACCCCAACCTACAAGCTCTCACGTCACGCCCTGAGAGTTTCATCGCAACGTCACGCCCTCTCTCCACTTTACGAGAACTTCAACCAGGATCTGCACGTTACGCCCTCAGATCTACCCCCGAGAACACGTTACGCCCTCTGTCCATACTTCGAAAACTTCAACCCCCGGATCTGCACGTTACGCCCTCAAATCTATCCGGAGAGCACGTTACGCCCTCTCTCCATACTTCGAGAACTTCAACCCCGGATCTGCACGTTACGCCCTCAGATCTATCCCGGAAACACGTTACGCCCTCTCTCCATTCTCCGAGAACTTCAACCCTGAGATCACGTCACGCCCTGATCTCCAGACCACGACACCGTCTTCAGCCGTACAACCTGGAGACAAGATTCATCTACTCAGCCACCCACGAGCTACGAGAGATTATATACAGTCCACTGTCCACAGAGATCACTTCACACTTTCGTTCAAGAATAAAGCCTGGGTTTCCAGTATTGAAGAAAAATAAAAATGAGGCCCGACCTCATACCAACCCATACCCATAAAACCCATACCATAGCTATGGGTTTTCTCTTTCACGTGAATTTTCAATTACCAAAAAAATATCCATTTTTACCCGAGTTATTGGACAATTTGTCCTGCTTTTGTTACCATTTCTCGAATTTGCTCTCCTGGATTCAGAGCAGGAGCAACAAGTAAAGAGCTCGTTTCGGGGCCGTTATCTCGAAAACTGTGGAGTTTTCGGAAAAAGTCATAAGGACTATTTTTATAGCCTAATGCTAATGAACTGACCTTCCTTTTGTATATAAACAAACATTCTCTAAATGCCATATTTTCGGAGATATTAGCGGAAAACCCCCCGGTTTCATCCGTTTGCAGAATTTAACCAGGGTTGTTTCCTTCATTTACTGGACTATTAGGTGTTCATCCCTTAATTAACCACCCTTTACATCTTTAACTCTTTAACGTTCATTCGTTAAGGTTGCATTACTTAAACCTCTTAAACCTTTCATCTCTTAAATTTGCAACCCTTACATCTTCAACCCCGCTTAAGGCTTTTCCGAGGAAAACTTCCACATTAGAGAAATTTACTACCCTGATTGGTACATGCACGCCGGTCTTTGCCACGCATTTTACCACGCCCCAATTTCTCTTTCTCCTGATTCACACACTACACAGTCACCATTCACTCTCTACTTGAGTTTCCTTTACAGATCTTTTTTTTCGAGAAGGAATTGATAGAAATTCAGTGATTGCGATTCCGCTCCCAAATTAGGTGAATACCTAGATCTGTCACTTCTCGCCTACGGTCCCCTCACAACTACCAGTTAGATGGGCCTAACAAATCTGCATGCATTTCATGTGGCGCAGATATACATTTCCGTTAATAAAACATAAATAAAATCCAGTTTTCAAATATCGTCATTATATAAGTTGTCTTCATACCTCAAATTACAATAGTTATACGTCCCTGTCCACTTATCTCCGCACTAACGACAAGTCCATTTAGATCACATATCCTCCCGACATCAACGTCGTAAACGTTATCTCTTCTTCCAATGGGCAACCTTCCTACGTTAATGCGTCGAACAGTTCTCATATATCCAAATGCAACGTTTAACACTAGACAGAGACACTAGGTAGAGGCATGCCTTCTCCCCTAACAACAACAGGCCTTTTTATTACCGTCCCTTGAATTTTAAATGTTTAGAAACTATTTGAAGAGTCAGCTTTACACTGACGTCAGATACCTTTGTTCCATCTGCATTACAAATCTCAATTAATCATAAGAGCCTTAGTAGGTCAGCTATGCCTATTTTGTAACACAATCCCGAATTACGAAATCACGTGTGCCGCGTCCGTACTTAGCATGAAACGGTACACGCAAACATACTTCCAAAATTACACTGGAAAGAGAATAAATAGAACAAGATAATTCGATTGTTTTCAATAATATATATTAATTCTTTAGTCACATGGAAATATATTCAAATGGATGTTTTGTGATTTAAACGTGACTCACATAAGCGACTTTCTCATATTTTACCCCTTGACGTCTCCGAGTGTTCCCGCTACGCTGAAAAAATTGACTTGGTTACCATTTTTGCGGCACCCGGTTAACATTCTTGCCGTCCTGGCATCACTACGACTATGACGACTACGACGTTACGACTATGATGAGATCCATGCAATATTAAGGTAAGTTTAGGGTTGATTGTGATGTAACTACCGAGGAGTTAACCTATTTACACTACGCTCTGACTTGCGGGGGAGCAGTTTCTGTGTGGGAGAGCTGCGGTGCATTTTTTGAAAACTTTACCCTTTCGTTAATTCTATACATTGCAATTTATATGTTTTAGAAAAAAAGGAACTGCATGAAGTTTGTTCAAAAAAACATTTGAAACAATTGATATGAGGGATTTCGAAAAAAAAAAACCGAGAAAAGACGTGCAAAGCGTTATATGAAATTTATCCAAGAATGTTATCAAAGTGAATAGCACACATTCGACAGAAATGTTTATAAAAAATGTACCTGGTTAACAAGTTTGTGGACCTGGCACGGCTACGATGTGATTTTAATTGTGAGACCCATATCCTGTTAGAGTTAGGTTAGAGTTCACTGTGATATAAAAGCGCAAAGTTACCTCATTGAGAGTACGGGTATCGTAGTCTCTGTCTTGCGAGGGAGCAGTTTCTATGTGGAAGAGCTACGATGGATTTTTAAAAATTTTGCCCATTCGTAATTCGTTACATTGTAATTTATATATTTTAGAAAGGGGGTAACTGTATATGGTTTGTTGATGAAAATTTGAGAAAAATCATGAATTTCGAAAAATAAATAGTCAAAAGAAAACGAGAAACAAGTATACCACCACGTCATTTCAACACGGCGACAATTCATCACTATGATCCACCATACTTTCTGTTTGCAAATTTCTTCTATAAGAAAATATAACAATTTTATGTCCTTTGTTATTAACGATGAGAAAGTTTTTGCCTTTGGAAGTCTTAATTTCAAGAGAATCCAATATTTCTTGAGTTTCTCTGGCACTTTTAGAGAATTTTGAAAAGTTTTGTATTCATGCATATCAAATATTATTTTGAATATATCGGAAATGACGGAAATCTAATGACGATAAAGTGTCTAAAAATTAAATTTTGATGGTTGATCTCAGCAAGAATTATTTTTGGGGGAGGCGCTGATATACCAGTCTCATGAAAACATGGGACACCAAGTGACAACGGAAGATATTACACAATGGCGCTGTAGACAATATCAATCGTCAAAATGCAAGTTAATCATCCATACAAGAGGGAGTAGAATTGTACGTCATCCTACCGATCACACGCACGATATTAAGCCGTTTGAGCCCTTGGCTCGTAAAGCCATTGCGGAAATGAATGAGTTGATGGCCCATCCTGGTGTGACACCAAAGCGAGCTATGGCTGAAGTCACGCAAGATCTATCAGATGGAGTAAAGGTATGCTTGCCAAAGAAAACCACCCTTCGACGTACTCTACCAAGAAGTAGAAGGGCTGAGAACTCTACGCCTGTCCCCAAGGATACGAAATTTAAAATTCCAGAAAAGTATTCACCATATATTCTTTTCGATTCTGGCAGGGAAAACAATGAGATAATAATTACAGTGTAACGAAATAAGGAAGGCCTCTGGCTTTGTGTTGCGCACTGGCAAAACGTAGATGTGGGGGGGAGAATTCATTCGTTGTCGAGTCGCAGGCGAGTGCACGTCGATGCTCCTGTGTGCCTTGTTGCCGTATTAGTTGCCGCTACGTAGCAAACGGAAGAGGGTGACGACGAATCTCCGGCGTCGTAAAACCGGAACATCGAAAATTCTAGAAATATTATGACGTTTAGCAACATGGCTTGAACGCCCCCTCCAACCTCATTACGCTGTATCGCTGCTTCGTTCTTAACATCTACTGTCTCTCTTCCCGTTCTGCGCAGGTGAGCGGCCTTCCTTATTCCGTTGTACAGTATATTGGGCCAAAACGACCTGTTGCGGTTTTTGGAACGAAAAGCCTGCTGGATAGCTGACGGGACTTTCGAAGTGGTTCCAGAGTTGTACTTTCACCTCTACAGCATCCACGTCCAAGGAGACAGTACTTAGTGGCCTTGTATTTTAGCATTACTACCAGGAAAATCTCAAGAAATTTATACAAGGCTGTTTAAAGCATTATAGGTTTTAACACCAGGAGCCAAATGTTGGCCATTTCCTCTCGAATGACTCGTGGGGAAATGGCCAACTTTCTCACTCGTTGAATGATGTACTATTATGTGATGACTTGTCAAGTGATGAATATGGAAATATCCGTGGTGAGATGTTGCGTGATGAAAAGTCATAGTGATGAATTGTCGCCGTGATGAAGTGTCACGGATTCGTTATCCTGATGATAGAGTCGATTGTAAAATAAAACATAAAAATATTATAAAGCTTCATTTAGTGGGAGAACTGCTGGGGGTATATTTTTGAGGTCGTCGAGGTACAGAAATGTACACACCACACCTTCCGATGGCATAACGTGGAATTTCGTCCCAGAATCGGTACATCTCACCTACTGTCCTATGATATTTTTCGATTGGAACCGCCGCTTGTCTTTACTCATTCAGCGTTTTCCCTTCTCCAGGACCCGTTGGCTGTCGGACCCGCTGACGAGAGGGAGCTACTGCCACGTGACCACCGACTCGGACTCGGCCGCCTCGTCCCCGATCGAGGCGCGCTCGCGGCCTATCCTCGTCCGAGGCGTCCCGAGGGTGCTGCTCGCCGGCGAGGCCTCGCACCCCACTCGCTACTCTACGGCGCACGGCGCCTTCGAGTCGGGCGTCGCGCAGTCCGACGTGCTCTGCGAGTACCTCGACGGGCGGGGGAAATGAAACGAGGCTCGGTGCTTTTTTCTCGATTTTATTTATATTCGGTACCTCCGAATTTACACATTGGTGGCGCGTGAGCGATTTTTTCACAAAATAATCTCGTGTGACCTTAACTCTAAGAGGGGTTGCCTAAGGGAGGGGCGTCGGAGGAGGAGGGGGGAATTCGACGCGGTCGGGCGGGACGCGTCCGCCGCGTCATAGGAGCGGTTTCGTTGGATGCGGACGACGGGTCCCGCCGTACAGCGCCGACGCAGTCGGGGCATTCACAGGAGGTCAGTTCGAATTGAATCGAGGGAACTTTTAAGTGAGTTTGAAGCGTGGCTCGAGGTTACTTTGAATCGAGCGGCACTAAAATGAAGAATCTGAGAGAATCGAGGCTGCATATCTTGAGCAAAGGATCTCATCTTTTTCACCATGTTCCATCAAATAAAAAAAAATTGGAGTGATATGTTGGCACAATAATTTTTTTCTCGGGAGAAACGAGAAACTTCCATATTCAGTTCCATAGTATCAATTTCAATAGTTTAGAACAAAATTGCCATCTTTGCAACAATGGGACGTATTACATTCAATTAACTCTAAATGGTTATTTATAATTATACAAACCGTTTAGTAATTTGTTTAGGTCTATGATCGTTAATAATTATTTTTAATAAGGTGCATGATTATATATGAATTATATTTTACAAATATACGTTTTGATTGGACACGAAATAAATAAATCTGAAATATCACTTGCTTCGTTGTTTACTTTTCGTGTTTGCACCCGCTCCCGCTTTTTAATTACACGTGATTCAGTTAGGCCGCCTGTAATAGAAAAGTTTTATAACTCATAATTGATGACAGTTGGATTAGTTTCATCTTTATTTTTAGTGTTCTCTTCGAAACACGTCAAACACAATTGCACTGCAACTATGTAAGATAGATTTGTAAGTCAAAATCTTCATTCCGCCGCAGTCTGGTGTAAGTGCATGATACATTGCTTCCTTTGAAATTAATTGACTAGCCTTCCGAAATAAAATATTTTCGATTAATTTCCGACTCGTGCGGTTACTGAAACCCTGAAATTCCCACAAGTCTAACCTATTACGGAGTGAATGTTTGGAATCTGGCTCCCGAGCATTTCGTATCTTAATTCCTATCCCGAATCCCGAAAGGCGCCAATTTGGGTAATTCTTTGTACCGCTCCTTGTTCCAGTTCGCAAAGTAAATTTTCGAACCGCCAAAGGGGCTACTGAAACAGGAAGTGGAGTACCCTGGAGGTGTTAGGGAGTAAACCGTTGAAATCTGGCGCCCAAGCATTCTTTATCCTACACTTTCAAGTCAATTAAATAAGGTCTATGGATCCTGAGGTTTTGGGTTTAGTTGGTTCGCTCCATAAAAGTCACTCGAAGTCCAGGGATTTGCTTTGAACTCCTAAAGATACAAAACTCTAAACTCCAAACGTTTTAAGTAAAAGCTAAAACTTCCTAATTTAATTTTAGAAACAATTCAATATGGTCTTGGGAGTCCAAATTCTTTCAAATAATCGAAGTAAGACTTGGAACATCCACTTGAAGTTGCGAATGTTTCGAAGAAATGCACTGGAAGTTCAAGGAAATGTTTTGAATCCCAAATGGCAAAAGGGAAACCCCAAAGGTTTGAAGTGAAAATATAAGTTTCATCCAAGTTTAAAGGCAGTTCAATACGGTCTTGGCAGTCCAAAATGTTCCAAATATAGAACTTGGTCAAATTTAGAAATGTACATTTAGAGTTTAAGGAGTTGTTTAAAGTCCAAAAGGTACAGGAAAGTCCCCAAAAATTGTTTGAAACTTGAAGATGATCGAAGTTGCACTTCGAAGCCTAAACCTCTCGAGGAGTTTTGAGTTTCAACGGTTCGCTTCAAAAAAAAAATCAAAGTTGTGTACAAGTAGGTTCGCTTGTTAGGAACCTCTTTGTTAGCTTGCTTGATTTCCAAAGCAAACCATCAGAAAACAATATAATAAACTACCTCGGCGTACTTGAGGATTCAAGCACCCAAATGTGGTGCCCGAGCTTCCCGTAACTTAAATCCAAAACCTGAAACATCGATGTCGTGTCAAAGTAACCTCGATCCTCTCCCGACTCGTGTGAATCCCCCAAGTTCAAGGTTGATAGAAGGCGTCGGGTAGGCCATCCGGTTCTGTTCGTTTTATTGCTCGACTTAATTTAAATTTTCGTAATTTCTATTGGCGTTACATTTAAACACACATAGACGATCTTCGGTAATCTACAGAGGAATAATTTAATGTGGTCCCTCTCGTCCGTTAAACCTTCAGCGACCCGAACAAACGCATGAAAGACGGCAACGTATCGTTTTAATAAAGATTGCTCTGTTTCTCCCCCCAGTTAGAATCTGTTTTATAAAAATTCGTAAAAAGTGTTCAGCAGTAGTAAAAATTACAATCAACAGTAAACAGTAAAAATTGTCAACAGTATATATCTTCTTTCTTTCTTTAAATATATGTATATATATAATCTTGTCCGATGAGAGAAGCAGTAAAAGTACAAGTACAAGAGATAGTGTGTACAGAGTGTTCGTGACCGCTTCACCTTCAAAACGAAATAACGTAACGATAAATTGTTTCAATTTGCCATAACAACTTGATAAACGATTTAATAAATCTCATGAACAATTCCGTAAATTTTTCATCCCGATCATGTCTACTAAAGGATCCGAATTCTAGTGTGGTTGTGGATGATTATCTCACTACAACACTTACGACGCTATGTTTTGTGTGGACACCCTGTAGCTCATTTTTTTAAATATATGTATATGTATATATATAGACTAACACCTATATTATGTATATGTATAATAGAGAAGGAGATTTCATAAGATCTTGGTATACTTTCTTTGTTGTGAAATACGAATGGAGACGAGAGGCTCGGCGGCCGGCGACTCCTTACCGGAGCGCGTACGACGAGCCGAAGGCGAAGCACGCGACCTGCCGCCGGACCCCTCCTCTCCGCATAACCTAAAAATGCGAACCTTACGGGAAATGTGCCCGGTTAACAGTTTTGTGGACCCGGCACCGCCGCGATGTGGTCGTTGCGATGAGGTGGCGAAAGAAATACTCTTCCGTAATGGATTATTGAAGGTGCGTAGTTTGTTGTATAAGGTTAGTCTGAAGTATTGAATGGAATCACCTAGAGGATTACGGGAAAATTTCGAAAAATTGAAAAATTACAAGTGTAAACTACCTTTCTCTACCCACTAATTAATTTTTATAGCAATCACATCAGGAGGTTCTACGTACGGTACAAGCTAAAAATACGAAGCTAGAATCATTTATGATGAACGTCAAACTCCTACTGAAACCTAACCTTAAATACCGCTGAAACGCAAAATAATTCCTTCATCAATATTTGTTTATTTATCTCGTTTTAAATAAAAGATTTTAACTCTTTATCGTATAAAAACTATAATGATTATAAACCTTCTCTCCAATTCTGTATTGTTCTCTAGTGTGAGTTATCCACCCAGCACACATTTAAAGAGTATTAGTCCCTCTTGGGTGTGACATATGGTGGAGGCACCTTACCGTGCACTAAGCATTCGAGTTCGTTTGACTCTCGAATGACTCTGGCCCACCTTTGTGGCTCTTTTCGTTCGTCTCGATCTGGATTTTGAACCAAGTTTTTCTATTAGTGCACTGAGAGGAAGATTTTAATTTTATGGCTAACTGTCCCGTAATAGAAATATGTGTCGAGGGTACGGTAACACTATTACCATGAATTCTTACGGTGTGGTATAACAGTGTTGAAGACTCAAAAAAATGAATTTTAAACTGATGTAAAATATTACATTAAACAAAATAATTTGTAAAATCTGGATCGGATAGTTTCACTCGATATCACCTAGGTAGCGGATGGTTCAATTGGTTTGAGCGTTATGGGTTCAAATCCCGTTTGTATCGTTTCGATTGTTAATTTTTGGATTTGAAAATTGAGCGATTCGAAGGTATGAAGGCAAAATAATTATTTACGTTTCATCGATTTTTTGAAGTTAGGTTGCAATATTTTGGAAGTGAACATTCTGGGATCTGTCATAATTTTTGAGCATGACTCCCATTACAACGGCACTTTTAATGTGATGAGCCATATGGAATTAGGGAAATTGGAAGAAAAAAAGGAAGTTGCCGGAATACTGGAAGCGCGTTGAAATATTTGCTATATTTGTAAACGATGCAAGTTAAATAGTAGCCCCCTCTTTATTTCTTGTAAAGTATCTACACTCGTATATAATTGTTTTGAATTTAAATATCTCGGAGGGGTTTCTGCATTCTGGAAACTGAAATGTATTAATTTGAAGGAGTGACGCCCTCTTCGTACCGATTCGTGTTGTATGAGACATGATGCTTATGGCGCGAAAATTTGGAATATAAATAGATGTTACGGGAAATAAAGTGGGGGGTTACAATTTGACTTTTATACGGTTTGCTTTGGTCCACATGAAATGGCCCATTTTGTTGAGTTGGTTTGATTTTTGAAAGACTGCGTAGATATCACATATGACTCATCCCTTAAGAATAGGTAGATTTTTCTACCCAGGGATCTGAGACTCTGGCGAAAGTTTGAGAATGTGTTCTGCAGGGTAAAAGAAGACAGTTTATGTAAATATATAATGCTGAGAAAATGCTAAAGACGAAGGCGTTCTGAAAAATATGTTTTTTTGCCACTTTGGGCCTTTTCTGGGATCAGCAACGCAGACAAAATTTTATATTTAATTGAAAAACATTCGATTTGTGTGATTTCACGTTAATGCACATCCCCGCATGGGTCCACATCGCGGCGACGTCGCGACCGTCGATCAGATCCTGACGAAGAGCGGCCGGCTGTCCGACGCTATGTACAGGTTGTCCCTGTACGAGCTGAGCTTCGCCACCTCCTCGGCCATCGTGTACACCGACGAGATCCTGAGGCCGTCCCTGCACGGCACGATCCGGAACTCCGCCTTCCTCTCGGCCTCGGCGGCCGCCGGCCGCGTCACGACGAGCGGCCGCCGCCCCGAGTCCGAGCCGGACGGCCGTCGCGACGCCGCCCGCTTCGGCGTCGACAGCCTGATCGAGAGGGGGCGTCGCGTCGACGAGAACGGCGCCTTGCCGTGCAGGAACGCGAGCTCCGTCCTCCGTCTGCGCAGCGCCGCGCCGTACACGTTCGTGTCCTTGCTGCGTCTCGCCAGGTTGTTGTAGTAGCAGCGACGCAGCAGCGAGCCGCCGACGTGGCCGCGTCTGTTGTTCTGCGGCGTCGCTGGCGTCGCGGGCTGCGCGCGGCGGGCGGCGCGCGGCGGCGTCGACGCGCCGTTGCCGTGTCACACCTCCTGCAGGAACTTGACGGGGCAGACGCCCTGGCGGTTGTCGCCCGAGCGGATCATCACCATGCCGTCGAGCTCCTCGCCGATCTGGATCACGATCTGGTCGCGCAGCAGGACGAGCCCGTCGGCCACCTTCAGGTTATAGGTGACCTGCGGGACGTACGGATGAGGACGAGGGCTCCGAATAGTGAAACTTCAAGGCGAAATTCGGTCAAAAGAAAATTTTCAAATATAGCAAAAGTACGACCGTCCTTTTATTATCGAACGTGTGTCCTACCCACACCATAACCTTATATCTGATCGATATAGTTAATGACGATAATTATAGTCCGCCCAATACAACCTTTCACGGTGACTTCAATGTCACCCTTATTGTACCTCAGAAGTTAACAAACGATTGCCGCAGCATCCAGTCCCATCTGCCAGTAGTCCAGAAAAACTTGAATACACATCAAATCCTGACATTTTTTACGAATACCTGTTTGAAACGGTTGAAGACTAATTGCCAAATAACAATCAAGAACACATGACTTTTACGCTTCACCTGCCACTTGGCACATGGCTACTCATGAAATATACCCTACAGCGCCATCGATACCTAATACAGCACTTACAGCTCCACTTGATGCATCACAAAAGTCATTGTTCCAAAGATTGTTGCTAAAACTGAAACTCCAGATAATTTACCTCCAGTATCAGTACCATTTACCAGTACCTCAGAAGTCAACAAATGGTTACCTCAGTATCCAGGCCCATCTGCCAGTAGTCCAGAAAAACTCGAATACACTCTTCAAATCCTGACAATTTTCGCGAGAACCTGTTTGAATCGGTTGAAGACCAATTGCCAAATATCAACCATAACAATAAAGAACACATGACTTTTAGTATTCACCTGCCACCTTGCACATGGTTACTCATGAAATATCATCATATCCTATAGCGCCAACGATACTTAAGACATCACCTACAGCTCCACATGATGCATCACAAAATTCATTGTTCCAAAGATTGTTGCTAAAACTGAATCTCCAGATAATTTACCTGCAGTATCAGTACCATTTACCAGTACTACAGAAGTTAACAAACGGTTACCGCAGCATCCAGGCCCATCTGCCAGCTGTCCAGAAAAACACGAATACACTCGTCAAATCCTGGCATTTTTGGCGAATACCTGTTTGAATCGGTTGAAGACCAATTGCCAAATATCAACCATAACAATAAAGAACACATGACTTTTGCTATTCACCTGCCACCTTGCACATGGTTACTCATGAAATATCATATTCTACAGTGCCAACGATACCTAAGACAGCATTTACAGCTCCATTTGATGCATCACAAAATTCATTGTTCCAAAGATTGTTGCTAAAACTGAAACTTCAGACAATTTAGCTCCAGTGTCAGTACCATTTACCAGTACCTCAGAATTTAGCAAACGGGTACCGCAGCATCCAGGCCCATCTGCCAGTAGTCCAGAAAAACTCGAATACACTCGTCAAATTCTGATATTTTTCACCAATACTTGTTTGAATCGGTTGAAGACTAATTGCCAAATTACAATCAAGAACACATGACTTTTACTCTTCACCTGTCACCTTGTCACCAAGAAAATCGATGATAACTAAATGCAAGGGTGAACATAAATTAAATGGAAAACATGCAATACGTCGATCTGATACATAAAGAAGAAATCTTGATTCAGCCATGATGAGTACACCCTCTCAGTCTTGCTGACCCCTGGCCCCTTAGGTAAGCCACCTCTAACCTCTAACAGACCCTAGTAGAATGAGGAATTGCTATAAAAAATGTAAAATGAATTTCCAAATCTCTTAAGGTATCAGTAATAGGTAGAAGACAGTCCGTCTTGCCAATTGCCACATTTGAAACGCGCAGACAATATGGAACCGATAGACGGAAAATGCAGAAGACGCTATTAATCGTAGACTCGGTGATGCGTTTACCTGTAGGGGCTTCTCCCCCGGCGACAGCTTCGAGACGTACTTAGACGGGAAGAAGCCGACCTTGCCGAGACACTTCCCCTTCCACCAGTCCGGATCGGAGGAGTCGATCACCGTCACCTTGCCGCCGGCGATGAGGTCTAACTCGTCCTGGTGTCGCGACTTGAAGTTGTACAGCACGACGTAGAGGTTGGTCGGCAGCAGTCTGTGGGATTTCTGGAAGGAACCGCTCTATGTACTGGCGCCCTTTGGGTTTCGGGGTTGCCGGTTACCTTAGCCCCGACCGGACTGGGACACGGACTCGTGCTCGCCGATGAGGGGCTCTTGTCCCTCTCGTCGGGCAGCTCCACCGAGGACATCCTGATGTTCTTCGCGGAGAGGAGGCGTCTGTTGTGCACCGGGCTGGATGGGGCTGCAAGGTAACGAATCGACTTATTGGCCAAAGTGAACTTAATGTATACTGAACGAAATATAAAAATGCCTTTAATCGGCACCACAGCACAAGGTAATGCATAGTTTTGACTTTTACTACCAACTCCTTAAAGAATCGATGCGGTCCAAGTGACATTTTCAACAAGTACAAATGCCTTTTCAGTCAAAACAGCAGCATAATGTGAAGCATCTTTTTAACTTTGACACATAGCTCCGTAAAGGACGCAGCCATCTATGTGTCAATGTGACATTGTGAACATATACAAATGCCTTCAGCCAACACCGCAAGACAATGTTATGCATCGTTTTGATTTTGATTTTCAGTTCCGTAAAGGATGCCCTATGGATGATCTATGTCGTCAAAATGACATTTTCTACATGTACAAACACCTTTCCATTCTGTAGCACAGCAAAATGTGTTTCATCATTGTGACTTTAACTCCCAGCTCTGTAAATGATGCAGCAATCTATGTGGTGAAAGTGACATTGTAATATGGAGAAATTCCTGTTCATTCAGCACCGGAGTACAATGTGATGCATCGTTTTGACTTTGACTTCCAGTTTCATAAAGGATTCAGCAATCTATATCGTCAAAGTGACATTTTCTACATGTATAAATGCCATTTCATTCAGCAGCAGAGCAAAATGTGATGCATCATTCTGACTTTGACCTCCAGCTCCGTAAAGGTTACAACAATCTATGTGGTCAAAGTGACATTTTCAACATAGACTAATGCCTTTAGTCAACACCAGAGCATAATGTAATGTATCTTTATGACTTTGACTTCCAGCTCGATGCACTATTCTATGTGGTCAAAGTAACATTATGAACATATACAAATGGCTTCAGTCAGCAACACAACACAATGTGATGTATCATTTTAACTTTGATTTCCAGTTCCGTAAAAGATGCAGCAATCTATATTGTCAAAGTGACATTTTCTACGCTTATAAATGCCTTTTAGTTCTGCATCACAGCAAAATGAGATGCATCATTGTGACTTTGACTTCCATCTCCGTACAGGATGCAGCAATCTGTGTTATCAAAGTGACATTTTCAACATGTACTAATGTCTTTAGTCAGCACCACAGCTTAATGTGATGCATCTTTTTGACTTTGACTCCCAGCTCTGTAAAGGGCGTAGTGTGAATCTATGTGGTCAAAGTGACATTTTCAGTATGTGCAAATGCCTTCAGTCAGCACCACAGTCAATCGATGGATCTTTTTGACTTTGGCTTGCAGCCCCGTAAAGGATGCAGCAATCCATTTCGTCAAAGTGACATGTTAGCACCACAGCACCATGTGATGCAACGTTTTGACTTTGACTTCAAACTTTGTAAATGATGCAGCAATGTATACCTGTGGGATTCAATGATATTTAACGGGATATGTACGATCACAGGTTGCCTTTTAAGCCCAAAATCTCTAAGAAGGTTTGGGCTGGTGCGCTTCAACAGTAAGATAATCGAAGTTGGAGAAATCGTTGCTCAAATGGCGAAAATCGAAGGGTTTCACATCAAGGTCAAATTTCCTAATTGGAGTTGAATGGCAATGAGGAGTTGTTTAAAACTCAAACATTATGGAAAGGCTCCAACGGTTTGTTTGTTTATTGAAACTTGAAAAAAAATCGAAGATGGAGGCCCAAAAGGACTTTGAGCGTTAATGGTTTGCTTTAAAAAATTTAGGAGAAGCTCAAGAAATTGTTTGAAGCCTAAATAGTAAAAGGGAATCTCCAAATGGTACAAATAAAAGTACAAATTTCTTATTGAAGTTTAAAGGTAATCTAATGACGTCTTGCAATACTAAAATGTTTCAGAAATTTTCGTCAGACTTTGGAAGGGCACACTTAGAGTTTAAGGAGTTGTTCGAAGCCTAAAAGATACTTAAAGGCAATGAAAGTTTGATTTTGTAGCCCAACACTTTCTAGAAGGTCAAGAGTTCGCTTCCAAAAAATTAAAAATGTAATTTAAATTGAAGGATATGAATGAACCATGACGAAGCAATGAAGCACAAACGTTTCAAATCAAAGTAAAAGCCTCCTAATTGGAGTTCATTGCTCCATAATGAATCTACATCCAATGGATGACATGTTTGCACAATAGGTCCAATGAATTTTCCTGAAAAAGGTAATTTTTCGATTAGAATTGAAATTTTTCAAGGTAATCTGGAATACAATTGGAGTTCGAGGAGCTGTCTGAAGCCTAAAAGGAAGAGACGTGACTTCAAGTGCTTTCCCTAAATAGGTAAGCGTCATGATTGTCACTCGAAGGTCGAACTATAAAGTCCTTATAGGGGAAGGGGAAGTTTAAAGGTAAGTTGTAAAACGTTGCCTTACAGTGTATCCTCGACGAGGAGCTCTGGTGGGAGTGCGGCTCGCTCGACGGGTTCGAGCCACCCGCGCTTGCGTGGTGTTGCTTCCTGGTGCGCGCGTGCTCCGAGCTCTCCGGCGAGTCGAGCGATAGACTCTTCATCCTCAGGTTGAGCTTCTGCCTCCTGGGCGAGTGCGGCGCTGCCGGGGAACACAACACTCAAAGTTAGCGATCTGCGGCGAGCCGATGGGTGTGCGTCCGTGAGTGTATGGGTGTGTGTGCGAGAGCATGCAAGCGATCAGGTCGAATCAGTGCGGCGGGTGAACGGGAGATGAACGACAAAACTACGAAACGACAGGCGCAAGCGACACCAAACCTGCAGACTACATGTCATGTATGTTAGACGGCTGTATGGGGGTGGGGGGTGTAGTCGGGGTGGGGGGGGGGCAAGGGGGTGAATCGCCGGATTAGAGCAAGAAAAATCAATCACACGCCTTTAGTTCGTTATCCCAAAACGCAATCGACTTACTAACTCTTCGTTTCTTTTGTTTCGGAAATAAAACGTCTCTGTCGTAAAACAATTCGGTTTTTATTAAATTTTTTTTTGTTGTTGTCATTATCATCATAACGTATATCACAGTTGGCCGCAACCTCTATAGACCTTAACCGAGAAAAAACGACGAGGAGCGGCGAAGACGCTACAATGGCGTTCGGCTCGGATCAGGAAAGGGCCCTCGGGGACGGTCCACGCCGGACACCGTGACCGTCCCGAGAACCTAAAAACTGAGCGTATATGTATATATCTCTGGGGTGACGCGTCGCGTCACTGTCTCTTATTTCTGACAGTCTTTTTCATCACGGGGGGTTTCCCCTTGGAGGGCGTCGGAGAGGGGGACTTCGGCGGCGCGTGGACATTGTTGTTCTGCTGCTGCTGCTGCTGCTGTTGGTGGCCGATGCACAGTGGCTGGCCGAAGGGCCTCGTGCCGGACGCGTCCTGTGAGTTCCTTTCTGGAAACAAACCCAACGGGAGCCTTTTAGGGAGGTCGGGTGGGGGTGGGGGTGTTAAAAGCCACATGTGTTCCAAATACGATCAGAACGTCCGCAGAGAGCGAGTATGGGGGGGTGTGAGAGCGCGGGGAGTGGGGGTGGGTGCGGGTGGTTCCCATAGAAATGCAATAAACTCTAGAACGCCAATAGGTACTCCAAGATTCAGATAAAAGACTCCACATAGCAGCGAACAAACACCTACTACTTGTACATGCGCAGAATGTTTTTTTCTGGTCACATTGTTGCAAGTTTTCTTTCTTGTTTGCATTTGTCAAATGAAGTTCCGAATAGATCATATGCGGGAAGGGCAAGTGATTGGAGAAATTCCATTAAATTTGGCAACACCCCCTCAGAAGCGCATTAACAAAAATATCGGCGTGTTAGAAAGACAGAATCGGTTTTCAATGGCTGTTGATACCTTTGTGCTTTCATGTTTTTTAATTCGTTAAAAAATCGTTTGTGCTGTTTTCTGTGGTTCCTCTTTATTTTTATGAACATTATGAAATTTCCAACACTGTCTTTCATTGTGTAGTATTGTCAAGTTAGTTTTGAACCTGAAGTTATTTTTTACCTGCAATTTGATAAGAATTGGTATAGCCGTTTTGAAGAAAATTAAGAAAAACTTAAAATTCATAAGAGTAAAGAATTCTTCGCAGATCAGTCAGGATAACGATAACGGCAATTAAATAAACCATGCGTATGGCTGTCTTTTTGTAAAAATATAGAAAAAACTCCAGTAGTAACCCATTTAATGTGGAGTTTAAGTAAAACGCTACAATTGAATTGATTACATCTGAAACAGTAATGGTATTATTTTCTCCAGGCTCATTTCAAGAAGTTACAACTCTTGGATGACAGCTTTAGGTAGAGATCCCTTCAAAGAATAATTAAGTGACGAAAATGGTTACACTTATGTGCACTTCAGACTGGAAGATATATTTGTGGTTAACACTAAACTTAAATTGAAATCCGATGCTCTTCAGTCTGTGAATTTGAGAAAATTGTTCCAAAGGTTCAAAGTTTCGACTTGGTTTATTATATAGACGAATAATGGCTAAGTGGTTGCAGCGAGACACAGATGAACAGACATTTTTGATTTGAAAACAACTTTTGACGCTTAGAGCAGTAAATTCGAGAGTTGCGGGACAACATTCCTGTGACACGTCGTCCCCTCTGACTCTCTCACTTCAAAGCAAAGTGTTGCGTCATTTATAGCACACGTTACCGACAATTATAGGAATCTTCGTAACCCCACACCAACGATACTTAAAATTGCATTTATCACAACATCCACAGGGCATTTCCAATAATATTTCCAAAAAAAATCATAACATTACATTATTGCCATATCTTTCGAGTCTACGTAGCCCAGTCTGATGTTATCGTATCAATGGAGTTCGCCCATCGCAACAAACTAAATACATTTTCCTTCCTATGGCGGCGAAGAAGTACAAAAGTTGTTTTTTTAAGAGCTAGAACACTTTCTAGTCTGTATACTCATATATTTAGAGCGGAAACGGTACATGAAAAATTTTCCCTTTTTTACGAAAAGTCGAACTGTTCTGTGGGTTTCAGTTTTTATGAGCTCAACATTTCCATTTTCAAGAAGTCGGTTCAAGCAATTATTCATATCACCAAACTTCCTCATATCAGATTTACGAAAGAGAAGTCAAAAAACCTTACTGCTTCCCTGATGATACCGTGAAATATTCCGCTTAATACACTATTTACTGCCTAAATTCCGGACTAGACCAATTTGCCCTATGGGGCCCCAAATTGCTCAGAACTGATTGGTGTTCTAGAGTTTATTATAATTCTGTGGTGATTCCCCTCGGGGGCATCATGGCTAAGAGCTAATGTGCGCGGTACGCTAGGAATGAAACGTCCCACACGAGATTCGTTGGTTAATAGTGGAAACTGCTGCGACACAAAATTAATTATTAACACTTGAATTCACGCAGAGATGGGGTTTAGAATGGCGTGGTACTAAATGTTCGCCGAACCTCTCCAATGCCGCTTGTTTTGGCATTGACTTGACTATCTTAAAGACTGTTACCTTATATTATCAATCAGTTTTGGGTTTTTACAGTTTGTGTCAATGTTAACATTTACTAAGAGCGCTATGTCTATATGATTTTTTAAATTTTGTTGCTGTAAACTTAATAGGTTGTACATCAGACAGCAAGTTAATAAAGCCAAGTTTGAAACTAAAATATAGGTATTTTCCGTAACAATGGTATACAAAAGCCTGGAAAAATAAATGGTTATTAACCTAGGCGGTTTTATTGTTAGCTGCCAACGAAGCAATGGAACGATACCTGTCTATTCTCTTTGCTATATCTTTCATCTGCCACATGAATACCCGAAAACCAAATTTGTTTATTATTTGCATGGGTATATCTTAAATAATTACTAATGGACTCTCTCTAAATTTCTTAAATAACCCCGTTTTGCTGTTGGAATTTCACGAAAACTTCCATCTACAAAAATCTTGTTTAGACCAACAATTTTGTTACACGATTCCTGGATGAAATCATATCATTAATAATTTTTTGTGACTTAAGGTATATAATCCAATCTTGATAGAAATAATCTTTGCGGTATTCCTATTATTTTTCAGAATATTGATGCAAATAACCTATAACGTATTACAATGATGGGAGAGTGTTCTCGGGGAGCTGAGATGTATGATAGGAATGTTCTTGATATATCCCCAAATAAAACAACTAGTTGTTGCGATTTCTTTATGTCAATGCCGACGTTTCGTCCACGATTATGGATATATTCATGGCTCTACAAAGATATGGTAAGTACCTCTTATGTTACAGTTATGTTACAGTATTATTTTGGAATGCTGATGCAAAAGCCTACACGTTATTGCAGGAATATTCCTAAATCCTTTGTTTAATGGCTTTCTAATCCACTCTTGATGCAAATAATCTATACGGTATTACAATGATATTTTGGAAGTTTGATGCAAATAACCCATACGTTATTAAAATATCTCGAATTTAAAGGTTTTGTAATCCAATTTCAATGTAAATAATCTATACAGAATTACAATGATAACTCCAAGTAGTGTAATCGTTTCAAGCGATAAATGAATAAAAATGGTCGTTGTGGAGCCTTTTGACGTAGATGAGGATGTTTTTGATAATAATAGCGAGTTGAAAGCGATTGAGGAACAAATCTGGCAATTTTCTAATCCATACCGACTCTTGCAAACCCAGCCAATGATTTGTTAACATGTTATTACACACATTGTATATAGGCTTTTAATAAAATTATCGCATTAACGATGTACTGCTGAATTGCGAGTAATAATCTGAGAAAAAAAAAACATTCGTTACTTTTCAGGAAGAGCGTAGTTTTCCTTAAAGCGCATGCGCAGAAACACCAACGACCATCAATCCAGCATCGCAACAGATCCACGTCAGACGCTTCCCGTCCCACCAACGAATCCACCGCGACCCGTTTCATTCCGCGCGTAATGCGCGCGTGTGCGTGAGTCCGCGTGTATGTGTCTCGTGTGGCTGTGCGCATCTCTAACGTGCGTGCGTGCGGCTACAACGGCTGCGCACCGTTCTGCCTCGGCCTCGTCTCGCCTCAGAAGAAATCCGCCGAGGCGGAGTCCTCCATCGAGGACGCGGGGGACATCGAGAATATTTTCAGGCTCGTCTTGCGCCTGCGCGGCGCCGCCGCCTTCTTCGGGACGGGCGCCGCAGCCGCCGCCGTCGCCGTCATCCGGTCGACGGTCGACTGCATCTCTTGAAAAAGCCGCGGTCGGTATGAGAGAAAGAGAGCGAGAAGGGGTGGGGGTGGGGGCGATTCGGACCGGCGTAGGCGGCGCGGGATAACTTTCGCGCATGTGCGGTAGGCTACTGTCCGTTTCAGATAGGATTCGATGTCAAAGTTAACTCGATAATGTTTCGAGAAATATTGAGTGAGTGAGTGAGTGAGTGAGTGGGTTCATTAACCTTTCCTGCGTAACATATCCAAAAAACTATTCGATGCCTTTTTGGATTCTAGCATTACCTTGCTAAATACAGAAGTGTACCCGTTTTACATATATATCGTATTCTTTAACCAAAAAACAAATAATTGCTTAAAGCCAGGCAATATGGACATCGTAGGGATACCGTTAGTGACGTGTTATTCCACAAGTCAGTACACATCTAAAACCAGTTCTATTACTAACGTTCAAGCGTTTCTCAGCATTGCTATTTCAGTAAATCAAAATGGTAAACATTTAGATAATTAAAAATATATTTTGTGATAAGTTGTTTTATACATAATTCTCCAAATCATTAGTTTCGTTATCATTACCGCTAGGGCCTCTCCAATTGTTATTTTTCCTAGACTGATTCAGATATCCATGTGATAACTACATGCTCCCTACAATTTTGTCTAATGGGCGTACGTTAATGACAATGATTTTATTTAAAATTAATCCAGAGGCATATATAGAAATAATAGTTAAATTTTTGCCATGTTCCTCAGAAAAATTTACAAGGAAAACATTTTTCTCAAACAAGTATTTTTCCTTGGGTAATAAGATACACATTGCTTGCACTTAGAAATTGTTATTGTTCAGGTGTACTGACATTTGAGAAATAGTTTCCACTATTTGAAAAATAATTAATTTTAACTAGATAACTACCTACTGCAGAAATGTCGAGAAATGTATTTTATTATAAGTATTGGTTGCATTTGTTGGTAATTTTTGTAAGAATTCCTGTATGGGAGGAGGGAGATAAAAGCATATCGATGTTTCAAAAAGTGTGGGGCTTAACGAGTTAAAACTCGGCTACGAGTTTTATATTTGTCTCACTGCCCAACTCTGCGAGTCTCACACTGGAATCCAAGAATTCACTATTTTGGGTGGGAAAATGAGAGATTAATCACTTCCGGTTTTTTCAAAATCGGTCCAAATCGGATCTTTGAGTTTTCGCTAGCAAATAAAAGGGAACGAGTGCCTCATTTCAAAATTGGAAGAATTGCGTTTTTAAGCAATTTATTCAAATCATTAGATTTTTAAAAAGTTTTCTACTTTTGAAACATCTCGATATCTCAAACACCGTTGTGACAAGCAAGCTGAAACTTGACAAAATGTCTTGCGATCGTCATATTGACCTACGAGTTTCATACTCTTCAAAAATTTACTGTGTTGGGTCAGAAAAAGAGGAAAACCTCGCAAATTTTTTTTGGAAACGGTCCAAAATAGAATTTTTGAATTTAAATCAGGAAATAATGACGACTCCCACACAAAAGCAAAATCTCGATAGCTCAAAAAGTTCGTTAAACTCTTGCAACTTTTGGAAAAAAATAGTACTGACGTGCTGTAAACTATGAAAACGTACCAAATACAATAAAACTGCAGTTAAACGGCAGCGCTCGACTTTCTGATTTCCAACTACTTATACCGGCTTCACAGAATTGCCTTCTGGCTAGTGTTCAATGTTTTTTTTTAAGTGAAGCTTCTATCTCTGCGTGCGCAGATCGATTCATTTGAGTCATTCGAAGCCATATCGGACGTGCTCAAACGAGACGATTTTGTATGTAATCATCCGTAATGGAAAAGTCTACCGGACGTCAAACATGACACTTTTAAATTTCGGAAGGTAAAGTTCGGATTTGTATGTCGCTCACAGTTTGTACATACGGGACGGACAGTACCGTAGGATTCCTATCGGAACCTCTCGGTGCCTCCCCACTGCGCAGGCTTGAACAGTATTTCGGGCAGAATGTGACTTCGTCTTAGGTGGGCCAGGTGTTGCAAAACACAAATATCCATTCGAATTTGTCGTTTAAGGCAGCAGAATTCGCTACGAGTTGGCAGCGCCGACTGGTAGGTGTACAGATCATTCGAGTCGTAGAATGTCTCGCGAAGTAACCATGACGTTAAATGAACTGTACACTCACAGAGGTGTTGTTAGTGTGCGTGTGTTTCTGTGTGTGTGAAGCGCAAGCGCGAGCTTATGCGCGCGCATGCGCGCGCGGGATGTTCGTTAAGCATGCACCGCTCCCAATTCCGGTACGAGGCCCGCCCGAGGAACGCCCACGCACACCAAATCAACATCGAAGCTAAACACAGACAACATCCAGACGACTGTCAGGGTGGCGGGGGGCGCTCTCCCAGCTCCACAAATGACCGAGGTTCTTCTTATCGGACACTGACTTTGACGTTTTTCTAATTTTATTAGAAAGTACTTTGAATGACTAGTACGAAAATAACAATTATTGGTTTAGGAGATGATTCGTTTAAAGGTAAGGCCCATTGAAATCGTCACTTTACATAGGGGATTATGAATTGGAAATTTAAAATCTTACCAAAAAATCGTCACTATTCAATCGTAAGACATGGAAAACGACGGGAACTTCTCTTTTCGCATAGACTTTTTGTTTTAAATTTTTTCGTGAATAACCACTTTCCTCTATTTAAAACTCTTATTTAACAATCCTTTGTAAGAAATATTAATAGAACAACAATGACAACAGTTGGAAGAAGTGGAGAGCTGTGTCTGCTTAGGGCAAAAAATAACAACTAATAAAGATGATACGACTGATGGAATAATAAGAATATTATTCAGTTGGGCAGCCTTTAGATATACGTTATTGCAATGATATATATGAATCTTTTGATTAATGGCTTTTTAATAGTCTTGATGCACATAATCTATACGGTATTACAATGATATTTCGGAATCCTGATGCAAATAATCTATACGTTATTGCAATGATATTTCTGAAACCTTTGTTTAAAGGCTTTCTTATCCAATGTTGATGCAAATAATCTATACGGTATTACAATGATATTTGGGAAGTTTGAAGCGAATAACCTATACGTTATTGCGATGATATTTCTGATTCATTTGTTTAATGGCCTAATCCAATCTTGATGCAAATAATCTATAAGGTATTACATTAGTGTTTCGGAATCGTGATACAAATAATGTCGAATTGTTAGTGGACACACCAAAGTCATCGATAGTATCTACGCCTTAGCAACGATGCACGTACGTACTGCTTTGGAAACAGATCGATAGTATAAGTATAAAACGTGGAATAGGCCAGGGCAATACCATCTCGCCCAGACTACTTACATCCGCTCTCGAATGCGTTTTCCGAGAGAATAACTGGTTCTGGAAAGGGCTAAGTATAATCGGTGAATTCCTCCACCATTTTAGATACGCAAATGATATAATCCTTATAAATACCAATCTGCGTGAACTGCAGGAATGACCAATGCACTAACAAATATTAACATAAAACTACATGGACAACAATTGTAACAAGTGGACAGCTACGTCTACATAGGGTAAACAACAAAAACTAAGAATCTCATACAGCTGGGCAGTCTTCAGAAAACTCAGACACGTATTCATATCAAACTTACCCAACTACCTAAAACGAAAGCTTTATGACCAGTGCGACTCCCGGTCCTCACTTACAGAACTAACACGCGATGCTTAACAAAAAGACGCACAAAAATTAGCCAGAACTCGAAGAGCTCACGAACGAATCATAGTGGACATCAAACTCATGCACAAAATGAAGAACAGCTGGATAAGAGGAAAGACCAAACTTGCGGTTGTAACCGAAAGAGCGACTGAACTGAGTGTAAATAGGCTAGCCATATCGTAAGAAGAACAGTACTCTCTGCACAAATGACTGTTAGAATGGAGACCGAGAGAAAGTCGAAGAAGTATTGGCAGACCAAACACCAGATGGAGAGACGACATGAAAAGTCAATAGGGCTTCTCTGGACGAGAGATAATAGAACTATGTTTAAAATGTTCAAGTTGAACTATATATGTCGTTGGATTGTTGTCTGCAAATCTCGTAAAAATCGGGGTGATATGAAATTAAACATTACTTTTACGAAATTCCAAATTGCGGTAATGTCGGTCGTTGACACACAACCATCCTTACCTTTATTTTAGCTGTTAGAAGGATTCCAACATGGCGGAATTCGGAAAATGTATCTCGTTTAATTCGTTTCTCCGGTTAGTTCCTCACATTTATAGAGTGAAATTTGAACGTTAACGTATAACTGGATGATCAGAGTTTATTATTATCGTTAAAGTCATTGGAATAACTTATTGGAACTTTGAAAAATGAATGTCAAAATTGTCCAATCTTGTCATTATTTTTCATTTATCTTTTTGCAAAAACTACGGATTTCCTAAAGTTAAAATTACTTCTCCTAATACACTGATAGTCTCCTCTTTCACTAAACAACAACATTCATCAAAATTGGCTGTGTCCGATAAGACGAACCTTTACTCCCCAAAAGGGGGGGTCGGGGAGCGCCTCCCCTTTTGTTAATTTTCTATCGTTAACGGCAATCGTACTTTCCGGCAGCGAGATTGATCGGTGTCCCGGCGAGCCGTGCCTCGACCTCGATCCGAATCCGGTGATGCTCTTCATGCCGGCGAAGAGCCTCCTCCTCACCGTCGTCGTCTCGATACTGTTCGCCTGCAGCTCCTGCCTACATTCTACGGATCAAGAGAGCAAACAACGACAGATCAGTTCCTACCCTTTCGACACATCGTCCGCGCACGCGTCTTCCCTTTTCCAGACTGCGCAGACTGAGAGGGTAATAGAGTGGGGTTGGGGGTCGGGGGGCGGAGGTAGTGTGTGTGTACTCGTGTGGTGTCCCACTCGAAACTTGTGCGGCTTTGTGGGTCCTTGCGAGAACGGTGTGGGTATCGTGTGGATCGACAAGCATCAACCAATATAAGTCAAAAGAAGTGAACATTACAAAGTAGGCGAGCAGGACCACACTATGTTCGATCACCGGGACCGAAACGAATTTGAGGTTACTTTTCACGTAAAATCGTAAACTTAGTTGTATAACGATTTCGTGAAAAATCGTTCAATGACTTACTCGCTGTATCTCACATGTATTATTTGTTTTCACTACTTTTAATTCTCTTATTTTTCTTTTTTTAAATTTTTTCTCATCATTTTGAAATTTTCAGTTTCCCAGCCCTTGTGTTCTTTATAGACGTGTACTAAGTCAAACTGCCTATACGTGGACTCGGCCTTACTGCGGCATTCCTCAAAATTCAAAGTGGGAGAGGTCACGTGCTTGAGAGTTAGTCAGTACGCTGGACGGTAGCGCTCGGTAAAACCTAAGTTCAAATGACATAAGACAAGCTTGACCAAAGTACACAGATTTGCCTGCTGCGGTACACTCGTTTATCATTAGAAATTAGGACAGCTCATCTTTTGTGGTTAAGAGTGTTCATGTTCGGAGTGTTTATCTGTTTGAGAGTACTGTCGTGTCGCTGACGAACCGTGAATTTTTAAGTACCGTACTGTAGTTAAATTGTGATGTTTCCAAGCTCGGTATCGTGAACTTTGAAGGATTGTATTGTCGTATCGAAGCGGAGTTATGAACTCCTCCAGTGTACCGTATCGTGCTCAATAGACTACTGTAGTCCATTGAGTAATAATAATTGATTATTAATATGTTTAGTTTCTTCATCAAAAGGCACACATGAATGAAATTTCCAGTTGATCCTCCTCACGTCTTGTATTAAATTAAATCTCTTGTGTTTTATGCATCATAGCTAGCCGTTGCAGCAAGTAGTTGTGATATCTATTATAAGAGATAATTTAGTAAATGCAAAATCTCGATAAATATACGTTCCAAAGGCTATTTTATAACGAATTGGATTCTTTCGACAGCGGAGATATGTCCCGCATATTGCAGACTCGTAGCAATTACAATTAAACTACAACATTCCGATACGTCCAATGAGGTATGCTCTATCGAGTATTATATTAATATTTCAACTTAGCCTAGAGTCAAGGAAAACCTATTGTCCTAGACTATCCTCAATAGTCCAGTAAATGAAGACCGATAAACTGACATACCTGGGTTAAATTCTGCAAACGGATGAAACCGGTGGCAATTGTAGGTCTCAACTGGGTCTTTCGAAATACAGATAGTTGCCGGTTCTCCGGGTACCGCGACATGGTGGAAGATGGCCCTCAAATTACAAAAATCCGTTTTCCGCCAATATCTGCAATATTTAACCCAGGCTTTTTCCTTCATTTACTGGACTACAATGTTGTGGGATAATCAGTAATCACACAAGTAAGTGGAAGTCAAGTCATGAAGTATTCTGTATAACATACGTTTTGATTTACCGAAAATAAAGTAATTTAAGCATTCTCCGACGTCTACGTTTTACAATAATCGTCTCATTAGCAACCCCGGATCAGCTCATGTTTCAACTCAGCCTAGAATGTAGGAAAAAGGTAATGTTTGAGACTATCCTCAATGTTGTGGGATGATAACTATTTGAAGCTTAAAGGAGTAAACTATTTAAATCTGGTACCCGAGCGAGCGATTCCGTACACTGAGATATAACCCCGACAATCTTCAAATGTGAATTTTTTAAATTCGTGTGTCTTGTTGGGTAGGTTGATTTTTCCACACTTTCTTTCCATGTACTATCACCCTTACTTCCTGAGATACGAAGAATTGAAATTACAAAGTCGACCTAATTGCGATCAGGTATTAATTTCAAGGGTGAATATTGATAACTGCGACATATCGAGATGCAGCGAGTTTATCATCGAATAATTAATTGTTTTCAATTTTCGAAGGAACCACCATTTCTCTTTTTCGGTAGGAGTAACTAATTTTCCCGTGGGCGTCCCGCTCGCCTACAGCCCAAGTGGATCGCCTTCCGTGGAAGCTCTACCACTAAGCCGCCTCTGCTTCTCAACTAGTCAAAAAAAAACATGCTCGAGAACGCATCATGAGCGGAGTGCGCGTGCGCGCGCGCCTGCGCGCCTACGTTCGTTCCCGCCGCCGGACGAACCTGAGCTCGACGCCGAGGGCGCCGGGTTGATGACCGCGAGGAGCGTGTTCCCGGCCGTCGGAGGCGGCGTCGCCGTCTGGACTTGTCTCCGCCTCGTCGTCGCGGCGGCGGCGGCGGCGGCCTTCGCCTTGTCGTCGACGGGGACGGCGGCGGCGGGGGCGACGGCGCCCCCGCCGCCTCCCTTGCTGTTCGATATCTCCGTCGCCTGTTTCAGCACCTGGTAGATCTGGTCCACCGGCTCGGGACCGCCTTCTGGGGGTGGTGGGGGCGGGAGATTAAGTTCGACATGCGCATAGGCGTCACGAGGGTCGTAGTGGGAGGGGCGACGGCTGAGTGAGGGAGGGAAGTGAACAGTGGCGGCGTAACTTTTGCTTCCACTTTATAGCGGTCTTGGAAGATATAACGTAACATAGAAAAAAAAACTCTGAAATTGTTGCACGTCAATTTTGAACCACCCAAAATAACATTCGACGTTAACGACGCGTAAGGGAGTAAACCATAAAAATTTTGGCACATGTGCTACCAGTGTTTCCAATCAAAAAATCATACTTCGAGCACCAAATTCTATAACGAACTAACGTTCATGTCGTCGCTGACGGCGACAAATGGGCGCTACATTACTTCTAATTCTCTTGTAATTTTTGACGTGATAACGACTTATAAATCGATGAGCGGGCTACATCAGACAATATGTAACGTTCCGCCTGACCCATGCGTGGAAGCGAGAGTGAGAACAAGCGATCTAGAGGTACGTTAGCGTTTCGCTTCTGACGCATCTATCTCCCTTCCATTCCATCGGCCGATGCGTCCGAGTGAAAGAGAGACAGCGGCAGCACACAGCTTGACGTTAAAGTATTGCCGACTATTTATAAAGTGAACTGAATTTTTCCTGTTAATACCATTGCTTATTAAAATAACAATTGCGGCAATCAGGTAATTAATTCTTGTATTCTAACAATTTGATTAGCTATATAATCTCATATATTTGATCTTTGATTATTACAAAACAGTAGCATCGGTCAGCGAGCGCAGTAATTGACGGATATTGATGCCGATGTACCGATTCTTTTTTGCGGTCACTTCAACACAAACGTGAAAAATGATGACACATTCCTCAAATACATGAAAAATACGTACAATCTCGAATGCGTATCAGTTGTTAATCAGTAAACAACGCTGAGAGGAATAACCATCGATTTGACTTCCTCAAGGCACATTACACTTGAAACACTCCCCTTGATTTCCTACTATCCCTATCGTCGTCCTGTCCTTTACAAAATAACGCAGATTGGAAGTTCTTAAATATCACACATGTATACAAAATGTTATTAATTTGTTAATAGCACATTGTTATTTGTAATCCATCTGTATAATTCAAGTACAAAAATATTTTGAATTAACGAGTGCAAACAAATGTTAATTTATCGAAAAAATTGTAATTTTCAATTAGCTCCTTCTTTGTATTATTCAAAATAATGATAATATAGTGATAATAATTCAATGCAATTAATAAAGTTATGCAATGTTTCATCAATGTTTTCCTATGACGTTATCACGTAAAATTATCTTCCGTAAACCAACTTTACAGAAAATCAAATTTCTTAAGTACTCTGTTCCTAAACTTGTTACCTTATTCCCTATAAATTTCCCCTTTTCCATTTTTCTGTAACAGCATTTACCTTGAAAATATAGATAAGTGTTGATAATTGTTGTTTAGTATAAACTACCTGATGCATTAGGGAGTAAACCCTAAAAAATTTGACGTGCTAGGTAACGGCATTTCGAACCCGTAAACCGTATTTTGACTTTGAAATCGCGAAATGCGAACCATACGACAAATTCCACAAGTGACTAATCTTCATTGTCTTCGTCTTGCAGTCGATGACTATAAAAGGGGCGTTATATAACGCACGTTTTCGTACTTTTTTAGTTTTTTTGTGTTTTGTGCCAATAGTAATGCCTTAATTTCCCATGCATCAGAGACCTTTTTTGTAGCGCAAAGGATTCTCTACAAATTTTATTTTCTCCATTTTCCTCTAACACCATCTAACCCGAAGATATGGGTAAACGTTTAAAAACGAATTTCTAATAATTATTTCTTAGTGTATACTACTTGAGGCTTAAGCGAGTATATCTTAAAAACATCTGGTGCCGGAGATACCCTTATTTCGAATCCGAAAATCGTACTTTAACTCTAAAACCCTCAAAACCAAGCCCTAAATTCTACAAGTAAATAACGCTTATTTTTTTCGTCTCGTTGCTGATAACAATTGTTATTTGGTTTTTGGTATTTTGTGCCTAAAATTGCCTTATCTCGATCGCACCAGAGACCTCTTTGATAGCCTAATGAATTTTTCATGTTTCTCTAAAGCCATTTTCTTCGATGGTGTGCGTAAATGTTTTAAAATACCAATTGTTAAGACTTTTTGTTTAATATGAAGTATCTGAGGGTTAAGTGAGTAAACCTTAAGAAATCTGGCGCCCGGGCTACCCGCAGTTCGAAGTTAAAAGCTGTATTGCATCTCGGAAATGTTTAGATGCGAACCAAGTGTCATATTCTACAAGTAACTAACTCACATATTCCTCTCTTGCTGCTGACGAAGACAAGAAGGGCGTCGAGTACTTTCGTAATAGTTGTATCTTTTGTTGTATGTTGTACATAAACTACTGATTTCATCTAGATCGAAGGCCCAAGGGATTCACTAAAAGTTTTCGTTTTTCCATTTTTTTTTTTAAATAGTCCTTAAAGATACGAGCAAATGTTTAAAAACGAGTTATTAGCACCTATTGCTTAGTGTGAACTATCTGGGGTTTAAGGTAGTAATCCCTAAAAAAAACTAGCGCCCGAGGTACCTTTAATACAGTAATTTCATGTTACCATTTTCGTATTCTATTTTTCAAGGTTTTTTATATTTTGTGTCAAAACAACTGGTTCTCAATCGCACAGTAGACCTTTTTATACCCCCTGGTACTCCATTTTTCTAAAACCATTATGTTCGATGGTACGAGTTCAGTTTTAATGAACAGAAGATAAATAATTATAGTTAATTTAAACCATGTGAAGCTTAAAGCAGTAAGTCCTAAGACAATCTGGCGCCCGAGGTACACCCACTTCGAATTCGAAAACAGTATTTTAAATTTGAAATCTTGATATGCGAAATTTATATTCGAATTGTATACGTGACCATTGAAAAATTAGAGATGTAACAAGAAGAGTTTTGAAACAATAAATATTTGAAAGTCGACTTAATATTTTAATAGAAAATCAAAATGACCACGTGACACGTAATGGGGCTGCTAAATTTGTCAATATGTTTCCGTCAACACTATTTTCCTAAAGGCTTTAAAACCAAATTCAAAAGTTACACCGCCATTTTTCACTTCGATCGCAACAGGACACAGGGAACAGGAACAAATTGTTGTGGTGGGAGGAGCCACGATTATAGTGGCTTAAAACTTTCGATGAGGGCGGAGACACAGCCGGATAGGGTGAAAATCCGCCGCGAGGCGAATCAGAAGCGTCCGTGGGGGAGGGGCCACGATTAAAGTGGGCGTGACTAATAGCGGAAGTGGGAGTCATGCCGATCGCAATTGGCGGGACGGAGGAGGAGGGGGGGAAGTATAGGAGGGACTTGACGTGATCTCCAAAAGAAAAGTAATGGTATTTTCGCAAACACCATTAAAAGCACACCTAACTTGTTACTGGACGAATAATTGAACAAACTTCAACAAACACCCTTAATGAAATATCTATCTAACATCAACAGCCAGTGTGACCCGAAAGAAGAATTAATTTCTAGAATTGAACATATTCAAGCATATGAAAACACTCTTTAGAGAGGGTCAGGTCTCACTCTAGAGCTTAGAATCAGAATGATTAAATGTAATATTTTCTCTGTCTTGCTTTACGGACGTGAAAGCTGGACCCTTGATCAGCAGACAGAAAAAAAGAATAGAGGCTTTCGAAATGTACCTATATAGGCGAATGTTGAGAATTTCGTGGGTACAACGCATCACTAATAATGAAGTATTCAAATGCATGAAAAAAGAAAAAGAATTATTTAACACCATTAACACGTTCAGTGCTATGTAATATTTACAAACATTACATTTGGCCGAGTAACTTTTTTTTTATAATCAGACTTTAAAACGCGTCTAGTAAGTGGTAATTAAAAAAAAAACAAAAAAAAACACTGATTTGCTTTTTTTCTTCCGTGACGCACTGGTGCGTCTTGCGCACAGCACACCTAATTCAGGTTCAGTATGCTCATGACGCACCAGTGCGTCATAGATTATTTAGTTTATTATCGCAACTGCAAAGAAACAAATATTCAAAAAAACTAAACAATAGGAAAACAAATACCAAAAAAACGAAAAAAAAAAATTATGTTACAATAAACACCAAAACAGACATAAAAAATAAAAAATATCAAGGAACATAGAAACACAAATGTATTTTCAATAAAACCAATTTGGTTTTTGCCTAGCTCAAAACAAAACTAAAAATTTTTTTGTTGGGGTAAAAACGTATACATTATTCTTTATGATATTCTTCAAAACATCTACCAACGCATAAACCTGGCTTATGGGAACATTGAGTGCAGTGATACGAAGAATCTTTTCTTAGTTTATTTTGCCAACACACTTGGCACCTTTTTCGTAAAACTCTTCCTTGATTATTTCTTGTTTCAATTTTTTCAGGAAAGTGTTTATTAGCAGGCATTGCGTTTTTCGGGTTTGGAATAACCGTTTGTTCTTCAGGAAGAATTTCTTCCAGAACCGCCAAACGGAAGTCATAATACGATAGTCGTCTTTTAGAATGCTTATTATACAATATAAAAGAATTATAAAGTAACAACTGGAATATATGTATCCCTAGTTTTTTATACCAACGTAGGGTTTTGCGAACGCTTGGATAATATGCCATCATTTGATCCATACGATCGATGCCGCTCATATATTTATTATATTCTGCTATAGGTAATGGTTTTTCTTTCCCTGTACCCTTTCTATTCGGCGCTTCGACTATTTCGTTTTTAAATTCTGTGGATATGTATAGGACTTCCCTTTTGTCTCTCCATTTTCCAATCATAACACCATCTTTATAAGCTGCTTTTGTTTCCCCTTTCTTGAGTTTTACTGTAGATATTTTCTTTGGATTTTCTTTTCTTCCAGCTCTTAGGGTCCCAGTGCAGTAAGTATTTTCTTCAAGCAGTTTTCTAGCTAAACTGAAACTATTGTAAAAATTGTCCATGAAGAGTGAGTGGCCTGCCTTAAAATAATTTTTCATTAAGTTTAAAACCACTTTTTCAGTATGTCCTACGCCGCCATACTCATCTGCTTGTCCCGTGTATACCATCAAATTTAAAACAAGACCATCTGACTCAGTAAGCATATAGAGTTTGATGCCATACTTGTGCCTTTTATTTTTCAAATACTGTCTAAAGACAAGTCTTCCCCTCCAAAGCAACATGGATTCATCCAACGACAAGTTTTTGTTGGGATAATAAATATTCTCCATTTTCTTCTGAAAGTAATTCAACAACGGACGAATTTTATGTAAGCGATCTTCTGGCGTTTTTTCGTTTCTACTTGGATTTTCCGCAAAGTGCAAACATCTTAAAATTAAGAAAAAGCGATCGCGCCTCATATATTTGGCAAAACATTGTATCCCAAAAAGCCAGTGGGTTTTCCAATAATCTTTAAGGACGTTGCACTTGATTGTCCCTGTATGAATGGTAAGTCCTATAAATTGTAGTAATTCATTCTTAGTAAGATTTTTCCAACGAGTTATTCTTGAATGTAATGAGGTATTATCAGAAAGAAAAATATTTTCAGCATATTTGTTTGTTTCATCGACAATATGCTGCAACAAATTGTCGTCTAATAATAAACGAAAGTAGTCATAGGGACTGGCATTCTCACCAATGTCAACCAATAAGCCAGGTGATTTTTGAAAAGATATGTTTTTCATTCCAGAACAATCGTCACTCCATACGTCGACCACATTATCCACGACAGTAATATTTTCTGGCGTCTCAGTATCATCACAAACAGATAAAATAGTTTCATCTGCATTATCTGCAACTGCAACCAAAACATGTAAACAATTATTATTACCTAACCTAAAAGTAGCATACCTTCATTTTCATCAGAAGATAAATCATCCTCACTCGGTACGTAGGAATCATCACTACCAAATTCGCAATCTTCACTATCTGACTCGTTCAATATATGAAAAAGTTCCTCTTCTGTTAGTTTTTTAGGGTTTTTCACTTCTATTTTACGTCTTTTTCCTCCAGATGTACTTGCTTCGCACATCTCTGAATCAGCCATTTTGAATTTCGAAAGAAATCCTTAATTATTAGTGAAATCCCAGCCGACGCCGGCTTTATCGAGAAACAACCTTTCCGAAAGTGCTAACACCGTCTCGTCACCGTTAACGCAAATGCTAAGCGAGATATTACGGGTACAATTTTATAATGTATGCGACGCACCAGTGCGTCGTGCGCCCGGCTAAATGATCAAGGTTGACGCACGGGTGCGTCATTCGCACTGAACGTGTTAAAGAAAGAAAACTGCAACATATACCTAGTTCATCTTGTAGTAGTCGAAAGATACAAATTACTGAGACTCACAATAGAGGGACAAATAGAGGGTAAACGATCACTAGGAAGACTACAGAACTCATGGCTGAAAGACTTGAGGAGATGGTTTGATACAAATCTTTCGTGCTGCAGTTTACACAATTGTCATTTGGATCGCCAAAAGTAGAATAGTAGAAGAAGAAAGATCCTAATAGGAGGAAAGATGTTACATTTGGTAATTGGACTTTTCTGGAGAGCAGCTCAATTAGGAGATGCAAAGGTTGTTGGTGGGAGGGGCCGTGGCGAATGTGGGCGTGACTAATGATAAAAGTAGGAGGAAGTTGACAGTTGGAGGTGAAAAGGGAGGGATCGAAAGTTCGTGGGGGAGAGGCCACGGCTAAAAAGGGCGTGACCAATGGAACGGTAGGGGATAGCAGTGATATTCGTAGGGGGATTTAGGACGAGGGTAACTTTGGCGGAGGACAGCCGAATTAGGAGATGAAGAGGTTGTTGGCGGGTGGGGCTATCCCACGATAGGAGTGGGGGTAACGCCGCTCCCACTAGAAGCGATCGAGTGGTGGTGTAAGCGTAGAAAGTCGGCCCTCGCGCTGAAGCGACGACCGCCCCGATAGAAGCACAGAGAAGAAACGGATCACGAGTTATCACCTCAGAACCACCCTCTGATCGAGCCCCGATCATACACACACCTCAGTCCGAACAGAGAGATAGAGAGAGAGATAGAGAGAGAGAGAGACAGATAGAGAGAGAGAAGAGATTAAGAAAAAGCGCTTACTTTCGTCATCGATTGTCATCTCGGACGTCCTCGTCTCGATGTCCGAGCTCGACTTCTGCCTCCTCAGCAGCCTCGCCTTCGTCTGGCACCTCGTCGCCTTGTCCTGGCAGTCGACGTGGACGTTCGTCTTGCAGATCCTGCACTTGAGGCCCTGCCTCGTGTGACCTGCGGGCGGTAGATAACTGTTAACTATCTGGACAGGCCGTACCGGTCCCTCTCACCTCTGAGCACCTGGGAGCAGACGTCGCACGGCGTGATCTTCTTGTAGGTGTACTCCTGGAAGCTGTGGGCGTTCGGGTCGCCTTTGAGCAGCTCCTTGGCGATCGCGCCGCCGTTCTTCCTACGCGCGAAGGGCGGACGGTGAGCGACTGGGCAGGTACCGTAAACCTGGGCGACTCGGTCACTACTTTACTGGATTCGTAAGTCCTTTTCGTGCCCCAGGATCGAGAAACCACACACCGTCGATTGATCGATTGGGACAGAATTCAAGAAGTGTCTTAGTTGAGAAATTCATAACTTTCATATTCCAATTTAGATTTTGCTTAAACTCTCTGAAATTGTTCACTGACGTGATTTTGGGGGGATAAGCATGTTTCAACTCTTTTAGTAAAGGAGTTTTGAAGTTATGGCGATTTATGTAAAAATAGTACCAATTCAGTTCATACTTAGATTTTATTAAGACTTGTTTACTGAAATGTCTTTGGGGAGTTTAGAGTGTTTCAACTCTTTTAGCGAAGGAGTTTTAAAGTTGTGATGATTTATGTAAAAATTGTGCAGAATTCAGTGCCTGTCTAGATTAAAAAATTCATAACTTTCACATTCAACCTTAGATTCCACCAAAAAGTCACAAGAATTCTTTACTGAAGTGAATTCGTTGTGATTAGTAGTAGTTCTGAACGAACTTGTTACGATTTATGTATAAATTTTACAGAATTTAATTAGTGAGTAGATAAAAAATTTGTAATATTTATATTTAAACTTATATTTTGTTATAAGTCACTAAAATTGTTTACTGAAGTATTTTTGAACAGGATACCAAGAGTGTCAACTCATTCAGTTAAGGAGTTATGAAGTTGGGACGATTTTAGTAAAAATTGTGATGAATTCAAGGAGTGCCTGGATATAAAAATTCATAACTTTCATATTCAAACTTATATTTTGTTGAAACTCACTAAAATTATTTACTGAAGTGATTTTGGGGAGATCAGCATGTTTCAACTCCTTTAGCAAAGGAGTTTTGAAATTGTACAGAATTCAAGGAATGTCTATATTAAAAATTTCATAATTTTCAAACTTAGACTTAAATTTTACTAAAACTCACCAAAAATTGTTTACTGAAGTAACTTTGGGGAGGTCAACGTGCTTCAATTCCCTTAGCTAATTAGTTTTGAAGTTGTGAAGATATATGTACGTATTGTGTATTGTGTAATTCAATAAGTGTGAGAATAAAAATTTGGTACTATTCATATTTAAACTTAGATTTTGCAATAAGTCGCTACAATTGTTGTTAAGTACACTTAGTATCAACCCTTTTAGTTGAGGAGTTTCGAAGCTATAACAATTTATGTAATAATTGTACACAATTCAACGACTGTCTAGATCTAGATCAAACAATTCATAACTTTCATATTCAGATATAGATTTGGTAAAACTAACTAAAATCGTCTATCAAAATGACTTTGGAAATTAATGTGTTTTAACTCCATTAGTAAAGAAGTTTGGAAGTTATATCGATTTATGTAAAATTGTACAGAAATCAAGGAATGACTAGATTACAAACTTCATAATTTTCGTATTTACTTTTGGATTTTGCCACTACTCACTAGAGTTGTTTAATGAAGTGTCTTTGGGGAGTTCAGTGGTTGCAACTCTTTTAGTGAAAGAGCTTTAAAGTTTTGGCGATTTATGTAAAGATTGTACTAAATACAAATAGTGTGTAGTTAAAAAAGTCATAATATTCATATTTAAACTTAAATTTTGCTAAAACTCACTAGAATTATTTGCTAAAGTGATTCTGGGAGATCAGAGCGTTTCAACTCTTTTGGTAAAGAAGTTTTGAAGTTGTAACGATTTATATAAGAATTGTACAAAATTCAAGGAATGTTTACATTAAAAAATTCAAATTTTCGCATTCAATTTTGGATATTGCCACTACTCACTAGAGTTGTTTACTGAAGTGTCTTTGGGGATTCAGTAGTTTCAACTCTTTTAGTGAAAAAGCTTTAAAGTTGTGGTGATTCATGTAAAAATTGTACCGAATTTAAGTAGTAGCTAGATTATAAAATTCATAATTTTCATATTCAAACTTAGATTTTGCTAAAACTCACTAGACTTGTGTACTGATGTGACTTTGGGGAGATGAGAGTGTTTGAACTCTTTTAGCAAAGGGTTTTTGAAGTTGTGACCATTTATGTAAAACTCGTGCGGAATTCAAGATGTGTCTAGATTAAAAAAATCATAACTCTCATATTCAAACTTAGATTTTGCTAAACTCACTAAAATTGTTTACTGAAGTGACTCAACTCGATTACTAAAGAAGTTGCCGTTGTCCATTTTACATCTTCATAGCGACAGCTTGCAATATTTCGAAATTCACGAAAAAAATTATTCAAACTTAGATTATGGTAAAGCTTTCTAAAGTTGTTGATTTCAATGTTTTATTATTGTTTATATAAATTTACTCAATCGAACGTGTGTAATTTCAAAAATCCATAATTTTTATATCGAAGATTATTACAAAGATTCTGGTGATTTCCGATTCGCCTCGTATATATTTCGAGTAGAAGGGGGTCAACTGACCGTGAGAAAATTGTTATTATCGTGAGAATTTTATTCCTTTGACATCTGCCGACATCTGGAGTAGATCTGTACAAACCTGTTGAACCTGTTCAAAAGCAGTTCACAAACCTGTTGAACCTGTTCAACTACCAGTTCAAAGTGGTTTAAAAAAAACTGTTGAACCTAGTTAAATACCAGTTCAAAGTGGTTCAACAGGTTTGATGACGCTAACGTCAATATTATTTAAGGAAATCTTTAGGTTAGGAATTGTGAATTATTGCAAACTAACTTAGGGAACATTTTTACCTAAATCAAACATTTTACTAAAAAGGTTCTGTTTAACGAATTCATAACAGCATTGAACGAACGTGAAACGGTTAACGTAATTGGACGAATCGTTGACATAAACACAATAACATATTATTGTAACATGATCATGAACTCGCATCGGGAATGTCAGTTATATTATTAGGGGACGTTGTAACATAACATGAAATACAAGAGTAATGTATCTTTAATGTCACCTAGACAATCGAATTTGTATAAAAAGATACCACATTATTACAATGAACCAGTAAACCTAGTGTGTTCACTAAACGAAGGTTGGTCAACAGGTTTGTGAACCGATTTGAACTAGTAGTTGAACAGGTTCGAACAAGTCTGTGAACCACTTTGAATAGATCTACTGTCACGCCTAAGGGCCTAAGGCCGAGAGGAGTGATCTGGTTGTGGGTGGTAGCTCGGTAGAGACGATAAAGACGTGGGCAAAATAAGTAAGGTTTATTTCATACAAAAAATACAGTGGGAGAGAGAGAGAGAGAGAGAGAGAGAGAGAGAGAGAGAGAGAAAGAAAGAGAGAGAGAGAGAGTATAGCCGTGTTAGGGGCCGCAAGGCGAAATGAAACATGAGAGAGTCGAAAACTAGATAAAAGGGGCAAAAATAAATTTGTGTTAAGTAGGTGGTTGATTAGAGTAGTCCCCAGGGGGTTTGGAAGGGTAGCGGGTGCGAGGCTCTCCTTATGGCGAACATTTCTCCTCACGAAAGGTAGGCGGGCTAGTACGCAGGTCAAACGGGCGGCGACACAGGATGCTGGTGCTTGACTGATCCTTCGGATTCGGATTAATTCTTATTAAATTCGGTCAAGCAGTGTTGATTTGGGTCAACGCTGATGCAGCTTGACCTGGTTTTTGTTATTTGGGGTCGCCTCGCGACACTACTGAAGATGTCGGCAAACGTCAAGGGAATGGACCCCCAGTTTATTATTTCGTTTCAGAGAACTTCAGTTTTCAATTCTCTGGAAATATTTCAACCCGAAGCGAAGAGTCGATCGAGTCGCCCAGGGTAGCGGCCACCGTCGCGACGCTCCCCCTCGACGCGTCGCGACGACGGGGAGCGGCGCGCGCGTCCATGCAGAAAGTTAATCCGACATCGGATTAACTCGTAATCGATTAGCGTAATTAATTATCCTAATTACTACGTTTATATAAAAGTATATATACAAAGAAACATATAAAGACCATACGTACTGTTTATAGTGTTGGTAAACAGAGTAGGTATTCAGCTATTCGTATTGTGCAATGGAGGACGAGGGATAAATGTGCATGAAAATAATAAAACGAATAAAATAAATGGTTTAGCGTAATATTTACAGCTAAAAGTGGGGGGCGGGGGGGCTTTAACGCTTCGATTTAATCTTTTAAACTCTCGTCTTATTTAGTGCGGATGCGACACCAAAGCCAAAAGAGAGATAGAGGGGGAGGGGCGGTGAAGAGAATATATTCATCGAGTGTAAAGTGGGGGGTGGGTGGCGGGGGGCAGGGGGTGGTCGTAGGGGTCGGTGACGGACAAACATGGAAGTGAACTAAGGAACGGTAAATAAACGTAAAAGACAAAAACGGTTATCATTTTACCTCATGGACATTATTGTCGCTACTGCGTGGTACATTTGGTTTTTTCTGGTAAATTTGAAAAAGAAAAACACAACAAACATCAATCAGGCTGGACGTATCAAAATATCAAAGTCGAAGCTGAGAGAAATCGTAAGAGGGAGGGGAGAGACCGATGCGGCACGATGCCTGCGAGCGCCGCTGTAGAGCCCTTTGGCATACAGGGTGACAACGAAATAAGGCGAAATTAAAATTAAATCGTCTTAATTAACATCTTCAATTTTGCATATTTTGAATTCATGTAATACTAATTATGTGGTGGGTATGTCTCTAAATATCCTACACTTTGTTTTGTTTTAATACGACAACTACTAATTTATATGTGTAAAAAATTGGAATTTCAAAATACAATAGTATTTCTTCTTTATTTATTTTTTTTCAAATGTGGAATTTTCAATTTAAGTTCCTAAATCGTAAGTGGACATAACGTTGATTATTCCACGCTTAGGTTCGTGGTAATGGTACTGTGCATTTTTGTAATCTTAAAAAACAAACAGTTTCAAAATCGAAAATTTTTAACTTTGGAAAATACATATTGATGTAGTGAGTATGTCGTTGATTGATTATTCCACACTTTGTTTCATGTTCTTACTACAGTTACTAATTTCAATTTGTGAAAATTGAAATTTCAAATGAAATAACTGTGTACCCTATTTCAAATAATATTCCAATTCGTAATTCTGAATTAAAGTTCTTAAATCAAAAGTGCGCATGACGTTGGGTATTTCACTCAACGTGTCGTTGTAATGGTACTGAGCCATTTTGGAATATTAGAAAGTGAAATATCAAAATCGAATATTCTACTTTTCCTATTTCAGATAAACATTAAATTAGAGTTTAGAATTTATGTACCTAATTACGTAGTAATTAAGTCCTTGATTATTCCACGCTTTATTTTGTTTAATACGACAAATACTTATTTAAATTTGTAAAAATTGAAATTTCACAATTCAGTAGGTGAATATTCATTATTTCAAAGAGCTCTAATTTTGATTTTTAATATAAGTACCTAAATCGAAAGTGGGCATGTCGTTGATTATTCTAAGCTTCGTTGTAATGATCCAGTGCCATTAAGGAATAATAAAGATGAAATTTCCAAATAGAAAATTGAAATACATCATTACAGAGAATCTTCAAATCTGAACTATCTAAATTTATGTAATTCACAGTTATTAAATCATAAGTTGGCATATCGGTGATTATTCCACTTGACCTGTCGTTGTCATAGTACTGTGCATTTTTATAATACTAAAAAAATATATTACGAAATTGATTATCGGAAACTTTCCCTTACTTTAGAAAAATATACAAATTTGAGACTGTTCCATTAGTGCGCGTAATTACGTCGTCGGTATGATTGCTACACATGAAATCTCAAAATCTAAAATGACCTTTTCGAGTGTACAAAAGGTTCCAAGATTCTTTACAGAGCACGTGGAGCTTTTGGAAACTTTCTGGATAACTCTAGGTTATACCTGGAATATCCACTAAAAATTCAAGCTCGTTAAATTTTTTTGGGAATATTCTCGACCATCCCAGAATAATCTTAGAATATGTGGGAAATTCCTGAAATTTAAAAAATAACCCTTGAGCTTCTGGAGACATTTTGCATCTTCTTAGAATATTTAGTTGGAATATTACTAACTTTCCAGAACTTTTTAAAATTGCACCGAATCTTCAAGAATGAGTCTAGGTTGTTCCAGATACATACTAGAATGTACTGAAGATTCAAGGATATTTTACAAAAATAGAGCAATCATTCTGCACTGAATTCCAGGAATATGCTCAAGATATCTTGATTATTTAAACATTTTTTGGATTTTATTTAAATGTTCCGGATAATGCTAGGAAACTGTTACCATAGCTGTATAAAGGATTCCTGGACCTCCAAGAAACATTTGAACGAATGAGTCTTCTAGAAACATAATGAACTTTTCAGAACAATTGCAAAATATAATTCAGGTACCACGTAAAATTGTACTGCGCACGTTTTCTTTAACTTTGACGAGTGAAAAGTAAGTTTGAGAATGAACTTGCGCATGAGTACGATACCAAATTTGACTGTGATAAGTTAAAGATTGCAAAGGTTATATTTTTCCTAAATTTGGGATTTCGTATTTACAAGGCTGGACTATGGTTAGGTCTTTTTGGGTACCACTGCATGCCATTGAGCTGTATGGGTTATTATGCGGGCCATATGGTGCAACTGAGAGTACTCGCCGGCCCATCGTCTTTCCCCTTATAAAGAGATATAGGAAGACAATACGAAAACTTAGTCTTGCTTCATTCAGAACGACCGTTTAGGAAGATGAACGGTTCAATGGTTAATATTGTTAAACAGCGCGACAAGCCACAAATGTACTCACTTTTCCGTCTCGGGCGGTGGCGTTTTGAGGCTCTTGAACGCCTTCATCCACTTGTTCTTCATGCTGGCGGTCGACGCCGAGGAGGTGCGCCTCTCGGCGCCGCCGCCTCCTCCGCCGCCGCCGCGACCGTTCGCCTCCCCTTCTAACTTACTCAGGAACAGCTCCTTCTGGAAAAACGAAAAAAACCGAAACGTCAGGACGCTCCGATGCCTCGTCCGCCCGCTTACCAGCTGGACGCCGAGCGATATCCAACCCATCTTCGCGACGTCTCGGTGGTTTTGACGTCGCGACGCCCGTCCGCGGAATGTGGTGGCGCGCAGGCGCGCCACCCCCGCCTTTATCGAGCCGCGGAAGGTTTCGTACGTCAGCGTCGGACGCGGGGTTACTACGTCTAGGAATTTATCCCGAGGTTTAGGGATTTTAGGAACGGAAAAATGTGAAGGGGTTTTCTGTTCTATTCTCCTGATTCAAGGGATATTCACCTGCACTTCACCAAAGTGATTCTATACCTAATACTAGCCTTAAATCTCAAACCTAAAAACCTATAAGTAATTGCATTTTCCCGAGTTTTCTATACGTTTCCCTTGGAGTTGTGTTCCCCTTGTCCCTAAGTAAGATTTAACAGTAATTACGCCAACAATTCACAAAGCGAGTGGTGACACCTCGTGCGCCCGAACCTGAACCTGGACGTCTTCTCCGAGAATTTTCCTAACAAGATCGCCAAAAGCAACTCAAAAATCATCGTAGGGGCGTTTTTTGGGGCGTCTGATCCGAATTCCGCGTCGACAACGACCTCTCGAACACCTGGTGCACCTTAATCTGGGCCTGAACGTCGTCTCCGGGGATTCAGCGCCCCAAAAAACCCACCATAACCATTTTGGGTTCGTCTTCTTCGATTGTGTGAGGAAACGCCTCGGACACGACGTTCAGGCCCAGGTTGCGGTGCACTAGGTGTTCAGGGGATCGTTTTCGCCGTGAAATTCGGATTAAGCGCCCCAAAAAACGCCCCTAAGGTGATTTTTGAGTTGTTTTTGGCGATATTGTAGGAAAATTTTTGGGGATATCGTCCAGGTCATGGTTCGGGCGCACCAGGTGTCCGGAGGGTGTTCGACGATGGCATATTTCAATACAGCGACCCAAAAAACCCCCGGGCGCCGAGTTTTTCTCCTTCCCAGCTTGAATTTTGGGAAAGTCCCAGGGAGAAGGCGTTCGGGGCAAGGGTCCGGTGCACCAGGTGTTTGGGGGATCGTTGTTGACGTGGAACTCGGATTCAGCGCCCCAAAAAGCACCCATTTTGATTTTCGGCTATTTTTTATTCGATTGTGCGAGGAGAACCCACGGAGACGAGGTCCGCGTCCAAGTTCCCGTGCACCAGGTGTATAGAGGGTCGTTTTCGACGTGAAATTTGGATTAGGCGCCAGAAAAAACGCCCACACAATGATTTTCAGATTGTTTTTGTCAATCTTGTCAGGAAAATTCTCGGAGATGACGTCCACGTCCAGGTTCGGGCTTACCAGGTGTCCGGAGGGGTGTTCGACGATGGCATATTTGAATTTAGCGACCCAAAAAACCCCCGGGCGCCGAGTTTCTCTCCTTCTCCGCGTGATTTTTGGGAGAGTCCCACGGAGATAACGATCATCGGCGTTCCTGAGCTCCAGGTTTTCGGGGGGTCAATTTGAACATCATAATCGTGATCAGCGACCTCGAAAACCCCCGAGTACCCGATTTTGGTCAGTTCTGAGTCTTATTACAAAGTTCTGAAATCTTCCAAAAAGGCGTCTCAAAAAATGCATTTTTTGAATGCATTTTTGGCTGCAGCAATGCAATCTCCAGTTTGTCAGAAACACAAAGTAGCCACATTTTTTACAAAAAATTTTTGGAAGAGAATGCAAAAAATCGCATTCCGATCCATCTTTATGGATCTTTATCTTTATCTTTTGTGCTTCATTGCCTCGACTATTTGTATCCAAGTATGTATAAACTATTGACATTACCAGCAGCGTGAAAAAATATTTAAAAACAGTTGCCATGGTTACCAAATTCTGACGTCACACTTTCCTCGCGTATTATATCACGACAAAATGCTCTATTGCTGGGCTTATTCAACAACCAAGCGACGCCGTGGACGATGCATACCTACTAACTTCAGCGCTTCCATTATTTTTCACAGGTCCCATAGCTTCTCTCCGATCGTTTATACTAGTGCTTCTCCTAGACATTCGGTTATAAGTCTCGTGTTTACATCGGTTCTAGTTTGTTTTTCTGTTAACCTCTCCTCTTCTTCTTCTTCTCTTCTTGTTAATGGGCTCGACTGCTGTGGTCATTAACCCAGTGTCAAAAGTCCCTCCTACAGGATTTAGGGGATACCTTCTTCTTGATGCACGTGGTATTCCATTTTTTTACATTTAACGAAAATATAGGTAACACGTCACATATAACGTTCACTACATTCACTTTTCCATTTAACATTGGATTAATTTTTAAGGATTGGTTTAATATTATTAAATTTTATTACCTAAAAAATTTGAGGTTATGACTCCCGACCTGCACACTACGTTTGACAGGCCGGGAATGACTATGATAACCATCCTTTTGTTGTTGTTGTTGTTGTTGTGAGCATAGAGAAATATAGTACAAGAGGATTTGCTGAAATGTACACGATTCGAAGCGCCCTCCAACATAGTGACTCTCTCTCTGTCTCTTCGTCGCCGGACGCCGTCGCTCACTTTATTTATTTGTTTTGTTTTGTGCGGTCTATGATTTGTGCCTCGCTTTATGCTTTCGGTAATTTTTTCTTACCAATTTGTTATGCTTATATCTAAACTGTTAATTAAATTGTGCTATCCGTAAATAGCACACTATGCTGAATTAATTAATGTTTGATCACAATGTGATCATATGTAGATTTCTCGTTCATGAAGTTTGAGGTTAGTCGGGCGGCCACTGTCGTCGCGGGTTCGATTCCCACGTAATCCATGGATGTTGTAATTGTTACGAGAAGTGTGTAAAATGTATCCAAAATCCCGTTCCTATTCACGCCGGTAACCAGACCGGATAGGATCGGATATCCTGTAGGAGGGCGGGACTAGGATACACACCCTGAGCCGGTAGAGCACGGAGTGTTAAAAAAGAGACGTTAACTACTCACACACACACAAGTTTGAGGTTATGGTTTTGGTTTTATAAAGGCCCCCAGGCCCAGACAACGTTCTTTTCTGGCTGTTTTGCCCGAACGGGTAAATACGAACAACGACGGTATACACACACGAGCGTGTTGTTTCATTCTGTTCCTGGCAGTTAATTTTCAGTAGTTCTCAGTTACCTGTTCTGGCAAGACGGCTAGAAAAGAACGATGTCTGTGGAAGCCTTTAAATTGTTTTTGTGAGGGCTTTAAAACATACAAATTTATAGCTTTTAGGTTTGTCCAGGCAGCAGTGTTTATTAGGTGAGAGAAAGTAACAAATACCTGCCTACTTATGGAATATTTAGTTGTTTTTATTTATCTGCAATGTATTACAACGTAATAATGTAAATCATTTATAGTATACTTTTTAATGTTTTTACAAGTGAATATGTACTATTAAACATGTTCAATAATATGTCTATTCTCAATATTCACACTCTCAACCTTAACTCTCACTTATTCGAACATATCACTTAGCTCCGGAGTACAATTGTATCTGAAATGTGGCCAGTTTATTGGTTTGTAACCATCTGTGGTTACAATCCGATCATCACCAATAGACTGTCGACATTTCAGTTACAATTGTTTTCTGGAGCTAACTGATATGTTAAGATGTAAAGATATGTGTTAAATTCAACGTGCCCGCCAACGCCGTTTTAGTTCGCATCACTATGTTGGAGGGCGCTTTTGTCGAATTTTGAAAGCATTGAGTTGCTTCTCTTGTACTATATTTCTCTATGGTTGTGAGTAGTCAACGTCTCCTTTTTGCTGCAAGGCTAATCTGGACGAGACCTACAGTAACGTGGACTCCGAACCATGGTTAAACCCAACGATTATAGACTACTACCAGGATTGCTCAGTTCGCCGAATCTGCCTGCCAAAAACTCTGTGACGTCACCACCGGTGCTGGACAGAAGATAGAGATTTATTCATTTTACTGTAGTAAACAGTAAGATTTATCATCGTAAACTGTACGGTTTACGTACGTACTCTACGTAATCCATATTTACGTACGATATCCACATCACGTCTTCCACAGATCAACACGTAAACGTACTTCAGCACCGGTGGTGACGTCACAAAACTGTCCAACATTGCTCAAATGTAAGTGAGCAATCCTGGTTAGTCTATAATCGTTGGGTTAAACCTCCCTTTTCTCTGCCAGGGCTAATTTCACGGGACACATCGGTTTTATGACACGGAACGTCGATTTAAGAAACATTATTGGACACAGGAACCGATACAGCTCCATACCTCCTTGCCCTTCTGCTATTCTCGTACGCGAAATCCGATTTTCAGAAAAGAAATATCAGTGTAATTCAAAAGAACCTCGAACCTCGAAAACACTATTTTAAAACATATTAGTAGCGGCGGCCGTTACGTCATCGTCACGTGACAATCACGGCATCATCTCATCTCACGGTCGGAAATTTTGCGTATTCACTGATGTGTTTTAGCAGTCGAAGAACCTCGCATAAAAAAGCTAGCTTTCTAAAAGTACCATTTTTTTTTCGTGCAGCGACAATGGAAACTCAAAAACCGCAATTTAAAAGCATTCTTGGTTTTGACCTAACCTTAAAAGAGACGTGTTAATTAGAATCAGCCATAACCAAAAACATCAGTAATTATACAATGTTCCACCTGATTCACTTTTTGTTGCTCTGAAGTAAATCAGAAGGAACATAGGTATAATCCTGTGTAAAATGTGAATTAGAACGCCCCGTACGTTTAAGCTCGTGTAAAATGTCAATTAGAACGCCACGTACGTTTAAGCCCGTGTGAAAGGTGATTTAGAACGCCCCATGTCGATGTGAATCAGAAGAAACATATGTATAATCCCGTGTAAAATGTTACTTAGAACTCCCCGTACATTTAGTCTCGTGTATAATGTGAATTAGAACGCCCCGTACGTTCAAGCCCGTGTAAAAGGTGATTAAATTGCCCCGTGTAAATGTGAATCAGAAGGAGCATAGGTATAAGCTCGTGAGGTAGTCGGTAACGATGGGGATACGACAATATAGGAATGGGTCGAGGAATTTTAGGAACGTGAAGGGATTTTCTGCTGTATTCTCCCCATTCAAGGGATTTTTACCTGCGTTTTACTAAACTGATTTTATTCCTAATGGTATTTTCCTATTTGGGACACTCCCCTTACGGACACTGCAAAATATTTACCTGAAATATCCACGTTTCTGAGACCGATTTTGCAACAGCCATTACTGAATCCCCTTTCGGACACCACTCCTCGCGGTCCCCTACCTGACCTATTGTGAGCAGTAATTCCAATATTTTGAGTAATAATTTTTGTGCAGTTATTGATTTAATGAATTCATTTTTTAATTTTAAAAAATTGAATTTTAATAAAAAGGTGGTTATTAAAAAAATATTTTAATTTTCGTGATTTATTAAAACGTTATTATTTATTAAAATGAAAGATAATAAATTTTAATCAAACTTTACAATATACAGTATACGATTTAATTTCTATGTAAGAACTCCTCCAATATATTCTTCGGCCTTGTGTCCAAACTTATATATGTTTTTTGGAACTTTTGGTGGAGCCATGTAAAAATCACAACGCTGGTGTACTGTATTGTAGTATTGGATTTCTTCTGTCAGTATTTCTAGCTATTCAAAAATGTTTGGGTGGCACTTGCCAATACTTATGTTTAATCTGTTATGAAATAATCGTTAAACTTCACAACGGATCTTTTGTTTTGTGACTTCTCCATTATTTTCAGCAATGTGTCGTCGATGTCTTTTTCTGGTAAGTATGCTAATGCAGCACACCTCCATATGTGATCTCGGACTTCCTCGTCTTCTTTATATTTTGTGACAAGCCCAAGTTCTTGCACTTTTCTCCACAATGCCTTGTAAAAAATAGAAATTGTATCCTTTAATCACAGGGGAAATTTTTCCGGGAAAACATTTCTTAGTGCATCGATTGTGGTGCGTTCAAAGTCGTTGTGCACCTTTCTGGGCGAAAATTTCGGTACTTTCCCTTGTAGCAACTTGAAAAATCGTTCGTATGTAGCTTCTTTCCGGTTTGGAAGCAATGCATAAGCAACAGGTATGACGCAAGTAGTCTCTAAAGTACTTTCCAGGCCGATGTGTATCGTATACAGTGATCAAAATGAGGACAGCAACTCTTGAACGCCCCATCCACGAAAAAGTCGGTGGCTGCCATTAGTAATTGTCCCCCGTTAGCCGCAAAAACCATTATTCGATCAACTTGTACATCATCCACCAGCAAATGAGTTTTCATGTCATCTTTGGGGATAGTGTATTCTCGCTTCTATGTTCAAAGATAGGTGTCTTTTCCTATAAAACTTGTTTTTACTGAAGAAAGTTCAGGAATGTTGGCGATAAAGTCTAGCCCAGCATTTTTTGCAACCATCATCTCTTCTCTATAGAGAGTCGGAATTAGAGTAAGCTCTTCTCGTGCACGTTTTCTGACCTTTTGCGGGCAAAGTTAAATGCCATTTTTCGCAAGGTGTGATTGGATTTTCCAAGTATAGTCGCTGGATGTTGTCAATGCTCCTGGACTTATCCTCTTGCTGCATCTCCCCAGAATGATCGTATTTCGGTTGGTGTCCGAAACGAGATTCAGCAATCCATTTTGCAAATCGGTGTCCGAAACGTGGATATTTCAGGTAAACATTTTGCATTGTCCGAAACAGCCCTAAATCTTCCTAATACTAAGTTTAATTCTCAAACCTAAGAACCTATAGCTAATTGCATTTTCCCGAGTTTCCTGTACGTTTCCCTTGGAGTTATGGACTCAAAATTTTTGATAGGTATATGTGCTTTGTTGACAAGTGTTCAGTTTAGAATACTATACGGAGCTTTTCTATCGAAACGCTTGGTGGGAAACCAACAAGAGCAAAAGAGAAACCAGCAGTAGTTCGTTAGCGTGACAGAGAGACAAGTTTTGCAACGTTGCCGGCCGAGAACGCAGTCCAAGTCAACGCGTGTATCGCTTCACACTCTCGGATGTGTGCGGTACAGTGTGCGGAGCCGATGACTAATGTTTCGCGAGCTAGCAACATCGCAAATGGCCGTTCTCTGTTTAACTTGCGAGAAATATATGGCCTTTCCTTCGCTCTCGTGCTTATACTGCGACTCTTTAGAAACGGTCTGTATAAAGCAATATGACAACTTTCCAAGCTCCAAGCCATTCGACGGCGTGTATTAAAGAGACAAAAATGTGACGGTTCACTTTAAAAAATAAACTTCCTGTCGAGTTATCCGTACCATGTTACAAGTTTTGCGGTCCTGGCACGAATTTATCGAAACGCTTAGAACGAGTTGATAGAGATGTTAGTCGTTTGGACGAAGTTTTCAGAAAATACAATGTCGCTTATTCAAGATCAAGCTGATATAAAAATAATATTTCAAATAATTCGTCTTCATTTCCTTAAGAGAGAGGTTAGCGGAGTTTATGTTTCGAGGTGAAGAGGGTATGTTTGTTGAAATGTACTGACGCTGAGTTCCAAACTGTATTGTTGGGTGCATTCTATCAGGCAGTCTAGTTGGAATTTAGTTTCTTCGGACCACATAACTGAGATCTTTAGTTTCAGCATCAAAATAAATTGCTGGAGTCTCGTGCATCATAGCTAGCCGTGGCATTAAGTGTAATTATTCTTTAATGTAACAATTCTTCTTATGTTAGTTCTAGGGATGATATATTTCACTCGATTTTTATATATAGTACAGCAATAGATTGCAAGGACAATGTTTATTTCTATTTTCCGAATGCAGTCCATCGGACTTCGCAGACGGTTTCTGTATCGATAATCTGTATTTGATCTGTTGCGATTCGCAATGAACAGCTTGATATGGCAAAGTAAAAAACAGCGGCACGTCTCTTGAAAGGCAGTAGAGTCACATTTTCAAGTTTTTTTCGGAAATTGCCTCTTTTCAACTCGTGGACCTTAAAGCCTCCAGAAAGAACTCAAATTCGAAAAATGGAGCCAATTACAATACTTCCCGTATAGGAGTGCTTGATATAAAAAAGTAAAATTGAGTAAAAATCTAAATTTCTCGATGACAAAATTCAGTGTTTTCGTTCATGTCGTTCAGAACTGCAATTATTATGGTGCTATCTACAATGTTAATAATGGAAAATTTACCTTTAAAAAACTTAAATTTTAGAATGTTTTTCTCGATTCTTCCTATGTTGCAACATGTAAGAGTTCAATTCGATGACCCCTTTTCACTTTAGCTTATTTCACTTAATTCGTAGCTTTGCCACAGCTTTTCGACTGGCACATAATTTGAAATCTCCTTTCCTAAGATCTCCAACAAAAATTAGAGTAACGACAGTAACAACAAGCTAAAATTATACGTCGCCCGGACAAGGGCAAAATGTAATGAACATCATCCCTTCGTCCGAACGCCCTTACCTCGCCTTAAAATTTATCGCCTCGACAAATAGATCGTTATCGCTATACACGCACGTGATCATTACCACCTTACAAACATAATTAGGTTATTGCGTTCCGTACCGTAATTTTGTCTTTTATCATTCGGTCCTTTTAGCTGTTTGGCATGCGCACATGAATCAACGAAGATTTTCGTTGATTTTCGTCACTGTTGGATTTAATTAATATGCGTCGTTTGAAGTTAGGTTACAAAAATATCTTTGCAATTTGAATTTTTCGAAAAAAGTGTTTTTTAAATTACTTGCATAAAATCAAAACTATTGAAGCGATCTCATTGCTGATAACGTAAAAATATAGGAAATCAAAATCGACCAAATATGATAATAACGAACAAAATTTGAGAAAATAGGAAAATTTTGTTCTTATTTAAATAATCATAAGTTCGCCATTTTTCAACTTGTAGAACGAATCTTTCGAAAGGAAGAAACTGTAGTCTATATACAATTTACGCATGCACAAAACAGGCGTTATCAGACCGTTAGTTTTGGTACAAATGTAATTTAAATATCTAGTGTACTATCTTGCGCCATGTCCCCATAAGAATTCCAATTCCATTAGTGCAAAACTTTCAAAATAACTGCAATTTCAAACCAACTTTCCTGACCTAACATCAATAGATGTGTATTTATTGGATCCAACTGTGACCAAAAACGTTCAACAAATCATGTTCGCATGACAAACAGCTAATAAGGCCGAATCTTAAAAGATCAAATTACAGTACAGAGACTGTGAGGTGGTAATGATCACGTACAATTTTAAATTTTGGTCTAAATTTTGATGGAATCGCCCTGGAAGCGTCGTAGCAAAGGAAAATTCCATAATGCGCAGTTACAAATTGGTACTAAAATGATCCTGTTCTCATGTGAGAAAATGAGAGGACAAAAACGTGAGAGGGAAAAATTGGGTTGCAAAATAGGAAGGTGTGGGTGGAAAATTGTCTAAATTTCTTATTTCAAAAGTAAATTTTCTATTAATTACATAATAACTAACACCATAAATAATGAAAGAACAGACTGAATTTCATCAAAAATCGTACTAGAGGTTTTTAATTTTTAATTTTGTCGTCCAGGGCGGATCGAGAAATTTGGATTTTTAAGAAACTGTAGTCAAGAAAAATACTTAGAATTGTTCGCAGATTTTTTTCGTATAGTGGACATTTGAAATTTTCTAAATGAGTTCGAAAAATCAAAATCGGTTCATTAAGACATCCTAGAACATTTTTGGAAATGCAATAATTTTTTTGGAAAAATAATGCTCATGTTGCTTATGTTGTTGCGCCGATGCTGATGTTTTTGAGCTGTTGGTAATGATGAGTTGGTGCTGATTATGTTGTTGAACATAAAGATAACCCACTACCACTCCGCTACCGATGCGATCTTTGCTAGGGACTGTAAAAGGTCGCGGCCATTGTGTGCTTGAATCTACTTATCCACGCTACTTGCTCGCAATTCATCATTCATTTTATTTATCCATTAATGCATAACATACGCATATAACAGAACGATATTCCTTTCTAAGAGAAAAAAATGAACCGGCCTGAAAAATGACTATCAGTACATTATGACAGCGCAGAGATTTTTTGCGGTGTACTTATTTTTCATTGAGAAATGAATTTCCTGATACAAATCCATTTTTCTCAACTGAAACCTAATGAGGAGCTGATGGTTATGCTGTTGAGATGTTGGTGATGTTGAGCTGTTGCTGATTGTGTTGTTGATAATAAGGACAACCAATTAGCGTTCTACTACCGACGTGAGATTTGATAGGCTTTGTAAACGATCGCGCCGACGGTGTGCCAGAACCTACTTATCCACGCTACTTGCTTGTAGTTCATCATTTATTTTATTTATATATAAGTGCATATCGTATGCACATGACGGAAAAATATGTTTTCTTTCTTTTCTTTTTTTTTAGAAGGGAATTTTCTAAATCATATTGAAAAATGAAAATCAGTATATTAGGACAGCGGAACGATTTTTGCGGTGTACTGATTTTTCTTTGAAAATTCGAATTTCTTTATACAAATCCAAATTTATAAAATCAAACTTAATGAGGAGATGTTGGTGATGCTGTTGAGCTGTTGGTGATGTGTTGATTGTGTTGTGGATAATGAGGATAACCTACTAGCGTCCTACTACCGACGCGAAATTTCATAGGCGCTGTAAACGGTCGCGCCGACGGTGTGCCAGAACCTACTTATCCACGCTACTTGCTCGTAATTCATCATTTATTTTATTTACATATACGTGCATTAGATATGTACATGACAGAACATTTTTTTTACAAGAAGAAAAATTTCTAAATCGTAATTAAAAATGAAAATCAGTATATTAGGACAGCGGAGCGATTTTTGCGGTGTACTGATTTTTCTTTGAAAAGTCGAATTTCTTATTACAAATCCAAATTTATCAAATCAGACTTAATGAGGAGATGATGGTGATGCTGTTGAGCTGTTGGTGACGTTGAGATGTTGCTGATTGTGTTGTTGATAATGACGGTAACCCACTAGCGTTCTAAACTACTACCGACACGAAATGTTGTAAACGGTTGCAACGAGGGTGTGCCAGAACCGACCTATCCCCACTACTTGGTCGCAAGTCATTAATAACCCATTAGTGCATAACATAACACAATTTAACATCAAATGTGCTATTATTAACTGAGACATTTTCATTCTACCGACATGTTCAGGAAACTTTGAGTTTGACTGAATTGACAAAAAATTGTTTCATTTCCTTGCTAATTCGTGTATGGGCCCCTATTAGTCCAGTCATCAGCGGTAAAAAAACCTTAAAACTGTGGAATTTTGGGAAACATGCTCGATTTCTTTGAAAATTGGGGTTTAGGTAGTATTTATAACCTTCTTTAAAGTTGGCCTTGTGCCGAAGTGTGCTTTTTCCCTAGGGGTGGAAGCCACCCCTTCTAAGGGGTGTAACATTTTATAATAAAAATAAACCCGAAAATTGATAGACTGATCAATTATAAGCAACTTTTGTTCTTTAAAGTTTTTGTAAAATTGATGTTTTTCGAGTTATTCACGATTGAAGGTACCCAGTTTTAATTAAAAATTACGAATTTTTATAACTGTTTTTCACCAATAACTTGAAAATCTTTCATTCTAAATGAAAAAACCTATAGAACAGAAATGTAGGTAATAAACAAACAAAGAGACTGTTTTTTGAATGATCTCTGTAAACCCAATAATTTGACTTATTGCTCGTTGAAGGATGGTTATTTTTCGAGAACCCCGAAATTGAAAATCTTCAACTTTCAATATTTTGAAAATGGTGAAATTTTTAGGGAAAACTCAATAAAACTTCTTTAAGATACATAAAAAACGTAAAAACCGTTATAATAGTTTAATTGTATGCCAGATATTGTTCGCTTCTGCCTTTGTACCAGTGCTCCAAAATTCGATTGTTTTTTCGAGGATAATTCTCTTATTTTCCAAGCTAGAAACTTAAAAAAATACGTTTTGTAGGGAATTCCAACGAATTAGTTAATCTTTTTACAAACCGTAGTTTTGAAAAGGGTTGCGTTCAAATGGCTTGGAAGAGCTATAATTAGTACGCGAGTGCAAATTTCGAACCGCCATATCTCCTTCAGTTTTTATGATGCAAAGATAAGCAAAAAACCAAGATTTTTGCAATTAACATTTGAAACATTTTTTCATATCTAGAATAGATTTTGATTTATTTAAGAAAAATGCGCTTTTTCCAAAATTACTAAAATGCAATTTTCATTTTAAACAATTATTTTTTCTAAAATAAGCACTATTTTCTAAATTCTAATTTCTAAAATAAAGTAAAACCGGTTTTCTAAACCGATTATACCTCATGGACCATATCAATAATACCTAAATAAAGTTAATTGCAAGTGGGTTAAGCTTAATTTTTATCAGGGTGGTAATGACGAGGGTGTAATTTTTAAATAAAAAAAAAGATGGGTGTTTCTTTATTTTTGTTATAAATCAGTCAGTTCTTATGCAAAAGACACTTATGAGTGCTCATTTTCAAGGTTATTTTTTTGTATTTTAAAAAAGGTCTATTCAGTTTTCCCAAAAAATTTCACCATTTTCTAGTTATCGAAGGTTGTAGGTTTTCAATTTCGTTGTTCTCGAAAAATAACCATCCTTCAACGAGCAATAACTCAGCCCTTATTGCAGGGGTCGGCAACCTTTTTTGGCTGCGGGTCAAAATCAACCACAATGTGAATATTAAAGGGACGTTTGGGTCAGTGATATTTTCATTTTAAACCAGTCTTTTAGTGAATAATAAGATACATTTTATTAAGAAAATAACTACAATACGCTTTTAAACTTCAATTATTAGTATAAAAACTAATAAAATTCTAATTATTATAAAAACAAACATAGTTGAATGAACTTTATTTATAAACGTTCCCTTCGATAATTATGGCTCCCCTGATGTTGAACTTGTGACGTCAATTTAGTCAAGTCTGGTGTATACTCAGTCGTTTTAAGACGGATACAAGCATCTGAATTTTCGGTAGATAACCTGCTCCTGTTCTTGCTTAATATAAATTTCATTCGTGAAAATTTTTGATCACATTTATTTATTAGTTGAACCGAATGTGGACAAAATGGCAAAGCCAATTTTTTCAAAGATAAAAACTTCGTAGTAATAAGTGATGCCCAACACATTGATATCATCAGGAAATGGTCATCTCCTGTTTTTTTCCAAATCTTTCCGCAATTCCTTGAATTTTTCCGTCCATATCGTTGAATTATTAAAATCAATTCAAAATAAAATTTTCAAAAATACCAGTGCCTTTGGTCGTGTCATTCATTAAAGCATGAACGCATAGTTCTTCACTAACTTTCGAATTATTTATTGATGTAAATCTAATAATAATTGCAAGCCTACCCATACTATTTATATCAATACTTTCATCAAGTACAACACGATAACAAATCATTTTTGACCTGTTCGTCAATATTTTTGGTCATATCTTCAACGCAACGCTGAACTGTTCTAGCTGACAATGGTCATTTTGTTTGTTCATGGTAATATTTTTTTAAATAATTATTTCACTTAGGTAACTGCTTAATAATTATTTAGCTGCGTAACCGCGTCACTCCGCTACTGAACATTTGCTACAACTGAGAAAACGATACACGCCGCGCCAATTCTTATGTCTCCATCATTACTCTGCAGCGCGTGGCGCATGTTGTTAGGGCTGAGACGTAAGGGACGAAATTGACTTGCGCGCAAAAGGAAAGTGTGGGTCACTGGGTGACCTGCGGGTCATAGGTTGCCGACCCCTGCCTTATTGGGTTTATAGAGGCCATTCAAGAGCAAATCTCTTTATGTGTTTATTAGCAACATTTTTGTACTGAATGTTTTTACCGATAAAGTGAAAAATTTTCAAGTTATTGGTGGAAAACGGTTAAAAAAACGTTCGTTTTTTCAATGAAAAATGTGTAGTTTCAATCGTAAATAACTCGAAAAATATCAACTCTACAAAAATACTTTATAAAATAAAAGTTGCTTAGAATTGGTTAGTCTATCGATCACACGGTTTATTTTGATTAAAAAAATTTTAACCCCTAGCTGGCTTCCACCCCTAGGGAAAAAGCACACTTCGGCACAAGTCCCACTTTGAAGAAGGTTATAAATACTACCTATATCCCAAGTTTCAAATAAATCGAATTCAACGCCAAAATGGCTGATGTATTGACTATATTGCACTGCTCACCCAATTTTCACTACGTTTCAATTCCATCGTTTGGGTGGATTCGTCAAGAACCGAAACGGGAAATGCGACTCTCGGAGACTTACCTGCGCGTTGATCGCGCTGAGGTGTATCTGCGCGACGTACAGATCGAACCGCTTCATCGAGATGTCCTCCTGCAGCTCGTTCGCCTTGTTGTAGAGTTTCTCCTCGACGCTGCGCTGCTGGACGCGCAGCAGCGTGTCGACCGCCTCCCTGATCTGCTTGATCTGCGCGTCGAGCCGCGACGCCTCCTCGGAGAGCGCGTTCGACGACGGCCGCACGTGCAGCGCCGACAGGCGGTCGAGCACGAGCTCGTCGCGCAGCGGCGGCGGCAGGGGGGCGTCCTGCGGGGGAGAGAAACTGCGTAGAGGTGGGGGACGTTGGCGACGGGTACTCACGTTGAGCTGCGGCTCCTTGTCGGCGTCGGCAGTCGTCGGCGAGGGCGGCTGCGGCGGCACGAAGGGCCTCTTCGCGAAGGGCGGCCTGCCGGGCGGCGTCGGCAGCGAGCGAGCGAGGTTCGCGAGGTCGGACGCGCTCGACGCGGACCTGCACTGCGCGTGCAGGGCGTCGTAGCGTTGCGACTGCTCCTTGGCCTGCGGACAGAACGGGGCGGTAGAGGGGTGGGGGGCGGGCGCCGGACGGGGCGGCCTTGGCTTACCCTCGTCGAGATCACCTCGGCGCCCTGGGCGATCGCCTCCGTCACCGACGAGCACAGGTCCGAGTAGATCTCGTCCAGCTCCTGCGAACGACAGAAGCGTCATTAGTCGTCGAAGATTTTCGAAGTGAAACTTCCTTAGCTTCGTTTCTACCCAGATATGCTATAATTCCACTCGTGGTGAGACTAAACCATGTTGCCATATCACTTTCCTCCAGCCAGCCAGCGATAATAGACCTCTGCGGCGGACAGGGGAAAGAGGAAACCGATACCAGTGGCGCGTAAAATATTGCTTATTCTGAATGAAAATTATTACAAAATTTATCGTCGAAAACAAATGAAAGACATTGGAATCATTCCGATTACACAGCCCCACAAAAAATAGTCCTGTAGATCAGACATGTGTATCTTTATGTATTTTTCACCACTGAATCCGAATCCGAGGTCAGAAAAAGGCCTACACTCCTGGAACGGGCCCCAAAGGTCAATCGGGGGCCTAAAAATCTAGATTCGCAGGTCGGGATGGCAGCACTCGGATTTTCATGTACTTCCAAACTTCAACAACGCAGGCGGTGGTGAAACAGTTCGAAGCCAATTGGAATTCAATTTCTGGGTCCAGAGAACAATTTGACCATTGTCTGCGTTGCTAAAGTTTGAAAATGGGGCCCATTTTCCGACCTCAGAGGGTAAATCCCAGTCGGTTCTAAACGTTTTTGACCACGAATTCGGCTTTGGTTTGGCAATGAATCGACAAAACGAAAAATGAAATAAATTAAACATGAAAGCGGTTCTATTACTCTTTTTATTCGTGGGTCCAATTCCCAGAATTTTTCTTCTTCTTTAAAAACGTGTTGGATACATTTTGTCCAAGCATCAGCTGTAACAACACTTACTGCATTCTCTAAAAGAATTTTGACAGATTTGAACCACGTTTCAAATCCCGAATTCACATCCTCGTGATAATCACAGGGTTTTCGTGATTCGAAAACGTTTAGCCAGCCCGGCGCAAAACCCGAGTCACTTCCGATATGCGTTATTATCTACCTGCGCCCTTTACCCGACGGTGATGTAAGTCCGGGCGAAAGCCCTTCAATTAGAGCTGTTCTGTGATTTGTCACGGATAAATCTTGCCGAACTTTGGAACCCGCCAATGTTATTCACGAGGGAGAACGACCTTGTCATCTGTACTTACTGTACTGACGCCACGTCGTTGAAGCGTATTCGTTAACAGCGAGAGGAATAGACAGAGATAATAAGGCATGGCAACGTTCTGAAATTTGATGGAGCGAAGGTACGAATTTGTAGGATGTTGCGAAAAACACAATAAAAACCCTGGCATGGTTACAATTACCAACCGTATTGCAAGGTTGGATTTGTTTCAGTATAGTATTTTGTGCGTTGTATATGGCAACATGGTTTAGTCTCACCACGAGTGGAATTATAGTATAGCATGTTTCAAACTTAATTTTTCTTTGATTGTAAACTGCCACGTCAAATATGACAAGTCAAGTTTTTTACACTATTGCTGTAATTTTAATACTTCTGTATCAAGTTTGGGATTAGATTTTGGTACCATAACTTTTGTGTAAGGAATGCCACACAAAGTCTTCTCTCTGGGGATACGGCGACGGAGTTATTGTGTTAATTGTGTATTAAAAAGTGTATGGAGCTTTCACCTGGTTTGTGGAGACACGTTTTTTACAATATTGCTACAAACTTGTTATTTTTAAAACGAAAGAAGATGCAACGAATAATATGAATCGAGGAGAGAGTGAATGAGCGAATCACGGCGAATGAGACGGAGACAACTAACTGTAAACAAGTCATGACGCCTTCTTCTTCTTCTTCTTCCTCTGTTTATGGCCTTAGTCTACTAGGACTGTTGGCCAGGGCGATTTTCTCTAGATAATTACAGGTCACCTTGACGTGTGTCTGAGTTTTTACTCATACCTGGTTGAACTGTTTTTTTTTTGTGCGAAGTGTTAAGGACGTCACAACAAAGGATTTAAAACTTTTCACGATCTGGGGCAGTAGCAGATCTAAACACAATCCCCAGGTCTGCCTCGGTTGGATCCCTAGGGGTTGGGAAAGGAAATTATTTATCATTATTAAATGTTGATTTTGTTTTTATTTAGATAATAATTAATTTTGATAATTATGTTTTTTTTTTGTAGATTTTGTAGAATTGTTTGAGCATTTAGTGGGCCTGTTTTCATATCTTTTTGGATTTCTCTATATAGATCGAATTCTTTAAGTTCGTTGATGGGGCATTGAAATAGTATGTGGTTTAAATCGTCTATTTGTCCGCATTCGCAGAATGGTGTATTTTTAATACCTATTTTGTAGAGATGTTCATTAGTGAGACAATGTCCTGTTCTCATCCTAATTAAGTTTGTTATGTGTCTCCTGTTTATAAATTCTGTTTTTTTATACCATGGTGACGTTGCGAATTTCTCTTGGATTTCTGCGTACCATTTTCCTTTATATTTTGTGCTATTGATCCAGTTATTATGGAAATTAGTTATAATTGTTTCTTTTATTCTGTTTGTAACTTCTTTTAATTCTATTTTCATATTTTTTGGAGTTTTCAGGTTTCTTCCTATGTTTGCAAGTGTGTCCGCTGTGTTATTTCCTTTGATATTGTTGTGTCCCGGTATCCATGCAAATTTAATTTTTTTATTTTTTGAGAGCAGCTGTATTTTTTCTTTGATCTTGAGTGTGATTCCGTCTATTTTATTGTCGATTTTTGTTTTGTTTAGTTTTTCTAATGTGCTTTTGGAGTCTGTGAATATGATGGATTTGTTTATATTATTTTTCTCTATTATGTCTAGTGCTTTTAGTATGACTGATAGTTCCGCTGTGAATATAGACGTGTTATTTGGTAGTCTTTCTGAGTAATTTGTGTTCAGTTCGGGGATGTGTACACCGTATCCTGCCTGTTCGTTGTTTTTGGAACCGTCTGTGTAGATGAATAAGTATTCCATTTTGTATCTATCTGTTTCCATAAGAAATTTGATGTTGTTGTATTCTTCATCCTTTTTTAGGTTTAATTTTAATATATTTATATTTTCTATTTGGAGGAAATAGTTATGTTCAAAGCATGGAATTGTGTTGTATGTCTGGTAATTGTTTGTGCTTTGGTCCAATCCTATTAAGATTTTTATGAGAGGAGGTATTTCTTTGTTTTGCCAGTATTGGTGTTTATTTATTATGAGACCTTTCAGTGTATTTAATTTTGATATGATAGGGTGTTTTTTTATTTTTTTCCATTTTGTTAAGATGTTTACACATTTTAACTCTCTTCTGGTGTTTAGGTCATATTCTCCTGATTCACTTAATAATGTATTATTTGGTGTGCTTTTCATGGTACCTGTTATCGTTCTTAGTGCTTGATTATGAGTGGTGTCCATTTTCTTTAGGTTTTTTTTTGATGTTGGTATGAGTATTATTGCGTTATCTTCTAGGTGTCCTAATTAGTCCATTGTAGATTAGTTTTAAAGTTATCGGATCTGATCCCCACCATGTTCCGCATAATGCTTTTAATATATTTATGTTACAATTCGCTTTTTTATTTATATTTTCGATTTGATAGTTCCTCGGTTTTGTTATCGTATTCTTTTTTGGATGTTTTATGTATATTGTTTTCTTTTTGAATTTTATTCATTGTTTTATTGAATTCCGTTAGGTTAATTGAATATGATTTCTCTGTTGCACTTTCAGGCTCTGAGTTTGGATTATTTTGTTGAACGCTGTGAACTTTTTCATTGTAATTTTTAACGTGGTGTGGAAGCGGTTTTGTATAGTGGTCAGGGTGGGCATGTGTGTGTATTTGAATGGTTTCTTGTTTCTTGTACGTTTTTGGTTTTTTGTTGGATGTTTGTGTTTGTGTGACATTGGCATATGTTCTTTTCGATACGTGAGGTTGTTCGTTAATTATTGATCTCCTTTGATTTACGGTGATTATTTGATTTTCCTGCCGCGATTGGAGGGGTGGGAAATCTCTTGGGTGGTTATCCAGTTCTATGTTGTTGTATGTTGTTTTTGGGAATTTTAAGGAGGCGTCGTAATTATTTAGGTTTTCCATAGCCATGGTTTTTTTAATATTTTTTTGTCTTAGATATTCCGGACATATTTTTGAAGTTGATTTGTGTTCTGGGCTTTTACAGTGGATACAGCATTGCCCACAGTCCTCATGATTGTCTTCTTGTTCTTCTTCGTTTTTTGTTTTTCCGCAGTTGTAACATCTAATTTTGCCTCTGCACTGTTTCCTGGTGTGTCCATAAAGAAAGCATTTGTAGCATTGAATTACTGGAGGGATGAATACTGATACTGGGAATGGTAGGTCGCAAAGGTAGACATATCTGGGGATTTCTTTGCCTCTAAAGGTTAAAACAATTGATTTTGTGGGGATGTATTTAATTTCTTTGTCGATTTTGGCCCTTCTGTTAAGCCTCATGATGTTTATAATTTCTACTGTGTTGTTAGTCATTTCTCTAATATCTTCGTTCGTGAAATCCGTGTCTATATATCTAATAACACCTCTACTAGTAACTTGATTTAACGGGATATAAATATTGTATCCTTTTTCTATTAATTGTTTATTTCTGCAAAAGTTATTTGCAGCCACATAATTACTAAATTCGATGCCCAAACGATTTATGCCTTTATTTCGTATCTTTTTCATGTCTTTTAACTTAAGATTGTGAATGTCTTTAGCTATTTTTAGATGGTTGTATTTGCCTATGTTATTGCCGGATTTTTCAGTTGCTTCAATCATTACTAAGTATGGGGCTCTGTCTGAGTTTTTGTATTCAATGTTTTTATTATTGTTGATTGATGGATTTGGGTTATTGTTAGTTAGAGAATTTTCCGGGGGGAGAGTTTCTCCCCCCTCTTTTGTTGTCATGATTCTATTAGTTTGTTCCTTTTACTGATTAATTTAGTTTTGTCACTTACCAATGGAAGGATCGGGTTTTACAAAGGTAGTGTTAGTATACGCACTCTCTCTGTGTCACTTTCGCTGTCACCTGTTTCACGGATGAACGGTAACTGTTGAGTCATGACGCCTGACGGACGGGTACGACGAAGAGCGTTTCACAGTTCGCAATAGAATCTTCTTTGTCTGTGCCCTGTGGTCTGTTTATGTTATATTTCGTCTTTCGTCTTGTGTTTCGTCGCACGAAAGACGCACGTTCTGTAACGGTTTGTGACTTTATTCTTTAGTTGCAAACTGGTTTTGATGAGTTATTTATCTAATTTCCTTATCCAGATTACACAATATCACGTTGTTTTCTTTGCTAGTCTGGAAATAAAGGGAAGCGAAATGTCTCGAAAACCCTTTTTACAAATGTCCAGGCAAGGGAAAATAAAAAGAATTAAAAGAGAAATGTCCCATACTCATAAAAGTATCTATGTGGCTGACAACAAAACCGATGAAGGAATCTCATTTTCACACCAAGAAACTGGTGGACCAATTGATGAAATTACATTTGAAAATAATAACCCAGATTCCCACTTCCATGATTCCAATTCCTCTCCAGCACAAACATGTTGAGAAGATTTCTTGTTGATGTGCCTGAATTATATTCTTTAACAGGAAAGCAAATGAAAAATTCCACTAAGAAATTATTTGTAATAACAGAAACTTGTAAAGTAATATTTCGTAAGTATACATATATGTTTTACCTATTAATACGTCCATTTTTTATCTCAATCATTACTTTATAAATATTGCGTCTAGAAAAAATAATACAAAAGTAGAGGTGTGGCTCATCTGTTATGTGGGTATGTTTCACCAAACACCTGAGTAATAATTTTCTGTAAAACATGAACTACATGAATTATATTTTTATTGTTTCAGAAATCTGCAAAAAAATCTATCACGATGTAACCGAAGACAAACTGAAAGAAATAACTAGTGTCTGGTTGAATAAGGCTTAAGTTAGAGTAACAAGAAGTTATCTCAAAATTTACAAAAATGGTTTTCTAGCATTTACCAATGCCTAAATGGGCGCGAGAAAGAACCCACTAGCATTTAATGAAAGTTACCTTTTGGTCAGGATCAGTTCCCAAACCCTCCCAACAACTTTGAAACAAAGAAGCGACACATTTTCTTTAAAACGCAATCAGTTTCAAATTATGAGTATCACTCGATTCAGAATGTCAGGTATATTTTGTTATGTTACATAATGACATATAATAAATTCATTTATCACGGGCATATGTTATTTTTACAGGTTATGTCCGAAGTCACAGTAATAATCCGCAAGGACTTACATAAAGTATGACTGTCACACCCGTTCACTAGTGGAGCTATAGTACAATAGCTTAGCGACATTGCTCTGGCTTCGTGAAAGCAGCCTTATATGTAATGTAATCACCTACCTTAATAGTCCAGAGGAAATCATAATAACTTGCTTCTATTTTGTTATAACAAAATTGTGGCAATATTGTCCTGATAAACTTAAACAAGATGTTGCAAGGTTGTTGTGGCAACATTGTAGTTTCCTTGTATAAACAAAGGTCATGCGAGTTTGTTGAATGGTAACTAGAAAGTTTGATTTAAACTTGCTACAAGTGTAGGTATACCATTGCAATGGCAAATTTGGTGCAAGCCTTCACCTTTGATACTTCAAACTTATTGTTAGTCTGAAACAAGTTTAGATTGCTATCTGGGTAACGACTTGTCAAAATTCTTGAAATGAACTCTATAAACCGTTACGAAAATTAACTAAAATTATTTTCCTGAAGGAGTCCACAGCACAAGGACGAGGTCCTGCGAACGACAGATACGTCGTCGGTTCTCGAAGTGAAACTTCGTTAGCTTCGTTTTTAGCGGCTGGTTAGTAAATTGAAATTATAGTTTTTCCAGAAGAAATCCGAAGAAAATTCGTCGAACAATAATTTATAAGGTTAAGTCTTGGTGTATTCATAAATACCAGCAAATAGCAGGGGTGTTTGAGCCTAACATTGTCTCTGCCTGTCTGCCTAACATTGGTGATTCCTCAACACTTTCTACCTTTCTACTCAGAACCATTGGATTGACCTGTCGAGCGAGTAGTGTTCACTTCATCCCTACTACTTCTAGGAACCATACAGAGGTTCCTATTCGCTATACTTTAAAAATTCAGGTGTATACATCTAGATGTCGTACACAATAGCGCTGGTTTTAATTTTCTAATTTTTGGAAAAGTTACATTTGATTCTGACACCCCTCATAATAGAAGACATGGTCTTTTTAAAATTACATGACTATGTAGTTCCTAACTGTGCGTTGGTTGTATTAAATTTGTTGTTATTATTTATATTAACTACTCACTTAGTAAATATACTAGTGCAATTTCATGAGTTTTTAAGACGTTTCATAAGTCTAATTTCGACAACTAAACAATTTTTGGTAGGCGCGGACTGAAGATGTGTCCTAGCTGATCCGAAACATGTCTCTTTAAGTATTTAGTTATCATAACTAAAAGTCGTTGCGTGATGGATAAATCGCATAATCGAAAAATGTGTAAACTATATTTCAATAATGTTTTTACTAGCGACTGCAAATGTCCAACCCCGCACTTTTATATTAAGATTGATGACATGAGTTTAATTAAGGTGTAAAGTATGTTATGTATTATTTCGTACCTAGTTGGTGTACTGGTAGTTTTAAAAATAATAAAAATTGAAACTTAGAACGGAGAGGTTGTTTTCTATACACACAACACTTAAATTAGTGGCAAACAATATGTAGATTGATATTACAGATACTATACGCCCTAGAGGAAAATTTCAATGTTTGCTAAACATGCTCAAGGGGAATTTTACTTTAAACCCATTTCGAGGTTACATATCTCAAGAATGGATCGAGCCAGCTATCTTCGGTTTCCAGCAATCGATAAAACACTTCAATCCATATTGTGTGTGTAATCTTCAAGACCCAAAACCGCTTCGTAACCTAATTAGTAACGGTGAAAAGTGCCATGTCGATAAATGATCTAAAAATAGAGATTTAGTCTAAATTTGTGGTATTTCGGCGACCAAGAATTTTTCAGTTTTTTTATCGTATTTAGAAGGTCATATTAATTATTAAGATGAACTTAGAAACGCTCAATAATGAAAATTTTAATTTTCGGAAAATCTTCAATATGGGGAATTTGACTTTGAACCTAATTTGAGGTTATATATCTGGGAGACGAATCGAGCTAGCTATGTTTGGTTTTCGTCAATCGATAAAGCTTTTCAATCACTATCTTGTGTGAATTTTTCATGTCTCAATACCGTTTAGTTACTAAATTTGGAACGGTGAAACCGAGCTATGTCGATAAATGATATAAAACTCGAGGTTTATTTCAAATTCAGCGTTTTTACGCAACCGTGATTTTTTAACTATTTTTATTGCGTTTAAAAAGATACCAACTACCGAAGTAAGTAGTCATTAATACGCTCTAAAATAAAGTTTGAATTTTCGTAATATCTTGCTTAAGGGGAATTTGAGTTTAAACCCATTTTAACGTTATATATCTGCAAGACGGATTCAGCTAGATATCGCTTGTTGATAAAATAAAATCGAATAAAACTCCTAGTTCTCAAGTCTCAAAACCATTTCGTCACTGAGTAAGGAATGCTACAATCGAATAAGTTCAGTTAATCAGTATAATTACTCAAGTAATTTAATCAGTTCGTGCCACTAAACGAAAAGGATTGCAATTGTCAGTTATTTTCAAACAGAACTGCCTAGTATTTCAGTTCTTCGTGAACGTCCAAATTTAAAAGGGCCAGCTTATCACTTAGGCCCACCAGAGCGGCGCCAACATTGTTATTAATTTCATTAACTTCATGAGTACTGGACCGAATTGGTTTACATTTTCACATCATTAAGCTTTGGGCGGTGGCTTTCCATTGTCCCTAACGTAAATAAGTAAGATTTATCAGTAGTTACGCCAACAATGCGCAACGCGAATTGCGCTAGTTAATAGGTAATAAAGACCGAAATGCAGTTAAAAAATAAAAATTTTATTCGTGCAGCGACGTCACAAACTCAAAAAAAACGCAGTTTAGGAGCATTTTTTATTCTGACCTAACCTTAAAAGAAACGTATTAATTAGAACCAGTCATGGCCAAAAACGTTGTAACGTTATTTTTTTTAGAAAAGGCATGAATCGATAACTGTAGCCCGATGATTAAAAATTATTCAAGATCCTTTGATATGCAACCAACTTAGCTCTTTACTTAGCAACTCCACTTAACTTTATACTCACACATTTTATGCAATTCAGCTCCCCGGGAGCCAGAATAACATGTTGACATAGCTCGTTTGCCCCTAAGGCCAACAGGAGTCAGGTAGTGAATGTAAATGTAAATTATAACCTCTAACAGGCCACATGTAATTAAATAGCAAGAATAGGGCCGGTGTAACAGGACTGGTGTCGCAAGGGATAGGGTATCATGTTGTCCCTCATTAAGGGTTAAGTTATTAGTTTCGTCTCCCTTCCTTTGTGAACACATTTCTGGTTCATGAGAGGTTATGTGAACGAACTAGCTTAAACACGAATAACGTCAGATAAGGCTCCGGGAGAATAGGTAGTGATACAAGAACAAACTTATCTTAGCTAGGATTGTGTGGACTATGTAGAAAACAGGAAATCTAGGAATTCTAACCTCCAATTATAACACATGTAATGAATTGTCGATAATAGAACTGATGTACCCGGGATGTCTTCACAGGGGATATGATAGATTATCACGTAGTCCATAACTAAGAGTTGAGCCCTTAGGTTGATCTCCCTTCCTCTGTGAACACATTTTTAGATGAGAGGTTAGATTTATTAGGAAAAGTCGGCTCACAGTCTAGTGGGAAGTATGGGCGACATTGAGGAATACATAGTGAGTCCCTACAGTAACAGTACCAAAGGAAATAGGGATAATTTGATTAATTTCTATCTATTCCTAGAAGTTAAGGGTATGCAACGATTCATACAAGTAGTTTTAGTTCGCCCATACAAATATGTCTCTCTTTCTCACACGTGATCCGGAATGGTTGATAGCTAGGAACATTTATTTGTGTTGGTAACGTATATTCGTTAAGTTTACAGTTATACCTTCTCGAATGTTCGATTGGTTTTTATTGAAGGAACGAATAGTATAAAAGTGGACACAGGTTCCCTGAAGGTCTCTCTTTCTCTTTTGGGTGATTTCCGATTCCGAGTATTAGTAGGAGTATTAGTATTATTGCGATTATTGTTATTATTCCGAGTGTTACGGTGAGTATTATGGTTAGTTCGAGTGAGCATCAGCCAGTCCCAGTCTCCGAGTTAAGTGTAGTTTGAGTTTCGTGGGCTGACGGGCGACAGCTAAGTGACCGTTCCAGCCAGGTGTCCGAGAGGCCGAACCTCCAAGTATCAGCCGTCCGGGGGGATTCGAGCCATCACCCAATCCAGTCTCCGTTCCGGAAAAGGTCACACTCCGTGGTGTCGTCTGCGGTGTCACCAGCACCCTTCCAGGAGTCCAGACTCCAGTCTCCAGACACGACAGGGCTCAACAGTCCAGGGGGGTGCGAGCCATCATCCGATCCCGGCAGGTGATAGTCGTTCGACCGAGATAGGCATAAGGCCCCACTGACGCTCCCGTCGTCCCCGATAGAGCCGACCGATCCTCAATTGTAGACCATTGGCGGCGTCGCCAAGCACCCGAACAGGTTGCAAGTTATTTTAAAAGTCAGGTTAGGGAAAATCGATGGTACCATATAAGTTGGTTGCATATCTGAGAGTTGGGTACTGGCTATTAAATTCATTCATTAGAGTTGTTTAAGTTTTATTCAACGAATCTAACCTCAACCTCTCTCTCGGATTTGATTAAGCCTTCGTCAAGGTAAGTGAGACGTTTGATAGCTGTGAGACATTGATCGACACCCCTCAACAACTAGAGGGGGCTCGAGATATCAGTCAGGGCCGGGCTTTGTTTGTAGTTGTTGGCGCCCTTTTACCATCGAGTATCTGGTCGTATGGTAGTTCATCCACGACCACTCACCGACGAGTTGAGTTAGTCGGGCCCCATTATTAAATCCGTCTAACTTTTTGGTAACGTTGGTTAAATTAACGTTGCGACGTTAGTAGTTATGCAATGTTCCTTCTGATTCACTTTTCGTCGCCCCAAAGTGAATCAGAAGGAACGTAGGTATAAGCCAGTGTATAAAGTGAATCAGAACGCCCCATACGTTTTAGCTCTTGTAAAATATGAATTATAACGCCCCGAACGTTTAAGCCTGTGTAAAAGGTAATTTAGGACGTTCCAAGTAAATGTCGGTACAAGGTGGTCAGTGACGATGAGGGTACTACAATGTAAGAAGGGGTCATGGGGGCGCATTTAGTGGGAATTATTTTTAGTTATATCTACATTCCAATAGACTAGTCACGACTTGTTAGAATACAACATCTGGTTACCCTGAGTGCTCGCTTTGTCGAGCGTTTACTTGGAAGGCCTTAATTATTTTTTTATTTTCAATTGCATCTGTAATTCATATAGACTCGTCGCGTCTTGCGGAAATATCTAGTTTCAAAAAAAATACAAAAAAGAACAAATGGCACCGTAAATTACGAAAAGCGTTAAATCTGTCTGTAATGTAATGATATCAAGCCATTTTCGGCTAATCGAATCATAATAACGAGGGGATGGTGCAGTCCCTAGAGAATCAAGGAGGAAATCTCCCGCAAGCAATGCGTTTAGTATAATTTGATAGAAATGAAGTGATCCCTAGAGGAATCTCATTCGAATTAATACTAATATATTTTGCAAACTTGGGAACCTTCAATAGATACGTAATAAGACAGGTTAGAGGGTTACATTTATATCAAATAAAGTAGTTATATTGTTCAATTACCTACATTATATTGTCAACTGGGGTAAAATTTACCGTGTATTCGGTAAACTGTTTTGTAATTTACTATCATAAATTATGGTATTTCGAAAGCACAAATTATAATATTTTTTATAGTAACGAAGAATGTCTTTATTGACATGGAAATTTCAATTCTACGTATTTCAAGGAGCAAGGTGAATACTACAGTGAAGGAGTGTCGGTTACATATTGATTCAGATGCTTAAATCCAAAATATCTAATTGAAATAAGTAACGAATTTAGAATTTTTTCAAATCTGAGGTAGTAATGTAAGCTTCAAAGAGTCGATTTTGCTGAACATATTGCGACAGATTTTTGTGGTTATTCACAAAGTTTAGATAGTGATATTTCTTAGTTGGAGTTAGGGACTGCACCATCCTCTCGTTGTTATAACGAGGTATATTCCGTTGCAAATTATTTCGGACGAGATATTCAACTACCTGGAAATCACGTCCGAAATAATTTACAACGGACTATACGTCATTACAGCACCTCCTGCAAAATGTTATTCAAGGTGTACGGATAGATAGTGAGCGCTACGTGCGAGCTTAGAGTCATCACTATGGTTGGTGCAGTTCCTAAGCAGGTACGATGCAAACAATGTGTTAATTAAAATTTTAAAGAAATGAAGTGATTTCTAGGGAAATCTCATTTTGATTGGTAAGTAGAATTGGGCACTTTGAATAGATACCTCATGAGAAGAGTTTCTTGGGATTATTGTTATGTTCTATGAAGGAGATTTAATATTAATCAACCTACATTACATTGTCGACTTGGGTAAAATTTACCGTGTATTCGGTTCTTCGTATCTCAAAGGGAGCAATACATAAAGAAAAGCGTAAGACATGTCGATTTAGTTGCTTAAATGAAAGATAACAAATTGGAATATTTTTTGAAATCTGTAAGATACTAATGAATTTTGAAATTTTAACAAATCTGAGGTAGTGATGTAAGCTTCAATAAGTCGATTTTGTGATGGATTTTTCTAGTTATTACTAAAGTTTCGATATTCATATTTCTTAGTTGGGGTTAGTTATGGACTGCACCATCCTCTCGTTGTCATAACGAGGCACGCCAAAAAGTACTTATGGGATAGATAGCGAGCTTAGAGGCATCCCTACGGATCGGTACTATACCTTGTCAAAAAAACTGGTGGAGTAATAAAACGATTATTTCGCCGGACAACAGAGGCGTCCTTAAAGAAATGAACGAAAATTAATAAATGCATTCAAACGGTCTACGTAAGTTTGCCTAAAACCGTTATAATTGTTTTAATAAAAGGTAGGCATTTTTTGCCCACAAGGACATACATAAATATACTTGGTATCAATATACACGAGGAATAAAATCTATAATAGAGTATATCATAATTAAACAAAAATCAGGCCTAAATGTGAACGATGTGAGAGTTCACAGAGGCGCCGATTGCGGTTCAGACCACTCACTAGTCGTAGCCAAAATCTACATTCCTTTTATTGGAACGACAGCAAGATATGAAAAAACAGATATGAGGACCTGTGATTATAGGGTAGAATACAATTTAGATAGCCTACAGTACGATAGTACAAGAAAACTTTTCTCGTGGAGATTAGAACAAAAACTAGTAATTGTAGAGAGATCTACTGAAGAAGAATATCAACACATAAAAAATCGTATTATGGAAGCAGCTGAAGAGGCCCTAGGAAAGAAAGGAAAAAGATCGAATAAACCATTCTGGTGGGATTCTGACCTAGAAGAAAAAATCGAAAGAAATATACCAACAACTCCTTCAAACGAAAGGCAACGTGATTAATGAAGAATACAAGAAAGTAAATAAAGAAGTCAAACGAGAAGTAATCAAGAAAAAGAATCTGTCATGGGAGAAAAGATGTCAGCAAATTGAGAATTATTTGGGAGGTACAAAAAGTACGGAAGCCTGGAAGACAATAAAAATCATCAAATGTAACAATAAAATACAACTACACTTAAACAATATTCCAGAGGCTCAGTGGTTAAAACATTTCAAAGACCTATTAACTGAAACGAGAGACAAATTCAATATACGAGATGAACCTACAGAGGCCACAGAGCACATAATACTGAATGCAGAAGTGAAAAAGGCCATAAAAGATACGAAACTGAAAAGGTCACCAGGTCCAGGAGGAATAAGCCCAGAGCTAATTCGATACGGTCCTCCGAAACTGGCAGACATGCTTAGAACTTTATTCGAGAGATGTTTGAATGGAGAGGAAGTACCAAGGGAGTGGCGAACTTAATATATTTCACCAGTCTTCAAAAAAGGCTCAAGATCAGATCCAAAGAACTACAGAGGGATTGCCGTCATCCCTACTATTGGTAGAATATATTCTAGAATATTAAAAACCTTAGTTGAGGAGAGTATCAAAGAGAAGCAACCAGAAGAACAGGCAGGCTTTCGGGCAGGACGGTCAACGGTAGATAATATTTTCACTATCAAAATTGCAACAGAAAAAAGAGTACAACGTAACAGAGAGACACACATAGCCTTCATTGATTTGGAGAAAGCTTATGATAGTGTCCCAGTCTCACAATTATGGAAAGCAATGGAGGATTTGAATATCAGCAAAAGTTTAATAAAGACCACTAAAATGTACTATGAACAGAACACAGCCATGATCAAACTAGGGAATAGATTAACCACTTCATTTGAGACAACAAAAGGCCTGAGGCAGGGCTGTTGCCTATCTCCCACCCTTTTCAAAATTTACTTGGACAGATCTTTAGCAAAGTGGACAAAGAAATGCAAAAATATGGGACTGAGGGTAGGAGATGACAAATTGTTCACGTTATACTTCGCAGACGATCAAGTCGTCTTAGCGGAGGACGAGGAAGACCTTTCTGATATGGTTAGAAAACTCAAAGAAGAGTATGAAGCAGCCGGGTTAACTATGAATTTGACGAAGTGTGAATATCTTGCTGTCGGTAAAGAAGAGGTTGAGAATTTAATTTTGGGGGATGAGAATTTGAGAGGAGTGGAAAAAAGTAAATATCTGGGAGTGATTGTAAGTAAATATGGAAACAGTAAAGATGAGATAGGAGAAAGAATGAATAAAGGACGATCTGTGACTCGAGCATTAAACTCTTTGTGTTGGGACAAAAACATAACAAAAAATACTAAAAAACATATTTCTGAAAGTATGGTTCAAATTGTCACTTTGTATGGCTCAGAGGTATGGGATGTATCCAGTGCAAACAAGAAAAAACTAATGGCCACAGAGATGGATTTCCTTAGAAGCTGCAGACGGTCAAGATTGGAAAGAGTCAGAAACGACGTTATACGGGCAGAAATGAATATGAGTAGACCAATATCGGAAGAAATAAAGAGGCGACAATTGACATGGTTCGGACACGTCAAGAGGATGGCTGATGATAGATGGCCTAGAAGAGTGCTGGAGTGGATACCACCCGAAAGAAGAAAGAGGGGACGACCTCGGAGAAGTTGGCGAGATGATGTGGAAGACTACGAGAAATTTAGAGGAAAATCTATGTTATGAAAGGGAAAAATGGAAGTTGGGGACGGAGAGACGGCGACAGCTGTAGAAATCTGGGGAAAAAAGGCATTTTTACCTGATTTGTTGTTAACTCGTCATTAATATAATATATTATAATATCTGAATTCGGTATTTATTTCTAATATTTTACGGTAATATTTTTTGTATCTCCTATTTATAACAATGTGTTGGATTTTTGACGTCTAACTTTCCAATTTACTAATTCAGATATTGGTGAATTATTGTTGTTCAAATCGTCAATTTTCATTAGTTCATTCATTAATTTTTTTAAATTATTATACATGGAGAGATTTGCATGAAGTATTTTGTGCAATGTGAAAACTTGCATTACATAAAAATTTCAATTACTTTCACAACCAAATACTATCAACATTTTCGTAGCTTCATTGATTAATACACACTCATTGATTCTATTAATGTTCCGCGACTAACGTTAATTTTGTCATAGCAGGAAATGACTGGGAAAGGGCATAATAAATATTTTTCTTTTTTCAATGATCTTTACTTCTTATGTTTTCAAAGTTTGCTTGAAATTCGAAAAAAAAAACATCATCACATTAAACATGATTGTCCAGTGCCGATGTTGTATGTCTATTTGTAAGGCAAATAATACCTTTTCTTCGATAAACAAAAAAGAGTACACCTGTTCATTAGTGCCAAACCGGGTGGTTCGAAATGGGACACTTAGCGTAAGGGATTATTATGTGCAGAACTAAGTGCTGTCTAATCGAGGGGCAAATAGGGTATTTTCCCCGACCGTACGCCGGTGAATGGTCACTCCCTATATGTTTCCAATAGTCAGACGTACAATAACCGCACGTGTTCCGGGTGAAACACTCAAAATACAAAGGAATTCCGTAAGGCAGCGTGAACAGATTATAAAACTTTCAAAATTTAGAGGATGCCACTTTGTATCGGTTTTGCATTTATAATAAAATTTTATTACTCCATGGGTTATTTTGACAGACTATAGTCAAGTTAGCGAGTCACCTGTAGTAAGGACGGCAGCGTGCACTTCCCGTACTCCTCCATCATGCCGTTGGTCGCGTGCAGTTGCTGTATGTAGGCGTTGTGCGCGTTGAAGTAGACGCCGAGCGTCTCGTTCGATGGCGACGATAGGTAGGCCAAGTAGGCCGCCTTGTACTCCTGCCGGCACTGGCGACGAGAAAAAGAAATTATAAAGAAACAAAGTGAGAGAAAAGTGGATCCGAAAGTCGAGCGAGGCGATCGATCCCCCCTCGACCGAAGGGGGATTTGCGAGGTGGTAGGGGGACGGGACGCCTCCAACCCCTCTTCCCCCTACGCTCGCCGCAGGATCCCCCCCGGAGCTCGAGGGAATCCCCGAGGGAGCCGTCGGGTGTGATCGACCTTCGCTCACCTTGACGAGCTTCTCCTCGGTCTTGGCGATGATCGTGTCGTAGCTCTCGCGGTGCGTGAACACCTTCCTCGACTGGATCTTCCTGTAGAAGCTCCTCTCGAGCAGCGGCCTCGAGACCGACCTCGCCATGATCGAGGCGATGTCGGCGAGCGCCTGCGAGTCGATCTCGATCTCCTGGAGGAGCGTCTCCCAGGCGTGGAACAGCGAGCTCGGGCAAGCCGGCCTGCGAATCGGGGAAGCGTTTGAGATTAATCGCGGAAAAGGGAGACGAAGGGAGTGGACTTTGAGATGGAATCGACTCGAAGTATTACAGTAGTTTGCCGCTATATTGAAGTATTATTCAAAGTAGTTTGCTGCTATATGAGCATATATATATGCTGCTATATAAGAAGCACTGCTTTTCTTGCAAAAATGTCAAAAATGACGATATATTACCTTCTTAAATGCAATTTTTGAAATAGAAAACAATTAAGTAGAATATACAGACCGGTTCAGAGTTAAAATTCCGTACATAACCTCACATATATTGTACATACACATAACACATATTTTTTACCACACTTTCAATGCAAAAAGGCACACCCTGTATAAATTAGTCGAATATATGTCACGCCTTATTTCTCTCTCGCGGTCTACACCGACATACGCTAGTTCAGATAGAGTATCGAGTTACACATCGTACACTTTTTTGCGCTTATTGGGGCCGACTTACACCCTCTGGGGAAAATAAACCGGTGAATTATCTATCCGAGACGCCGTTCCCCATTATCGATCTGGGGTATCCCCAATGACTGGCGAGAAAGTAGCCTGCACTCAGGAGAAGAACCCTACTTACCTACCGGTATTACGGGTTGCATATCAGGGTGGGGTAATCTATCGACTTAGCCGGCATGGGGTTTTCTCTTTCATTCTTTGGCGCGACGTTTTCTATGTTCTATGCTTTGGCGCGAAGCTGTGAAATTTTAATGCGAACGACCCTAGCATCAGTGGTGCCCCACGTTGGGGGAGGAGCCCTACATTGGGGCCCCTGGGGTGGGGAGAAGAGCGCCCTAGGGAAGAGCTAGGAGCTCACTGCGGCACGGGGCTCAAGTCGCGCGCCGGCAAAAGTGAGGTTATGTACGGAATTTTAAAGCTGAACCGGCCTGTATATTCTGCTCAATTACTTTAGATTGTATTAAAATTGCTAAAAATTATTTTAAATATCAAGCCCATAACAAATGTGGCTTTAACTCAAACCGAGTCACAGCAGATAGTCTGCCCCCGAGTCATGTGCGTGCGGCTTTTCACAACTCTAGAAAAATCCAATGGTACCTACTCCCGTTGTAGGTTCTCTGTTATACTCCGGCTTTCGTGTGTATGTCGAGAGGTCATTGAACCTGCTGAATGCATCGAGTCAGGGTCGCGTGCTTTAGGCGGGCTTGGAAGCAATTACTGGAGTAGCTTATGTACAGGTTTAAACGGCTATCGGTGTGTACAGACAGGGTGGGTGATGTTCAAACATCATACAGACGTCAGTTTTATGAAATAATCGATCAAATTCAGCAACAAATAAACTATGGATTTAAGAGTTTAATTGATTTTATATTCCTAGAACTCTGCAATATTGATGTATTGAGTTGAATTCGAATTGAAAGTTGAATTCCCAACCTCCCCTTTAATGGTCTCTTTTGATCTTACCAATCTTTTTCCTAGCATACCAGGAAAAGAATGTATTGGGTTGATCAGAAATTTATTATTTAACAACAATATCGATACTCATACAATTTCAAGTATTTGTACTCTCATTTGAGTTGTTTTAGAACAAAGATTTTTCAGTTCAACCAAAGGTTCTTCAGTCAATCTAACGGTTTAGCTATGGGTTTGTCATCTTTTCTGGCTGAATGGTTTATGGCACAATTAGAGAAACAATTTTTATCACATTCCCTTGCCTCGAATATAGTTTTTTTTTTATACGAGATATGTAGATGATTGTTTTGTACTATTTAATGGTGACAAGTAATTACTTACTGTTAAAATTTTTAGATGTCTTGAATTCCATTCATAGTTTTATTTCCTTTACGGCTAAAAAAGAAGAAGAAAGAAATATAGCATGCCTTGATACTTCGGTAATAAGAAATCCTGAAAATAAAATCATACTGGACTGGTAGCCGAAACCTATAAGCTCAGGAAGATACATTAACTACGCTTCATAAACAACGTATGAAAATGAATTTAGTTACAGCATTAAAAACACGCATTAATATAATTTGCCACGATATGTTGAGGAGATGCCTGAGAAGACTATACACTCTGTTGTTAAGGAACGGTTTTCCTATACAACTTTTATATAAATTAATATTTACGGTACCAGATAACCCCTACATCAATTAAGATAGCTTCCACCAACAACTATTAAATAATAGTGATAACAGAACCAATACCCAACCTGAGCTTGAACTAAACATAAGATACAAGTCTACATACATCCTATAACTCACACCTAAACTTACCAACATATTAAAGCAAGATCCGTCTATTAAGATAGCTAGCAGTACGATTAAGAAAGTTGGCAACCTTTACACTAAAGTCAAAGACCCATTACACAAATGGGATGTATCAGGAGTTGTTCATAGGGTTGAATGTCTGGGCTTTCATTCCCACTATGTAACCCATACTTCACGTCCTCTCAATGCCAGAATCGTATCATATAAAAGCGACATTAGATTAGGGCCAGATGCCTTTGCCCATGCACAACAGGAAGGACACGTAATGGAGTATAAGAACACCAAAATTCTAGCTAGAGAAAGAAATAACTACAAACGTACCTTCATAGAAATGACTGATTCAAAATGAAGACAAACCAATTAATAAGAAAACCGATATTCAAAACTTAAACAGTTTATACGCATACATCCTACACCTTGAGGAATAAAGGAGAAACACGTGAAAAAAAGGTAAAGGAAACTCCTCTATTAATAAATGAGTAACCTAAATCATTACTCAAAAAATGTTTTTCACCCTTGAGAGGATTCTTTAGACTTATTTGTCGTGACAGGATAACTGGGACGAACCCTCTCCAGAGTGGACAATCCCTTCCTGTATCTCTCGTCCCTCATTCAACACGAAGTGGAATATTGTTCCCTACTGAATTGATCTGTCGAGATTTGCTGTGATAGGACAAGTCTGGATAGATCATTCTAAACGTATTATAGATATTTTCTTTGTGTCTCTTTCGTAAAATCTTATAAAGGTAGAAAGGGAATATATCCAAATTGAAAAGATCTTTCTTTGAACACACTCTCGTCTGTCGTGGCAGGACAGATCCTACAAAACCGTCCCAGAATGGATGATGACGCCCATACTTCTTATGTGTAACACCCTGCGGGTGTTTAAGGGGTTTTTAAAAAAAAATTCTATTAGATTTTGGAACATTAGGAAAAAAAGACCCTGTATATGAATGGACTTGAAACGCTACGTGATTCATCCTCATTTCGTAAGTCGGTAATTAGAACATACTCAGGCTATTTCGTAAAATGATGCGGAAACAGCTGACTTGGTAACAATCTCTGAGGTCGAAAATCGGACCTTGCTTCGCCCTTTTGTCAAATAAGCCAAGGCCGATAACAATATCTAAGTAATTAAGAAGACGGACATTATGACGTAACGCGGTTATTCATAGGTTCAGTAGAGGAACTTCGACCAATTACAATTTGAGAGGTAAATTTTGATCGAATTTTGGTACTCGGAGTAGGGGAGTCGAGGGCTCTTGGAAAGAGAAAAGTTAAGAGTTAGGGAGTCGGTCAGAGGCCGAACCCAGAGTCGGTCAGAGGCCGAACCCGAATTCGGTATGGTGACCGGACAACCGTCCGGTCGTGGTTATAGTGAGGGGTCCTCTTTGGTCGGGGACCTTTGAGGATTATTGGAGTTTGACTCGCAAGGACTAAGTCAAGAGAAGGAGCTATTTCAGGTCGGGGACCTATGAGGATTATTGGAGTTTGACTCGTAAGGGCGAGGTCAAGAGTAAGAGTTATTTCCAGGTCGGGGACCTTTTAAGGGTGTCCCCCAGGGGTCCGTCTTGGGGCCAACGCTGTGGAATATACTGTTCGACGGCGTCCTCAGGATCGGACTACCTGAGGGGGCACGCCTAGTTGCATATGCAGATGATTTGGCCCTGATCGTGACCGCCGCCAGCACGCAAGGTATCGGGCAGACTGCGGCTTCTGCATACCAAGCCGTCAAAGCATGGCTCGACGAACATGAGCTAGTAGTCGCGGAGGAGAAGACGCAGGCCCTCGTCCTCAATGGCCCTCGGACGGGCCGGAGGTTTTCGATGGCGGTGGGAGGAGCCCCCCTCAGAACCTGCCCGACACTAGTATATCTGGGGGTGACTCTCGCGGAAGGTGGAAAATTCCACGAACATGTCTCCCAGGTGATAAACTCCGCAGACTCCAAGTTGGGGGCACTAACCAGGATTATGCCGAATGTAGGGGGGCCTTCAGGAAGGAAAAGGGAGGTGATGGCCCAAGTGGTACACAGTGTGCTGCTATACGCAGCCCCTATTTGGTGTAAAGTGCTTGAAACTCAAAAGCACTCCGCGAGGCTAGAAAGCGCCCAGAGAAGGACCCTGCTCCGGGTGGCGGCGGCCTATAGGACCACGTCTACTGCCGCGCTACAGGTTATCACGGGCTTCCCCCCCATCGACCTCCTGGCGAAGGAGAGACGTTTTCTCCACAACGTCGGCGGGGGTGCGCTCGCCGGTACCAGGCGTATGGCGAGGAAGCGCACCCTCACCCAATGGCAGAGGCGATGGGGGAATAACAACACCACGGCGGCCTGGACAAGGTCCATAATACCAGACATTACTGCGTGGTATAACTGTGGCCATAGGTCGCATAACCACTGGTTTACCCAGTTCCTTACGGGGCATGGGTCCTTCAAGGCCTACACTTTTAGGATTGGCAAAACTGACGATGATCGTTGCGCCTGTTGGGAGAGGGACACTCCGGAGCATGCAGTGTTCCACTGCCCGCTCTGGAGGTCCCACACGGAAGACTTGAGGCAAACCGTCGGGCGGAACTGGACACCATCTAGCACAATGGCCGACATGATAGGCAGCAAGAAGATCTGGGAGGTCGGGTATAAGGCCATCACCTCCCTAATGCGGGCCAAATTCGCGCAAGAGCTCAAACCAAGGGAATTGAGAATTAACGTAACGCGGCTCCCCGAGATACGAGAACTAAGAGTTAATATTCTGAGGCTCCCCGAGACGAGGGCGCTGCAAGTGAACATCCGGAGACTCCCGGGTGAACTGTAAGTATTACCCGCCAAAAGAGCATCCTAACATGCATTCTTTTTCTTCATTCCTTTGCCTGCTCCATTTCTCATACCGTCCCTCTGTTCTTTGATGGTCTCTCTTTGCTTGTCTCCTGTCTGTTAGCTAGCTTTTTATATGTAGCTCACTTGAATAACTTCGCAGCCTTCGTGGGCACCTGAACCCCTAATCCGGGCAACCGGAAAGGGGGATGTAGGGTGCTCACACATAGACATTTGGCATCCACGCCGTGTTTACATCAGCCGGCGTCTCTAATGGCGTCTGTCCTGCCCTCATGCGGGTGTGAGTAGAGGTAGGGCCCCTAGGGGCTAAGCGTGCCCAACCTGCGGACGCCGCACAGGATGCAGACTTGACTGGGACCGAACAACGTCCGAGCCTGGGGGGAGACTGCAGGGCCAGGGGGGATCTCCGGGTCTCCCCCTGTCTCCTCCCCAGGTGAATATACCCGGGGCGGTGTTTATTGCCCGCCACCGAGGTAGTGCGTGGCCTCATTGGCCTAAAGTCTGTAAAAAAAAAGGTCGGGGACTTTGAGGATCACTGGAGTTTGACTCGTAAGCGCGAAGTCGAGGGTAAGAGTTATTTTCAGGTCGGGGGCCTTGAGGATTATTAGAGTTGAATTCGCAAGGGCGACGTCGCGAGTTAGGAGTTGGTTCTAAGGTCTGGGACCGTGAAGAAAGTCAAAGGTTAATTCGCGAGGGCGAAGCGAGGAGCTTGGAGTTATTACGAAGCGGTTAGATATCGTCCGAGGAATGAAATTCCGACAGTGTTAGACTTTGTACGCAAGAGGCGTGGTTGGTGAGTTATTGTCTTACGCTGTTACCTTAACACTTTGAGAGAGTTACAGTTTGTACGCCGAGCGACGGAGGGCCGAGTACTGGGCCGAGATTAAAGTAACCGACACCGATATACCTACGGTTGTACAATCTCGATAAATTTGGTTATTGGAAGATTGGAAAAGTCACTGTCCTCATATCACGTAGGCATTTCATATACAGGGGCATTAAGGGTTTTAAGGGAGATTTTACCTTGACACTTGGGTTTAGATTCTTGTTGGGTTTTGTCTGGTAACTAATTAAATTAGATTTGATTTCGTTTTGTTGAATTTTAGACTTGTGGTTGTGTTAATTTTTATAATTTGATTGACTTGGCGGGATAAACGAATTCTTTGTGTTATTTTGACTTAATAATTTTGTTAATATAATTTTCTGTGTTATTCAGTCGTTTAAATTTTTTTTAAGCACGATTAAAGCCCCGCGCCCATGCTTCATTAAGGTACCAGTTAATTTCTGAAGATAATTAATT